>CM076684.1:33560402-34057902 GCA_038501925.1 Xenopus petersii | reverse complement strand
ATCCATAATATTACCGTCTCCAGAAAAAACACCGGAGTGACTTTTTTCAAGCAGCCATAATAAATTTTACGTAATCCGTATCCATCGCTGTAGTAGTGTATAAGTTGACCTTTTAGGCATTATTTGCCCTGTAGGCATTTTTTGCCCAGTGTGTTATTCAACCAACTGCTATCTAGCTGTGTGCCCGTGTTCACATTCTGTCTAAATATCCATAATATTACCGTCTCCAGAAAAAACACCGGAGTGACTTTTTTTCAAGCAGCATTCTTATATTTTACGTAATCCGTATCCACCGCTGTGTATACGTTGACCTTGTAGGCATTATTTGCCCTGTAGGCATTTTTTGCCCAGTGTGTTATTCAACCAACTGCTATCTAGCTGTGTGCCCGTGTTCACATTCTGTCTAAATATCCATAATATTACCGTCTCCAGAAAAAACACCGGAGTGACTTTTTTTCAAGCAGCATTCTTATATTTTACGTAATCCGTATCCACCGCTGTGTATACGTTGACCTTGTAGGCATTATTTGCCCTGTAGGCATTTTTTGCCCAGTGTGTTATTCAACCAACTGCTATCTAGCTGTGTGACCGTGTTCACATTCTGTCTAAATATCCATAATATTACCGTCTCCAGAAAAAACACCGGAGTGACTTTTTTCAAGCAGCCATAATAAATTTTACGTAATCCGTATCCATCGCTGTAGTAGTGTATAAATTGACCTTTTAGGCATTATTTGCCCTGTAGGCATTTTTTGCCCAGTGTGTTATTCAACCAACTGCTATCTAGCTGTGTGCCCGTGTTCACATTCTGTCTAAATATCCATAATATTACCGTCTCCAGAAAAAACACCGGAGTGACTTTTTTTCAAGCAGCATTCTTATATTTTACGTAATCCGTATCCACCGCTGTGTATACGTTGACCTTGTAGGCATTATTTGCCCTGTAGGCATTTTTTGCCCAGTGTGTTATTCAACCAACTGCTATCTAGCTGTGTGACCGTGTTCACATTCTGTCTAAATATCCATAATATTACCGTCTCCAGAAAAAACACCGGAGTGACTTTTTTTCAAGCAGCATTCTTATATTTTACGTAATCCGTATCCACCGCTGTGTATACGTTGACCTTGTAGGCATTATTTGCCCTGTAGGCATTTTTTGCCCAGTGTGTTATTCAACCAACTGCTATCTAGCTGTGTGACCGTGTTCACATTCTGTCTAAATATCCATAATATTACCGTCTCCAGAAAAAACACCGGAGTGACTTTTTTTCAAGCAGCATTCTTATATTTTACGTAATCCGTATCCACCGCTGTGTATACGTTGACCTTGTAGGCATTATTTGCCCTGTAGGCATTTTTTGCCCAGTGTGTTATTCAACCAACTGCTATCTAGCTGTGTGACCGTGTTCACATTCTGTCTAAATATCCATAATATTACCGTCTCCAGAAAAAACACCGGAGTGACTTTTTTCAAGCAGCCATAATAAATTTTACGTAATCCGTATCCATCGCTGTAGTAGTGTATAAGTTGACCTTTTAGGCATTATTTGCCCTGTAGGCATTTTTTGCCCAGTGTGTTATTCAACCAACTGCTATCTAGCTGTGTGCCCGTGTTCACATTCTGTCTAAATATCCATAATATTACCGTCTCCAGAAAAAACACCGGAGTGACTTTTTTTCAAGCAGCATTCTTATATTTTACGTAATCCGTATCCACCGCTGTGTATACGTTGACCTTGTAGGCATTATTTGCCCTGTAGGCATTTTTTGCCCAGTGTGTTATTCAACCAACTGCTATCTAGCTGTGTGCCCGTGTTCACATTCTGTCTAAATATCCATAATATTACCGTCTCCAGAAAAAACACCGGAGTGACTTTTTTTCAAGCAGCATTCTTATATTTTACGTAATCCGTATCCACCGCTGTGTATACGTTGACCTTGTAGGCATTATTTGCCCTGTAGGCATTTTTTGCCCAGTGTGTTATTCAACCAACTGCTATCTAGCTGTGTGCCCGTGTTCACATTCTGTCTAAATATCCATAATATTACCGTCTCCAGAAAAAACACCGGAGTGACTTTTTTTCAAGCAGCATTCTTATATTTTACGTAATCCGTATCCACCGCTGTGTATACGTTGACCTTGTAGGCATTATTTGCACAGTGTTTTCTTCAAACCGCCATCTAGCTGTGTGAGCTTGTTCACATTTTGTCTAAATATTGATAATATTATCGTCTCTAGAAAAACCACTTGAGTTACTTTTTTTCAAGCAGCATTCATATATTTTACGTAATCCGTATCCACCGCTGTAGTAGTGTATACGTTGATCTTGTAGGCATTATTTGCACACTGTTTTCTTCAAACTGCCATCTAGCTGTGTGTATTATCGTTTCCAGAAAAACCAACTGAGTTTTTGTTGTTGTTGTTTTTTTAAAAATAATGCCAGGCAAAGGCAGGCCGCCACGCAGAGGCCGTGCTAGGGGCCGTGCTGCTATGCAATCCTGTGGCCCTAGCAAATTGCCCAGTTTTAAAAAGCCAATGACCCTGAACTCCCAAAATGCTGAAGAGGTAGTTGACTGGCTTACACAGCACACCCCATCCTCTACCGTTTCTAACTTTACCACAACATCCTCCTCATCCTCCACTGCTATGGCCACCCCACGTAACACTTCCTCCACCACCGGTGCCCCTTCTTCACTGGAGTCAGAGGAGTTATTTTCCCATGAGTTTCTTGAACTGAGTAATGCGCAACCATTATTGGCAGAAGAAGATGAAGGAGATGAGGACGTTACACCAGATTTAATTCTGGCAGAGAACACGACAGAGATGGACATAATGATGAGTGATGAGGAGGAGGAGGAGGTCCCCGCTGCTGCTTCCTTCTGTGATGTGTCAGAAGAAATTGATGCATCTGAGGAGAATGATGATGAGGAGATTGATGTTTTGTGGGTGCCTAGTAGAAGAGAGCAAGAGGAGGGTAGTTCAGATGGAGAGACGGAGAGTCAGAGAGGCAGTAGGAGAATAAGACTTAGAAGAAGCAGGGAGGCCAGCCCGCAGGGATCAGTAGGGCAACAACATGTATCGGCACCTGTGTTCAGCCGGCCAACGCACCCGCCATTGCCGCCAATGCCGCCAACTTCTACTGTTACCGCCAGATCGCAGACTTCCAAAAAGTCAGCAGTGTGGCATTTTTTTAATGTGTGTGCCTCTGACAAAAGCATTGTAATTTGCAATGAGTGCAGTCAGAAACTGAGCCTTGGTAAGCCCAACAGCCACATAGGTACAACTTCTATGCGAAGGCACATGAGCGGCAAGCACAAAGCACTTTGGGAGCAACACCTCAAAGGCAACAGGCAAACTAAAAGCCACACTCCTTCTGGTCCAGCATCTTACTGCTCTACCTCTGCTCTCCTTGACCCATCTGAACCACCCTCCACTCCGCCTTCCACCTTGACCACCTGTTCCCATTCCCAGTCATCTGCCACCAGCCAAGTTTCTGTGAAGGCCATGTTTGAGCGTAAGAAGCCAATGTCTGACTGTCACCCCCTTGCCCGGCGTCTGACAGCTGGCTTGTCTGCACTCTTAGCCCGCCAGCTTTTACCATACCAGCTGGTGGACTCTGAGGCCTTCCGCAAATTTGTAGCAATTGGGACACCGCAGTGGAAGGTACCCAGCCGCAATTTTTTTTCTAAAAAGGGAATACCACACCTGTACCAACATGTGCAGAGCCAAGTTACCGCATCTCTGTCACTTAGTGTTGGGCCAAAGGTCCATATGACTACTGACGCATGGTCCTCCAAGCATGGTCAGGGCAGGTATGTCACCTACACTGCCCACTGGGTGAACTTGGTAATGGCTGGGAATGGGAAGCAGGGAATGGGTAGCTCAACAACAACAACAACAGTGGAGTTGGTGTCACCGCCACGGATTGCACGCGGTTCTGCCACCACCTCTACTCCTCCATCGCTCTCTACCTCGTCTTCTTCCTCTTCTTCTTCTTACTCTGCTGCTGGGTCCTCCTTCTCCTCCTCCACACCTGTGCACCCCCAGCTCCCCCTAGGCTATTCGACGTGCCAGGTACGCCGTTGTCACGCTGTCTTGGGGATGACGTGCCTGGAAAGCAAAAACCATACCGGATCTGTACTCCTGTCATCTCTGCAGTCACAGGCCGATCGGTGGCTGACCCCACACCAACTGCAGATCGGAAAAGTGGTGTGTGACAATGGAAGCAATCTGTTGGCAGCGTTGAGACTGGGAAATTTAACACATGTGCCCTGCATGGCACATGTGTTAAATTTAATAGTCCAACGTTTTGTCTCCAAGTACCCAGGATTCCAGGACGTTCTCACCCAGTCCAGAAAGGTGTCGGCCCATTTCAGACGTTCCTACACAGCCATGGCACGCCTTGCTGACATTCAGCAGCGCTACAACCAGTCAGGCGTTTGATTTCTGACAGCCAGACTCGCTGGAATTCAACGCTCCTTATGTTGGAACGTCTGCTGCAACAACAAAGGGCCGTCAACGAGTACCTTTTTGAACTGGGTGGTAGGACTGGATCTGCAGAGCTGGGGATTTTTTTCCCCCGTTACTGGGTGCTTATGCGCGATGCCTGCAGGCTCATGCGACCTTTTGAAGAGGTGACAAATATGGTCAGTCGCACCGAAGGCACCATCAGCGACCTAATACCCTTCGCTTTCTTCCTGGAGCGTGCCGTGCGACGAGTGACAGATGAGGCTGTAGACCAGCGTGACGAGGAGCTGGAAGCGCACGATTTATGGTCGCAATCACCAGAACGAACCCAGGCACCTGCTGCAACGCAGGGAGAGGTGCCAGAAGTGGAGTCAGAGGAGGAAGGTGGCTTTGTGGAGGAGGAGGAGGAGGACCAACAGGAGCAGGCTTCCCAGGGGGCTAGTGGTGACCTTTTGGGGACCCCTGGTCTTGTACGTGGCTGGGGGGAGGAGACCGTGGATGATGCAGTCCTTGATAATGAGGAAGCGGAGATGGATAGCTCTGCATCCAACCTTGTGAGAATGGGGTCTTTCATGCTGGCATGCCTGTTGAAGGACCCCCGTATCAAGAGGCTTAAGGAGAAGGACCTGTACTGGGTCGCAACGCTACTAGACCCTCGGTACAAGCATAAAGTGGCAGAAATGTTACCAACATACCACAAGTCCGAAAAGATGCGGCATTTACAAACCAGCCTGCAAAACATGTTGTACAATGCTTTTAAGGGTGATGTCACTTCAGGAACTCATCAACATTCCAGGGGCAGAGGTGCCAGTAATCCTGCCACGAGCACACCTGCAAGGACAAAGCCCTTTGGCCGGTCTGTAACATCAGACATGCAAATGTTTTTCTGTCCAAGGCAGCGCCACAACCCTTCTGGATCCACCCTCAAAGAACGCCTCGACCGGCAGGTAGCGGACTACCTGGCATTAACTGCAGATATCGACACTCTGAGGAGCGATGAACCCCTGGACTACTGGGTGCGCAGGCTTGATCTGTGGCCAGAGCTGTCACAATTTGCCATGAACCTCTTGTCTTGCCCAGCCTCAAGTGTGCTCTCAGAAAGGACCTTCAGTGCAGCAGGAGGGATTGTAACTGAGAAGAGAACTCGCCTAGGTCACAAAAGTGTCGATTACCTGACCTTTATTAAAATGAATGAGGGGTGGATCTCGGAGGGTTACTGCACGCCGGAAGACTTGTTCTGACTTCTATGCAGCTGTCCTTCTCTTCAAGCCTCATGACTCCACACACAGCTGTCCTTTAGCGTCCTCCTCCCTCCGCCACCGTTACAAACTAGGGTGCAAACCCTACTGGTTTAATTTTTTCTGGCCTCTGTGCTTCAGTGGCTGCGTCCAAAAAAACGGGGCAAACAATGTCTACAAGGTCAACGTATGGCGAAAAATTACTATTTTCAGCATTTATATGGCATATTTTTTCTGGCAACTGTGCTTCAGTGGCTGCATCCAAAAAAATGCATATTTTCTGCATTTATATGGCATAATTTTTCTGGCCTCTGTGCTTCAGTGGCTGCAACCAAAAAAATGCATATTTTCTGCATTTATATGGCATAATTTTTCTGGCCTCTGTGCTTCAGTGGCTGCAACCAAAAAAATGCATATTTTGTCCATTTATATGGCATAATTTTTCTAGCCTCTGTGCTTCAGTGGCTGCAACCAAAAAAATGCATATTTTCTGCATTTATATGGCATAATTTTTCTGGCCTCTGTGCTTCAGTGGCTGCAACCAAAAAAATGCATATTTTGTCCATTTATATGGCATAATTTTTCTAGCCTCTGTGCTTCAGTGGCTGCAACCAAAAAAATGCATATTTTCTGCATTTATATGGCATAATTTTTCTGGCCTCTGTGCTTCAGTGGCTGCAACCAAAAAAATGCATATTTTCTCCATTTATATGGCATAATTTTTCTAGCCTCTGTGCTTCAGTGGCTGCAACCAAAAAAATGCATATTTTCTCCATTTATATGGCATAATTTTTCTAGCCTCTGTGCTTCAGTGGCTGCAACCAAAAAAATGCATATTTTCTCCATTTATATGGCATAATTTTTCTGGCCTCTGTGCTTCAGTGGCTGCAACCAAAAAAATTTATATTTTCAGCATTTATATGGCATAATTTTTCTGTCAACTGTGCTTCAGTGGCTGCGACCAAAAAAATGCATATTTTCTGCATTTATATGGCATAATTTTTCTGGCCTCTGTGCTTCAGTGGCTGCAACCAAAAAAATTTATATTTTCAGCATTTATATGGCATAATTTTTCTGGCAACTGTGCTTCAGTGGCTGCGACCAAAAAAATGACTATTTTCAGCATTTATATGGCATATTTTTTCTGGCCTCTGTGCTTCAGTGGCTGCGGCCAAAAAAACTGGGCAAACAATGCCTACAAGGTCAACGACGTTGACCTTGTAGGCATTGTTTGCCCAGTTTTTTTGGCCGCAGCCACTGAAGCACAGAGGCCAGAAAAAATATGCCACATAAATGCTGAAAATAGTCATTTTTTGCCATACGTTGACTCAACGTATATGGCAAAAAATGACTATTTTCAGCATTTATATGGCATATTTTTTCTGGCAACTGTGCTTCAGTGGCTGCGTCCAAAAAAACTGGGCAAACAATGTCTACAAGGTCAACGTATGGCGAAAAATTACTATTTTCAGCATTTATATGGCATATTTTTTCTGGCAACTGTGCTTCAGTGGCTGCGTCCAAAAAAAACTGGGCAAACAATGTCTACAAGGTCAACGTATGGCGAAAAATGACTATTTTCAGCATTTATATGGCATATTTTTTCTGGCAACTGTGCTTCAGTGGCTGCGTCCAAAAAAACTGGGCAAACAATGCCTACAAGGGCAACGTATGGCAGTTGTTTAAAGAGAACAGTAGATTACTAGCCAGCAAAGCTACCTAAGCTAAAATGTCCCTCAAATCCCTGCAGACTTCTGTCCCTCCAATACAGAGCAGTATCAAGCAGATTACTAGCCAGCAAACTTACTATCATCTGTCCCTGAAATCACTAACAGCTCTCCCCCTACACTATCTCTTCCAAGCACACACAGGCAGATTTTTCAGATACATTTTTGCCCTTGATCCCCCTCTGGCATGCCACTGTCCAGGTCGTTGCACCCTTTAAACAACTTTAAAATCATTTTTCTGGCCAGAAATGTCTTTTTTAGATGTTAAAGTTCGCCTTCCCATTGAAGTCTATGGGGTTCGCGAACCGTTCGCGAACCGCTCGCATTTTTGCGCAAGTTCGCGAATATGTTCGCGAACTTTTTTTCCGACGTTCGCTACATCCCTAATAATATGTATTGTGAATACATATTCTTGCTCATTGGTGAATTTTAGACTTAATTCTTGTTAGAGTCTTTAAAGCACTGTTCTAGATGCTGCCCTGCATTATATAGTGCACAAGCTTATCTTACAAATGCACCTGATTTTGGTTCTTAATTCCACTCCTGAGCAATTTTCCTCCTTGTACAGTCTCTTTCTGACATTGCTTCAATAATTATTTCAAGCCCAACAGAAATGGACCTTCTACATGCCGACTTCTGCTTTGGTAGTTTTAACATGGCTGTTACCTAGTGAGATTAGTGGTAAGCACCTCAAGAGATTCACCATTAACGCAAATGAAAAAGAGCATGTTCATGTGTGTATTCATGCGTTCACCTGAAAAATTATACAACAACCATATATTTCTTCTTAACCCTTTAGATTGTTTAGGTTTTTTTAGGAGAAATGTTGCAAAAATTCTCTGTCAATGCGAGTATATTTTTCCAATACAATAGTAGTGTGGAAAATTCCCTCTCACCATGAAGAAATGATGTACATGTACATCTGCAACCCGAATGCTGGTGAAGTTTTGCTATCATAAATATCACCGCAAGCATTTCATGGCAAAATTTTGCTAACGTTCATTTCTGCCTAGCGAAACTTTGCTAATACACTTATGCTGAGGTCAATTTGAATAGGGCGGGTACATATAGGTCATATATATGTCTTTATTAATGATGTTGGAGAAATTGGCCACTTATTATTAAAAATGTCCAAGGAAGCAAAATAAATATAAGAGATCCTCTATTGAACTAAACATGAGCCCACCCTAAAATGAATGTAGCATGCCCCACAAATGGTTTAAAAAAATATTAAAACAAAAATTTGTTTTAATATTACAACTTTTAAAGACAATCCCGCTTTAAAATACGAAAAAAAAAGTCTGCATTTTTCAGCATACAGGATATGATGTCACTGACATAAGATTGAGGAGGATGTAAAAATCAGTTCACCAGGTCTAAGATGGGGAAGGAAACTCTGCCGAAAGGGGTAACGCAATGGAAAATTTGAATTCTAATGAATTTGCTGAGTCACGATCATTTATCCGGAGAAAGGTCGCAAAGCGTTGCTAGGGTTTTGGTAGCGATTTGTCCTCTACGCCTGTTAGTGAATTACTGATGTCCCTGCGGATGGTATTTCTGCAGAATTTTCACTAATGATGGCCACTTTGCCCTTTAGTGAATTTGCCCCTTGGTATATTCTCCTTTTAGTAAATTGACGATGTTGAGGGGAATCAACATCACCCTTTAGTAAATATGCCCCAGGGATAGATCAAGAACGCAGATTTGTGCTAACCTAAAAGATCGATCTAACAGCTCACTCCTATATGCAGCATTGACATATTCACATGAATGGGAAATGGGTCAAAGAAGGGAATGGCACACAATCACCTCAAAATGTATGGTGTACTATAAACCCACAGTAATTCAGGATTTAATCATTATGCAGAATATAGCTTTTTGGGCTACTATACTATCCAATCAAGAATACAGAAACCACTTGCACCAATGCCATTAAAATGTCAAAACATAAAATGCAACATTTAGAAAGGCATATTCCAATCTAGTTATTTCCTTATTCAAATGGTCTATGCATGTTTTTGTTTTTCCATCAACAGTTGGAGGAGCTAACTGAATGCAATTTGCTTCCGTGAAACATTCAGTTCTATTGAAACTTTTTCAAATACCTATTTTGCCATTGTTTGGCAAACCAGTCAATCTTGCAGTTAGTTTGCAAGCAACCATTGGATTATGCATCTACAAGCATGTGTTTACAGTTCTTGCTACAGATTAGCAAGGTTACAATTTTAAGATGAGAATCAATAATTCTCCTATATCAGAAAAGATGAAAAATCTAATGCTACTATTCCTTTAATAAAGCAAAATAAGAAGATGTAGGGGCCCATTTATTAAACCTTGAATTTATCTAGTGACGGGTTTAAAGGGAAAACTTGAATTTTTCAAAGCTGCTAAAATTCAGAATACAAAACTACTCCATTTCAAACCTGTCGAGGTCATGTAGAAGTCAATGGCAGATGTCCCTGAAGTCAGGGTCAGACTGGGGGGCCCGGGGCCCACCGAGACTGTTGTACAGGGCCCCCTCTGGGCGCCCCGCCCCTTTCTGCGGTGCCTGAGCCACACTCCCCCTTGTTGCTGCGCAGCCGGCGCACAGCGTGACGGCTGACTGCTAATGGCCAAATGCCGGCTAGGAGGCGGAGCCGTCATGACGTAATCGTCATCACTTTCTTCAGGGAGCAGGCCGCTGGAAACTACTGTTTTTCTTTTTAATAACTTTCGATTGGGGGTCTGGCCCAGCAGGGGGCCACTGGCTTGTTTTTCCCGGTATCGGGCCAGTCTGACCCTCCCTGAAGTTGTTTCTTGACACTGGATAAATTAGGGTTTTCGGCCGATAATCTGAAAAAGACAAGTTTTCTGACACTTTCTGACAATTTGGTAGTCGAGTTTTCGAGTGTCAATCATTTGATACGAACTGAAGCTCGATTTTGTCGCAATATTTTTTGGCTCCGACTTTTTTAAGAAAAAATTATTGATGAATTAGTTCAATTCATTAAAGGGAATTTGGTGGACTTTGTTTTAATAAAACAAGAGGTTAATTTGAGTTTTAGTAAAATAACCCCTGTAAAAACACCCCACCGACTTGTTCTTGTGTGCCATTTTGGCTATGCTATGACATCTTTTCTAACACATTACAGACAGCAAAATATTTTCTAGCACAACTTTGAAAAAGTGAGAAACTAAAAATTCAAGTAGAATATCACTACACTTCATTACAATACTTTCACTTATCTCTAGCTGCAACATCACTTACTCTTTTACTCTGTTACTGATACCCCATGGTAACCAACAGATGAATGTCGCTAATGTAAGAAATATAGGTTTCTAGTGCTAAGCATCAAAATATAATTTTCTAACGTGCCATCCTAATCAAATGCCTAAAACTTCTATTATGCTAAATCATGTATAACCAACTTAATGCTTCCCGACTGCTCTGTTACCATATTTTGACTGCTTTGATTTACAGTTGCTTGGTAAAGGAATGAAATTGTGTTCATAGAACTTTGAAGACTTTCTCACCATGAGACATGATAAATATGCATTTCTCATATGCATTTTATTGACAGAAGGGGTTTTCTTTACAAGGACTATGTTAAAATAGACTCGGGAGAGCTCCAGGTGTTCTCTGCTGTTTAATATTGCATGATACCCTGATGGTTTCTTGCTGACAAAATCTCTATTGTTCCTAATACCAGTCTGTCTGCATTTATCAACAGCAAAGCATTTCTTTCATGTTGTGCGCTGGTGCAGTACTAAGGAACCAGTGTTGATGTGAGCATGTTATGATGTTCACTTGCCTTCCTGTGATCAATTTGATTATTGTACTTTGATAAGAAGAATTACTAGATTACAGATGATTAATAAATACCATATGCCATACTGTCAAAGAGCACTTCAGGAATACATTTGCCTTTTGCAGTACAACTCAATCTGTCACAGTGTATTGTCATAATGAAATAAAAATACAAAATCATTACGTTAGGCTTTTGTGAGCTCCTGGAACTTAAAACATTAAAAATTCATAGACATTTGAGTTGATAAATCTGCCCTTTAAACCAGTGAAACATCTATACCTGCCAACTAGCTTCAGGTCTGTATAATAATGATCCAGTTCTAGCTTTGATTTCCAACCTTGCAGTAGGGGAACAATTTCACTATTAAAAGAATTGAAAGAACTTAGGTCTTAATTACTTTAACATTGCTAAATTGGTCTCATAGACTATACAATTGTAAACTGTGGCTAAATTAAATAAAATCAAATAGGATGTAATTTCCTTTAGAAGAGCAATCCATTCAGTGCAGACAGTCCCTGTGACTTGATTTAACATGCATGCTTATGAACATTTGCTGAGAGGATGGGCATTCGTAACTAACAACTCCTAAAAAATAAATACATTTATTCATCTGTTCCTACAAGAACCCAAAGCAAGACAAATTATAAAGGGAAATAAACATAGTGGTAACAAGTTCACCATCAGGCAAAAACTTTCCACTGCCAATAATAATATTGTCTGCACCCTTTACTAGCTGTTGTTTATTAGCCTATTAGGCTATATTCCACTGATAAGTAACCTGTCTTTTGCCTGTGTGAATGCAGGGCTGTGATTGGCTAACCCCCTTCTACTGTGCTTCTGGCAGGGACCATTAGGACATGTTGGTGAGGCCACTTAGCAGCTTGGTCATGATGGCAGAACATTTAAAAAGAACAGGGTATGACAATGACATATTAATTAGTTAATATTAAGTGAATGACCATTAGGGTGAAGGCACCATGGGACAATAAATGGGTAATAGATTGAGTGGCACATTATTTGGATATTGTTAGGCTGTGCAGGGATTTGAACCAGGGATCTTGTGGATTGCTCTGGAAGGCAGACAAGATGATGGTATGTTAACTGGGAGGTAGGCACATAAAACATATGTTGATGAAGATGGGGTCCCATATGAATGGATTCATGGTGTTGGAGTCACAGCAGTTGGAGACTGCTGGTGACCCACATGTTGAAATAGCTCATAGCATAATAACTGTAGGGTGAGTGGACGCTCGTCTTTTCTTTTGTGAGAGCAAAGTTGTTGACTGAAATATTCATGTATCTCAGCTGACATTCACTGATGTGGCTGTTTTTATAGGGGGGGGGGCCTAGTCAGAAATTCCCATGTCTTGTCCACGGCTAATTGCCAAAATTAATCTGAATATGAATCCATTTCTGTGGTAAGTGGCAGTTCTTTTTCTGCAGCATTAAAAAGCTTTTCAGTACCATATTTGTGACCCTCTATGGGAGTCCATAGAAATAAAACACACCTAGCCACATTTCATTGTGCCAAATCATCCTGATCCTTTACATTCATACTCAGATGCACTTCAGTCTCCCTTTTCTGCAAACCCTTTCTTTCTCTTTCTGTCAATGGCTTGAAACCCTAAAAGTGTGATCCCTTCAGACTGATTTATTCCTGCAAATATGGTCTGTGACAAACATTAGTAATAAAATGGCTTAGCATCGAGCAATAAAAGGCTCTATTTTGGCAGAAAGACAAGCGCTTTGCATTCTTCTGGGAACATCAGCCTTTGCATTAAAAGAGGCCTAGAAGGAGTCTTTAAAATGTTTGTTTATTTTCTTCCAAAACAAAACTTTTTTTTACTTTTTTTTTTGGAGTAAAGTTCTGTGTTTTAATCACATAAATACAAAAAAGCACCTATAGCCAAAAATATTTATCAATGTTCAAAATCTTCAGGATAAAGAACAATATAAATGTAATTTTAATGGCTTGGGATATATTGCTTACCTATGGGGTAAACAAACAGGATCCTTATACATCTTTGCAAAACCACTGTTGATACAGTACCTATGTTCCTTTTCTGCCCTCAATAGGTCAATGGCAGGTAAAATCAAAGCCATGTGCTGCATGTGCAAGTGCAGAGGTAGCGCTGTTTGATTGAAAAGTTGAAGTGGACATTTTCTATAGCAAAATTTTGAATTCATATAAAATAATTTGTAATAAAGTTAATTGAATTTCTTTTGGAGTGACCTATCAGTGCTCACAATACTCCATGACTAGCCTGTGTACATGAGAGGTATAAAAGAGTTAAAAATCAACAAATATTTGCAAGATTTAAAGGAAAAGTTATCCCTCAGAATTTTTTCCTTTGCTGATCTTTTTCAGAGTTCCTCCGCTGGATCATCAAATCAAGATCTTTTATTGTATCTTGATTGCCTAGAGGTAGCTGGAAATTATTTTCTCTAAAGACTTCTTCCCTTGATTCATGAAATTAGCAGTCGGCCCAGCATTTCAGATATACACTGTTCTAATTTATTTGCAGTTTTTCATTGTAGTCAGCTTTCTTGTTGTCTGACATTGGCCTCTTTAGGTGATGGTCTTTGCCAGTGCTTTAAACATATTCTTAATACATCTATAGGGTATTTTTTGCCATCTTATCAAAGTGAACTTTCCATGGACTCTCAAACATGCTGTTCCAGTATCGGTGTCCTTCTAAAGAGCATTTACTTAGAGTAGCATGTAGTATAATTAAAAAGACAAACATTTTGGACAGCACCATGTAACCTCTGTATGTATAGAACTATACAGTTTTTCATCACTTTTTATAGGTTGCCCTCATGGCTGATGAACAACTTCTTTTAAAATCTGTTAATCACTGAGAGAAGGTTGCCAAAATTTGACCAATAGCTTTTATTTGGTGAAATAAACAAAGTTTTTAACTCCATCTTAAAATCGACCACTTAAATATTTGTCATGGAGCATGTCAGCAATTGGACTGTAGCTAGCTTTTCAGATGAGATCATTCTTTCTAGACTCAAATATAGTGATGGGCGAATTTATTTGTCAGGCACAAATTCACTGCGAATTCCCGCAATTTGCCGCCGGTGAATAAATTCGCAAAACCACCACGAAAATTTGCCGGTGTCAAAAAAAAATGGACGACGGCATCAAAAACGGACCCTGGCGTCAAAAACTAGATGCCAGCGTTGTTCTGTGAATGCCCCAAATTCGCCCATCACTGCTCAAACAGTAAATAGATAAGATACTCTATCCTAGATATCTAGGGGGTTATTTATCAAAGGTTGAATTTTAGAGTTTTTTTTATACCTCAATCTACCATTAACCATTCAGATTTAAATAAGTAGGAAAAAGAACAAATCAGACAATGTTCCGGCCATTAATTGACCAACAGCAATCATATGAAAGGTATGAACAAACCCGCCCAACAAAAAGTCCCCTCATATCTGTGTTTTGACTTTCACTTTGCCCCGTATTTCAAAATATCTTGTGAATCACTTTGCCCAAGCATTATTTGTCCCTGTGAAAAGCTTTTCTTTCTGTTACAGCACAAACTCAAAATCTTTTCTCAGAAAACAAAAAAAAAAGATACTCCTCTCTATAGGCTGCTCCCCTTGGGAGAGAACTGGAAATAATTCTGCTGCAGAGATATTCTGTACTTCTGTCAACAGCAACATTAGGTTTTTGCTAGACATCACCTATCACTTACTTGTGTGAAGCTGCAAATAGTAGCAAAGATGTTTCTTGCTGAAAGGGGAAACTGAGATCCCACTATTCCTACACTTTCTCATTTATGTCTAACATGCATTTGCATTTAATTCAAGTACAGTGCTGCACTGTTGTTGAGAGAATTCTCCTTTGAACTGTCAGTGTTCATAACTATTAAAGGATGCTGCAAACCAACTTAAATGTATGGTTCATTTGAATGTACTTCACACACACACACACCATAGAATACAATAGCATTCCCCGTATTCTTTTCCCAGTATAATTATCAAATATATAGGCAGCCCGTTTGTAAATGAGAAAATAACTTGAAATTCAGATAGAGATATTTACAAAAAAAAAAATCAATGTATATCTTTTGGAGAGCCAGTTTCCATCCAGCTTTATAGAGTATGTCTCTCAAGTGGAAATCCAGGAACCAAAACATTAATATATGGTACTAGAATAGTAATGTGAACCACGCACAATGTGAGATTTTAAAGATAACATTTTTAGAATGGTATTTATTATTATTTTAGATAATTAATGTTGAATAAATTGACATTTAAATTTTCATAAAAGCAATTTAATGGTAACCATCTTCATGTACTGCCACAAAATGTGCACAAAACAATATCTGATCAGTAAAATGTCACTCTGTTTAGAATGCTCAGGTTTGGCCAATCTTTCAAGCAGGAGATAAACTTTGAAGTGCTTACTGTTAGGTAACAACAAGTGTTTAAAGGGTTAATCATTAAATAAATTGGGAGGGACTAAGTGGGGATAAAAGAGGGATTTGCCAGGAGGAAGTGAGGTCTCTGATGAAGCGCAGTGACACGAAACGCGTCAGACCTCATGGCGCAGGGCTATACAGTTTGTTAAAATGTTAAATATTTAATAAAATCAAGTTTTTTACCAATGATTTGACAATCAAGGGATTCCTTGAGTGATCCAAAGAGTGCGCTGTCCAGGATTTTGGTGTCTGCAGCATTTCGTTTTCCCTTAGCGACGGACTCAGGGCGGCTGCACCTGGGTCACAACGAAGTCCGGGTAAGATATTATATCTTCATTCATTTGGGAAGCTGAATCCGGTGACCTTGCAAGGGGTCTGGGGCATTGCGCACCCGGACCAGCAAACCTTAAGGGTGAGCTTGAAACCGGTATTAAGCAGAAAATAAAAGTATAATAACAAATTAAATAAATCAATGTATATTAAACAGATGAACAATTTATCACAGGACTCGTAGAAAAGAAAAATTCTTTTTTTTAAATCCCAATAGGTAACGCTGTGAAAGTTTTTTCGTGATGTAGTTTGATATGACCTTACTGTTAGGTAGGTTCTGGGTGTGGGTTATGTACAGTATGCAACTGACCCAGTGACACTGCTACACTGTTTAGAAAGTATTTCTTGTGCCAAGCACTAACCTCTACATGTTTATAAAAAAAATCAATTCTTTATTGACCCCCTCAACCCCTATAAGACTTTAACAAAGTTATCTTTTAATTGTAAGGCCCAGCATTTTCTATAGAGTTATCCGAGAAACACAAATTCAAGCAAAATAACATTTAAATATAGAATAATACCAGTGGTATTGGATCTACACTTGTTTGCTATCTAAAAAGATGATACAAATGTTACAATTCACAAAGGAAGGATTGTATTCATTTTACTGGTAGCGATTCTGCTCAAACAGCTGAAGCAACTGAAGCAGCTCTATTAGGAAGCAGGTATCCAACTGAGACAAACTGGTCAATGCACACTGCAGTTACTCTCTGAAGTATAAGCTCTCCCTAGACTTACGGAAGTCAAAGTTTATTTTCTATATTTATATATTAAAAATGCCACAGACTGATAAGTAGAACTTGAATTGCCCAGGATGTTCATATGAAACATGAGCTTCTACCCCAGGTGTATACAATTTAAGTGGCTGTGAACTTATTTATGTTCAGCACTAGAGATTTGCAGTAGGAACAAAGCTTAAGGGAACAAATGGCATATTTACATTTCTTATTTCTAGATGACTATTAACAACAAGAAATCAAAGGGCTTCATAAACATTCCAAACAAAAGATAATATCATCCAGTACTGTGTTTTTAAACGTTTTTCTATCATTTCTTTCATCCAAAGCACTTCATGGCAACCCTTGTTTAGTCATAGCAATCATTACCGCTCTGCCTGAGTGCAAAATAAGTAACTAAACAAACAAAACACGGACACTTTCATTTATCATTATCATTTATTTATATAGTGCCATTAAGTTACACACCAATTTAAATACATTTATAACAAACAGGGGTTGGTGATTCTTTCAGTTGTCTTCTGATCAGTCAGGATGTATTAAATCTGTAGGTGGGAGTTTGTGCAAAGTTTGAAGGTTTAGAGGGAGGAGGGAGAGTCAAATCGGTCATGGCAGGTTGTTCAAGAGACTTAAGAGGAGTCTTGCAGTTGGGAAAAGGATGAAATGATGAGAGGAGAGGTGAAGGTTATCTACTCTTTAATATGTATAATTTTGATGCGCTGTTCATGTATTCTTTAATAATAACATTTAATAACGTTCTTGGTACTTTTGTTGGCGAATGCTAATAAATGGCATTGTTAAATATGTCTTTAAAGGGGTTGTTCGCCTTTAAATGAAAATGTAATATGATGTAGAGAGTGATATTCTGAGAAATTTTGCAATTGGTTTTCATTTTTTATTATTTGTGGTTTTTGAGTTATTTAACTTTTTATTCAGCAGCTCTCCATATTGCAATTTTTGGCAATTTTGTTGCTGGGTTCCAAACTAACCTAGCAACCATGCATTGATTTGAGTAAGAAACTGGAATATGAATAGGAGAGGCCTGTATAGAAATATGAGTAATAAAAAGTAGCAATACATGTATAGCCTTACAGAGCATTTGTTTTTTTTTTTTTAGCTCAGCGACCCCCATTTGAAAGCTGGAGGCAAATAATTCAAAAAAACTATAAAAATTTGAAAAAATGAACACTAATTGAACGTTGCTTAGCATTTACCATTCGATAACATACTAAAATTGAACTTAAAGGTGAACCACCCCTTTAACATACCAAAATAATTGAGGCAATGTGGATTGTAGCTGCCCAATACCATTTACGTCTGTGTGTTTGGTTGCTAAGGTTTTGAAATGGATATGTAAGGGATGGGTCAAAGAGGTTAGGAACAGGGTGCAAGTTCAAGAGCAGTTATGGGGAAAGGTGCGTAGGTGTTCAAGACAAGGGAAAGAATTGCAAAGTTCTTTTTTGTGGGGGGTACTATTTGGCCAGGAAATAGAGTCACGATTTTGCAGGTAGTTTGGTCCAAGTTATTTGTGTAGCACATGGTATATCTTGTACAGTTGACAACAAATCTTTCGCTTTGCTGATGAAACTTTTTTAAAAAAAAAAAAAATAACTCCATCCTGAGAATTCTGCACTCTGTTAATAGACCACAAAGATTATGTAGGAATCAAGGTGACTGAAAGGGAATAAGTATGCCTGAGCATTGGTAATAATGTTTCTGCTTCCTATAAAAGTACAAAGTTCCCCCGAGCAAGAAAATAGAACAATATTTTCTATTCACGGTCATTACAGCAACTGTTTTCCTTTTGGAACTAGGAGAATGTTCCATTTGATTCCTCATTCACATTCTTTCTATCTGAAAGAGTGAAATGGGTTATGGAAATGCACTTTATAATGGGAACAGGATGCTAGGAAAATCAGAGGAGAGTAATCAGAAATTAATTTATATCTATAGCTTCAGGCAGCAAGAGGCAAGCAGGCATTAATTTAAATGTCAGAAGTTGTCTTTGTCCTAAGGTACACATTAGAGAGCCTGCAAAATGAAAGATAGTGGAAGGTCTGACTCTGCAAGTAAGTAATGATAAAACTCACAGGACCAGAGACGTGTCCAATAAAAGGTTACAAAATGTGTTTCACAGGATCTGGTTACGCAGTATTAGGGTCTAGGTAAGTATTGCAGAGCCACTTCTTGTATATCAGTTATTGACTTGCTTGAATTTGAAATGTGCTTGAAAGAGAAACCAAAAGTTGGCTTTTTTCTGCAACTCAAATGGTTAGAGGAGGACAAGGTGCTCCAGAATTAATGGTAAAGTAACTGCACCAGCCCCAGACCCCCAGCTTTAGGGAGCGGTATAGCAGAATATAAGGAAGCAGGGCTGACCGGCACTCAAACGGATCCACGAGACCAGAGACATTCAGTTAAAAAAATAATTTATTAGTAGAAAAATTAAAAATATAGCTTCATCTCCATCCATGTGGATGGAGATGAAGCTACATTTTTAATTTTTCTAAAATTGCCACTTTCTGAATAATAATATACAACTGGCATGCATATTTTGCATGCGTGTTTGCTGCATTTGCCTCGGAGGGCATTCTCATCTCACTGACTGTACTAAGAACTAGTTATAAGGCATTGTGTTCCAGGTTACTAAAAACCATGACCAAAAACCAAGGTCCTAATTTTTAACAGTTCCTATACCTGTATGTGTGCCTTGAAACATTTCTTCCAGCTTTCCCTATTTTAGCAAATGAAATTGCTTAAATGCAATTGTGCTCAATGGAAGCTTAATTCAAGGTAACTGCAGACCTATGTTAAAATGCTTTACTATGAAATTTCCATGTTATTGTTAAAGGCCTTAGACAGAAGTGACAGGGATGGCAAGGTCAGAAGAAGGTAATCTGCTCAAAGGAGCTTTTCCATAGACATAATAAACACCAAATTGTAGCAATCTTGTAGTAATACTTTGCAAAAGGATTTAGGCTTAAAAAACAAAGGATTAGGAATGGGAATAAAATCCTCACACAAATAGCCTTGAAATATTATACGATAGGATGTAGGATATTTACTGTGTGTGTGACATGGTAAAGCCTTCCATGGATCTTGATTTCATTCTTTTATAACATTATAGGAGAAAGATTGTTGTTTATTTATTTCAGCGTGATGTAGCTTTAGCTTCTACCACTTCTCCTTAGAAAGGGTCAAAGATGCTAAAGATCTTGAACAGGGATAGGTTACAGTACCTTCGGTGCTTTCGTTGTTGTCAAATGATCACTCCCTCACTCCCTATATCTACCCTGCTGTTAGTATGGCGAGAGGATGCTTGGAATGGTAATTCTGCAACTGATGTCTTGCCAAAAGGTTGTTTATCCCTGATCTTGATATTTGCACAAATGGAGGGGGGGGATCTTATTTTTTATTTTAGCAGTCTGTTGTAGATAACTCTTCTACACTACACTGGTTTCATTGATTTGTTTTTAACTTTAAAAGAAGTTTCTTTTCCCTGGTTTGTAGATTGTCAGAATTGCTGAACCAAAACAACTGCTTCACTGCAACACCCATTTGTTTCCACTTTCATGAAACAATTGGGAATTTATGAAATTGACCTCCTCCATAGTTGATTATTAGAAGAAGCCAAACTGTTCTGCTCATCATTACTTTACCATTAAAAATGGGAAAAAATTCTCACACATATAGCCTTAAAATATTATGCAATAGGATATTTACCCATCATTATTATTGTTTGATCTAACAACATCTGACTTACAATGTGTATTGATGTTAGATAACGTTGAATACAGCTGTGACCTAATACAGGTATGGAACCTGTAGTCCAGAATGCTCTGTTTTCCTGGATCTTTACAAAATTTGAATTTCCATACCTTAAATCTCCTAGAAAATCATGTAAGCATAAAATAAACACAAGAGACTCGTTTTTCTTTCAACAATCTGTAGGGACCTATGGGATCTATTAGGCTCCTATAGAATTAATCCCCTACCTTTCTTTAAGTTTTCTTTTCCCCTGTTATTGGGCCAAGCCCTTCTAACTGGTAAAGTGTAACAACCACACCTATTGGACAAAGAGTGTAATGACACTCCCCTGCCACACTGCTATATAGTGCTGTGTAGGGAGTGGCCTCTTCCTCTTTGGCTCATGGTGTCTGTGCTGCTAGGTGTTTCCCATTGAGCCTGGGATCACCAAGGCCCCAGTAAAGCCATTTACCCCAAAGGGACCTGTACCTTTGGTGCTGAAGTCGGGAACCAGGCAATCCCGTGAACGAGGATTAGTTATCATTAGGGCAGATTCTGTAATAGTCTCTCTAGGAGAGAGAGAGAGAGCCAGATTTATGTAGTATGAGCAGTTCTGTGCTCCAACAAGGAGAATAGCAGGGAGTAGCCTCCCAAAGGCTTCTAAGGTGCCTTTAGTGTAGGGAACTCAGTGATAGGGAATTCAGTTTAGCAGAGCACTGCGTGAGTAAACCTGTGGTCAGTTGCCTTTGCATATTCTGTTCAATAAACCATCTGACTTGTTTTACTATCTAAGAACCTCCTGGCGTCCAATTTATCTATTATCAACACTAATTAGCCTGTGGGTTGTAGTTTTACACCATATTAAAGGGCAAGCTTCCATTTAGCCAAGGCTCTGCCCTGAGTGTAGTTTCACAGTGTAACCCATACTCATACACTAGCTGGACACCCTTAACCCCTAATTGGCGGGATAGGCCAAGAAAGCGTTACAAATTTATATCTTAGTTTGGATCAAGTACAAAGTACTGTTTTATTATTACAAAGAAAAAGGAAATCATTTTGAAAAATGTGGATTATTTGGATAAAAGTCTATGGGAGAGGGCCTTTCCATAATTCAGAGCTTTATGGAAAATGGGTTTCTGGATAATGGACCCTATACCTGTATCTAAATAACTTACCAAAGAGCCAATTCATAAAAGAATGTTAACTATAATGTAAAAAGATAGTAATATGGGAACATATTGCCCTATCCAGTAATCCAACAAATTATTATTACTTACATAATGTTATTATTCTAACTGCAGTAGATCAGCAAACGTTAATTTCTTATTGGTTTCTTTGGGTTATTAGATTGTCAAAAAAATGCAAATGTTTTTAATGTAATTGTAATGTTAAAAAAAGCATACAATTTGCAGAACTCATGGATACATTTTGTAGCTGTCCTTTATGCTGAACACACCAACTAAATGTATCTGTATTTGGAGTTTTTAAAGAGTCAACAATATGTTTCATTAGCCAGTGATGTCTATATGCCACGCATTAGCATATAGAGTTATAAGTACATTTAGTACTAATGTGTCAGAATAAAAAAAACATAAATACATTTTTGGACTGTGTGGGTAGGGCATGTGCAACAGAGTGATAAGCAAAATCAAATTATTACCTTTTAAACATGTTGTTCTGTTGCCATAGTGATGTTCAAATAATCTAAATTGTAGGCTTCCTCTGAAGGGTAAATATACTGCTCTGTGTTGGAATAAATTCAAAGAATGTAGCACAAAGTCTATTGTGTCTGCACTTTTCTATTGTGTCATGATTCTTAAAACGACTACAGGAGTTGAGTAGAACTCATGATTCTTAAAATGACTACAGGAGTTGAGTAGATGTTACAATTGTCAATGCTATATAAATTTACCATACCGCTAGTGACTAGCAATGAGCGAATATTTTCACTAGCCATGGATTTGCGGCAAATTCCGCATTTTACCATCTGCAATTTTTTTCACCAAACCGCAGCAAATTTTTTCAATAATCAAAAATAGTTGTAATGGCCATAAGAAAAAATGTCACTTGTAAAAAATGTTGACGCCCATTAACTTCAATGTGTTTCATGAAGTTTTTTTATATATTTGCTCATCACTACTAGTGACACAATCAACTTCATCCATCTTGTTCCAGGCGTGCTGCAAAGTGCAGCAAAGTGCAGCAAAGAGGTAATTTATACAGTATGTTTAAGTTGACGACTCAGTTCTCTTGATTGATATATAGTACCTTTGTGCAAGTATAGATATTCCAGAAACTCCAGTTAAGTTGTGCAATTTAAGGCCTAAAATTCCCTTTCATTTGCTTTTTTTTTCTGCCACAATTCCTATTTACTTTTTGAATACTGTGGTCATTGACCAGTCTTCATAAACTTTTCATAGCTAAACATATTCAATCAGTATGTGTAGTAAATAATGCAATTAGTGCAGTAGGTAACAGGATTTGCCATTATCTGAATTCACATTCTCAAATAAATATTTGTGTCATGGTCAGTATTTCCTATTTGCCTCTACTGCGAGTGTTTTGGGGGTGAAGAGTGCAAGTCAATATTTCTTAAAATGATTTATTTTTTAGGTTACAATTTGTAACCTGCATTTGGAATGTTTATTGTCTACTTATGCTTATTTTGCATTATTTACAATTGTTTTTCCTTAAAATATGAGACTGTCTGTTTGTATAATCTCAGTGATATTTGTTATACTTATCAATAGAATTTCTCTATACCTGTACAGTAAACAATCCCACAAACACACCTCACAATTCTTGAGTTCAGTTCGTACCACGTACTCGAGGTTACACAGCAAGAACTATACAAGGCAAGAAAAGTCCAAACGAGAAATTCTGCAGTCAGTTATAGCAACATTGTTTTAACAGTCACATACACACAAAATTTTAAAAGTTTGGTCACTTTATAACTTACAGTATACGTTTATAACACTTTATAACACTTTATAAGCTGTATAATTCCCACAAATGATCAATTCGGCTGAATGATCTCTGGTGGGATTGAAATAATGTTACTTGGCCAAAAGAGACTAACAGGGTGGCCAATAAGTCAAAACAATTGATTAGTCTATTGTGCAGTCCCACAGTTTTCTCCATTTCTTTATTGTGATCCAACCATTCATCCTGTGGTTCAGTCTATAAGATGAGTGTCCCCATGTGTAGACCCATTGCTTTATTTCATGGTCATGGAAAGTTCAGATATAGAAGTTCAGATATTGAGCAACTCACCTTATGTGACTAGCATTACAGTTTTGAGTTGCATTTCATATGCAATCCTTTTCATAATTCCACAGCTCTACCCTTAACATATTACAAAACCATTTCTATTATGGTTAATCCATTGGTCACTTAAACTGTACTTTAATCTGTATGTGCAGTAAAAAAGGAACCTCCTAGGCTCCCAGCCTTTCCCCACTGAGCGTAAATTCATTTTCTTTTCAAATGTAATGTTATGTTTTAACAAAGTGTATTTTTATATCTGGATTTAAATGATGTTTTTATAGTTATCGCTTTGTATAAACGGAGATCAGGTTGCCTAGAAACGAGAAAACATGGGTCTCAGAGGGGGCACAACTCCAGACCGTGCTCAGGAGTATGAAATTAAAATGTTCCTTGGCAACTAAATAGTATCATGGTCCTTTATAGAGAAAGGCCACACATGTTAATGTGAATGCTAATGCCATAGTACTAGTTTCCCTTATATATTAACTTGCATACAGAGAGAGAAGAGACACTTAATTAAATTCAACAAAATATGAAGCAAAATGATTAAGCCATTTTTTAAATCATAGTTACCAAATGTCCTTTAATTAATCTCAATGGGGCAATACAGTTGTTATATTTATAATATTCATGTCCTTTTGACATTTCCTGTGTGGTGGCATATCAACGTGATGGATACCACAGTAAAATATAAGGGAGTACTGTAATTGTTCAGGTGATAAGTCGGGGCACAATGCTCTTTTTTTATACACATTTTTGTACATAAGAGAACAACCTTGCCCTGTCTGTATGATGACACATACACATATGGAATCTCTTATCGGAATTCTCAATATCCAGAAAGTGTCAAATTATGGGAATCCATTCAATGAAAGCTATTTTATTTTATATATATATTTCCTATTCCTCTGTAATAATAAAACAGTACCTTGTACTATAACATAGTGTTATAATGTCTGCTATATTTAGGCAGGAATATGAGGACATTTCACACTGTTATGAGAACAAGAGAGAACTGGACAGATCCTTGAGATTATGATTATGAATTTGGGAAGCAATGCATTAAAAGGCAAAAGATGGTGATGAGAAAGAGAAAAGAAAAAGTAAAAATACTGCAGTAATGAGTGATACCATGTCCAAACAGTGTGCTGGAAATTAATCCCACAGAGAGAGCACAAAGGAGTAAGTAAAGAAAAATTGTCAATTGGGATATAGAAGTCTCTTAGAATAACAGAGGGAAGATCTGAGAATAGAGAGTAGGCAGTGGAGTTTCAGGGGCTGTTGCTGACTTTCAACTTTTAGCATCAGAGCAGGGGCTGCACTAGCAGAGCCGAATTTCCATATTAGAAAATGGAAATTCGGCTCTTAAAGTTACCAGAGGTAGCCTATTGCCGCCCCTGGTAACTGGCCGCTCCATGCCACCTGAGGCAAGGTTCTTACTTTGCCTCATGGCAGGAGTGTCCCTGAGAGTAGGAGAGCCAATATGCAAAGTTATCTAGGGAACTGAGTTACTGGTCCTGGAGTGCCATGTATTAAATCCAGATAGAAGGATAATACAAACATTTAGGGGCACATTTACTAAGGGTCGAATTTAGAAGTTAAAAAACTTCGAAATTCAACCTTCGAATTTGATACTTCAATAGTCGAAGTATTTTTTAGACCGAAAATGGGCATCAAAGTAAAAATCGTTTGATCGATCGTGAGAGCAAGCAGGTTTAGAGTGGAAAAAATAGGTCACTAATGTCTGTTAGAGGAATTTGTACTTCTTCAGGTGAGCATATATGGAAGCAAACAGTGCCAAGAGTGTAGGTTTATGTCCAGGGAAAGTAGAAATGAGAGACATCCCCAATGAGCAGTATCATTACTAATGTTTACATACTCAATAATAAAAGGATATAACAGTGTGTAGACGGAGCGTTGTGAGCAAAGGAGATGGCAAAAGTCTACCTGGCAGGCAGTTTCTGGTTGCTATAAAATACTGGACAAGAAAAAACTTTCATCCCTGTTGTACATTGCCCTCAAATGATTGTAGATATAACTGCTACTTCATTTAAAGAACCAAGACCATCATTGATTGTGATTAGAAATAAACCCTGCTCCATCTGCACATCTTTGTATAGGACCTATTTTGGACCAGTACCAGGAAATAACATATGCTTTAAACTAACTATCCAGCTGCTCAGTATGTATGTATTTTAAACTGGATACATGGCATTCGAAAGTAGATAATAAGTGAAGTTAAAGCGGAAAAAAAAATAATCTTAAAAAAATAATCTGGTTCCTTTGTGATTTATGTTATAATGAAATCATAATAAACAGTATAATGTTGCTTGCAAATCATAAATGTGCAAATGTGACCGGTGGTAAATGTTGTCCTTTGTGTATGTTAGAAGTCGTTCTCCTGTATAGCCTTAATCCACACTGTTTGTTTACTATTCATCATGTGCTTAGCCTGTTGAGAAGCACTCACACAAATAGTGTTTAGCTTAAGTTTAAATCAATGATTAGTTGCAGGGCAGTCATCAATCAGCAGGGAAATATATTTAGTTCTTGTGTATACAGCATAGCTCTTGTTCTTATGCATAACTTACTGTTAAGGCAGCATATCATTTTGGTTTCTTTTTAATTTGTAGTTTGACAGAATCACAAAAGGTTTGGCTTTTAGAATTCCAAGCAGGGAGCTGGATAAAAGCTGATGTGATGACCCTCTTTATCACATTTTTACAAACTCTAATTTGTTGATGTTACCCGATGGGACACTCTATCTATCTATCTATCTATCTATCTATCTATCTATCTATCTATCTATCTATCTATCTATCATCTATCTATCTACTGTATTTATCATTTATCTATCATTTATCTATCATTTATCTATCATTTATCTATCATTTATCTATCATTTATCTATCTATCTACTGTATCTATCTTTTATCTATCATTTATCTATCATTTATCTATCTATCTACTGTATCTATCTTTTATCTATCATCAGGCACGTTTCAGGGGCTGCTGCCGCCTGAGGCAGCAGCCCCAATGCCGCCCCTCCTCCTGCTCCGCTCTTCTAACTAACAGCGTCGGAGCGGGTGGAGGAGGGGCCGCATCGCTAGA
This sequence comes from Xenopus petersii, assembly GCA_038501925.1. Classification (NCBI taxonomy): domain Eukaryota; kingdom Metazoa; phylum Chordata; class Amphibia; order Anura; family Pipidae; genus Xenopus; species Xenopus petersii. Next base: position 34,031,050 of record CM076684.1, on the reverse strand, counting down.
GCAGTGAGCGCTATTGCGCTAGAAGAGCTGAATTTCCGTTTTAAAAAACGGAAATTCGGCTCTTAAAGTTACCAGAGGCGGCTTTTTGCCGCCCCTGGTAACTGGCCGCTCCGTGCCGCCTGAGGCAAGATTCTCACCTTGCCTCATGGCCGGAGCGGCCCTGTCTATCATTTATCTATCTATCTACTGTATCTATCATTTATCTATCATTTATCTATCTATCTACTGTATCTATCATTTATCTATCATTTATCTATCTATCTACTGTATCTATCATTTATCCATCATTTATCTATCTATCTACTGTATCTATCATTTACCTATCATTTATCTATCTATCTACTGTATCTATCATTTATCTATCATTTATCTATCTATCTACTGTATCTATCATTTATCATTTATCTATCTATCTACTGTATCTATCATTTATCTATCATTTATCTATCTATCTACTGTATCTATCATTTATCTATCTATCTCAGTTCAAATGCTGCAGATTTTTTTATTTTTTAAAAATAATAATTGTAAATAATATTACAAATACATACAGTGGTTATGAATGGAGAAAACAGACATACATCCACTCACATGAATATATTATAATGAGCTCTTGAAATGACTAAGCCTCACCAAACCAGCATCTTTGAATATTCCTACAACAACCAGGTTGTAGGTATTATATCAGTTATTATACATGAAAATGACACTGTATTTATACTACCTTGTATTCTGGGAGCAATATATATAGATTTGGCACATGTGTTCTTGGATGTATGAAACTATCACTGTATTTATCTTATTATATTCTGGGGTAGTCTATATGAAATTGTCATTGCAATTATTCTGCAATGTATTCTGATGGGTTATAAATGAAACTGGCCTTGGGATACAATCTAGAAATCTGTCTTTTATTAGTCATCCCCAGCAAAAAAAAAAATCCACCCACTAGCTATTGTCCTTGAGAATTCAGTTCGGCAACCCTCCATTTGGCAACCAAAAATGTTATGTTCACTGAAATGGTGCCAGTCACTCTGGAAAGACAGGTATTAGCATTCTTACTTTTTGAATTTGGTTTATCAAAGTGGAGGTGCCCTTATTTGTATTATTTTATTACTTTTTGGAAAGAAATAACAGAATTGCGCCACTCATTCTGACCCACTCATTCAGCTGAATAATTTCTTCAACAGGATACAGAGCTGTTGAAGGAAATGAAAACTCACCTTGTTTTCCTGTCATTTTGTGTACTCTTCCAAAATAATATGATGTACATCATATCTCTGTGTTGACATATGGTTTAACATTAATCTTTTATCTGTTAAGGGAATTACATTTTTTAAAGCAAATAACAGCTTCAAATCCATTCACAAATTTAGCAACTGGCTTACATTCTGGTACAGTAACTTAGCCTTGTGCAGTGGTTATGTAATAATTACTATACTAGCAGTAGCATTTAGTGCTGTTGCCGCATTGAAGAGTAAAATAGAATTGAGTGATACTCTTGAGAGCTGCTTATGCAAATCCGTGGATGCAAGTTGTCCAGATGGTGTTCCAAAGGAGCTGGAAAAGCCAGTAAATAACTCTAGACAGCATCTGCTGAGATTTTTCTATATCACAAACTGATGTTAGATAGTATCCAAACTATAGTAAACAAACAATTGTTGTTGAAGTTATCAAATCTGAGTTGAAGTTATCATATGCTTGAGTAAAACTGGCACAACAATAGTCACTCCATGTAAACATCTAATTTAGACAGAAATGTTGATTTGTGTCCCTTTATCTGGAAAATTAAAATAATTGTTGATATGATGGAAGACCAGACCCAGGCCTCTTGAGTGAATCCTAATATTTGGAGACTTTAGAGCAAGCACCTCTTTATTCTCTGTTAATATTATTAAAACACTAGTTTTTGGAGGGGTTGGTGCACCCTGTTTAAATTTAATTTTTGTGAAGTTCAGTGCTATGCAACTCCTTCTATGCAGTTGGTCAATCATTCACTATACTAAATGATCGAGGGACAGATTATAATACAATTTTGATCCAAAGAGGTAATGTGGCTCTTGAGCAGTCGAGAGGGCCATGGAAATCTCTTGGAAGACCACATGCAACTCACAGGCCTCAATTTAGAGGTCAGCTGCACATTCCCCAACAGAAGAATACTTTTCTATTGCTTGGGTCAGGGGAAGCATAGGGGTGTAGGCACTAGAGTAGAACAGGCTAGTTGTGTTATGCAACGTCAGGTGGTGGAATGGACTAGAGACCCTACAGTCTTGCCACATTATACCTTATCCTTATCTTCTTTGTTTTTCTTAAGACATTTCTGAATTTGCTTTTGTATGTGTATATATATATATATATATATATATATATATATATATATATATATTGTTTAATGGAAGCTCTTTCAACCAATTCTCAAATGCTCATTTTAGGTCGTATCAATATGAGGTTAATAAAATGCACACACGGTCCAAACAGCAGAGGCGTACACAAACATCCTATTGTCTCAGAATGTTGCTAAACAGCAATGTACAAATATATGTTAGTGAAGTCAAATGCTTTTGGTTACAATTAATTTTGCATTATACATGTACATTGCACAGAAGTGAGATATATGCTAATTGGTTGCTTTGAATGTTACCATTTTTGTGTGGTGGCATTGTGTTTTTTTTGCTGTTGCCTGAAGTCATATTTATGACCTTTATCATGAATGTATAGTAATAACTAAGTGCTGCCCTTGAAAAAGTCAAATTAATGTTGTGCTTTCCCTAAAGGGTTTCCTGCACAACACAAAGCAAGTGCTTGAAAACTAGATAATTTGTATGGAGATTGCAAGTTAACAAAAGCAGTTTGTTGTTTCTCAGTGTAATTTCATGTGTTTTTTTGCAATAACTTGTAGCAAAATGAGAAAATAATGTACATTCCAAGTGCTTCAAGAAGATATAAAGGAAAGATGCCTTGCAAGTAAAGTGCGATATTCATCTCCCAATAGGTCCTTGTAATCATAGATGTTCCTTCATGAACTGTATTGATATTTGACTGCCTGTTCAGTCGAGGGATTTTAAAACAATTTGGAGTCTCGGCCTCCCCTATGCTATACTTGAAATTGCAGTTTATTTTTGGTCACTATGATAAAAACTCAGGTTAACGTTATTGGTTTAATTTGGTACAGTCTTAGTGAATTTAAAGCCGAAGGAGAATAGTAGAGAATTAGAATGCTTAAAGGGGACCTGTCACATTAACAAATAATTCCAAATACTATTTTATCATGTTAGTCAAGCAAAATAAACTTTACTTACACTATATAAATTATTTAAATCTTGTCTTCTTCAACCTGGGAATTCAAAGTTATAGCAAGCAGGCAGTTGCCATTTTGTGGACACTGTTATGTGAGGAGGGCAGTGACATCTAGGAAATGCTGGATGGAAAGTGAACGTAATTGCCTGCCCCGCCTCTATACCTAAGGCATAGAGGAGGGCCAGGCAATATACGATATACAACATATATGAATGCTTTAGTTAAAAAAAAAAAAAAAAAAAAAAAGAATTTGGATTTCATGTTTAATTTGAAAAGGAATTTTATTATACAGCTTTTAATGTCTGGGTGACAGGTTCACTTTAATGCTAGAACTCTGAATACAGACAGATACAAAGAAGAAACCCTTATAGCATGGGTCAAATGGAATTTCTAAGACACCCAACGTCTTCTTTTTGGGCATAACTTTCATTAGATAATGCAAATTAGATGGCTAGCTGGGCTGTAGAAAAGAATTCTGAAATACAGGGGCACAATACAATGTAACTGAAGATATACTGGGGAATGTAACAAAAGTCGGTAACGGGAAAACTATTCGCAATGCGAAAAGTTATTCATTTGCATGAACAAATTTTGCTTTGTGCTAACTTAATATAGCTTGTGCAATCCCGGAAACTGTTTAACAACCACTTTTGACAGTGGAAGACCGTTTGCGACTTATATAGTTTGCGCCAATGCAAAAAAAGTAAATGTAATAAAACTTCTTACTGAAAAAGTCGTTATGTTTGCTCCAAAAGATTTCGACACCATCAAGCACTTCTTAAGAGTACACAATTAAAATTCACAATGCACAATTAAAATTCGCAATGCAATAACAGTTTAAGGAATAATATTACATTGCTAGATGTGGATTTTTATTCTTATTGGTGCTGTTGTTTTTCTCTTTGCGACTTTAGTTACATTCCCCGCACACAGTATAGCATGTCTTCCATGAATGAGGTCACTAATGTATTTATGATAATAATAATGATACAATCCATCTTTCTTCTTGTCTTCCGAGATTTTCTTTCAAGGGGAGCTAAGCCCCAATACAACTGCACACTTGCAACTTCAAACTGTGCAACACTGCTATACAATCCCATTTAACAATTTTGCTCCAGATGTTGGTCTTCTCTGGTCTTTACCATTTGAGCCCCCAAAGTACAGCAATGCAGAAAAGTGATAAGAACATAGCAAGGGATCAGAGTTTGGCTCAGGTCTGTTGTGCCTATTAATAAAACCATCTGTGGGGACCCTGGCATGTACAGGGGGTTCCCTAGGGTTAGTAGTTGCACTTGTGTATCATCAAACAGAAGAAAATAATAGTGGACACAATGTCATGTTTGGGACTCCCATTGCAACCAACTAACTTGAATGCCTTAGACAGGTATAAAGAACAGTCATGTTGTATTGCTTGTATGTCTTATAATCACACAACTGATAATGTTTTTTTCATTTAGCTTAGAATGTCATTCTGGAAGGCATAATAGTGAGTAAGCCAAAATATTAAATGAATATGGATGTGCTTATGTGTTCATTCATATTTGTAAATGTATGCATAATTCTAAACCTAAGCATTAAATACTATCTCATTACTATCACATGTCTCATGTAGTACAGCTAGAATAAATGGAGTGTGCATAAGTGTCTGTATTTTGAACCAGTGTGGTCGACATGGGGCCCCATGAGTTGCAAAAGGAGCCATAGTGTGAAGATTTCTGGCTAATAATACTCACAAAATTTTATCACCAAGATATTCTGAAAAAGAGCAGAAGTTTAAGGGGGTTATTTACTAAGCTCTGAATACCTGAAATTACCCGAAATCTGAAATAAATTTTTTTTTTTATATAAAATCTGACTTTTTAAAAAAATCACAAATTTTTCAGAATTTATTAAACCCCGAATATAAAACCACGGCATCTCAAACCTGTCGACGTTGCATACAAGTCAATGGGAACCGTCTTATAGATTTTTGGTTGTGTCGGGGGTTTCGGGCAATTTCACAATGTTTTCAGAGCTTTAGGGTGAAAACTCTGAAAAATTTAGAGTTTTTGTGGAAAATTCACGAAAATCTGAGCTTTTTCCGCAAAGGTAATTTTCAGGAAAATGTAATAATAAGCGTTAAAAACCCGAGTTGTAATTAAAAATTAATATCTGGAACGGTCTAAATCCTAAGACGGATGGATGGCTAGTGTCAGAGGGTTGATATTTGTCACCCCCGCCCTCTATGACGCCATAACGCTATAGGGCCCAAGGCAGGATGGACTATAAGGGCTAATGGTCTACTGTGGACAATGGTCACTCATATAGCTTATACTAGGCCATACAAACAAAAGATCATCACTCTGTTACTTAAATTCCAGAGTGTCAGCATAACGCCAGTCTGTCTGGTGGGGCCCCTTACTGCTGAAGTGCTGCTCGAATTACTGGAAATACCACAATGGCCTTGGTTAGCCGATAGCTGATTGCAAGGCTGTGGACCGTTGGAGCTAGGCACAGTATGTTACAACATTCCTTTGATAACATGTAAGACTAAGTAAATCATTTAGACATTAATTGTACAAGGAGGAGACAGACTATGTATGGTATTTCCGTGAAACCCTTGTCACAATTATTGTAAAAGCCTTCTGAAAGCTATATAATGCCTGGACCAAGAGGTGTGTCTTTGGTAAGTCCTTGGCTGACATTCTGTGTGTTACTCCAACAGCTTACCCAGACAAAACTGTTATGTTGTATTATGTAAGAATAAATTGCCTGACTATTACTAAAGGTTTTCCTTTACTGAGTTTTGTCTTACACGAGGTCAAAATGGTACTACAAAAAATACCATCAGAGTTTGTAGCAGCCGATATTGTAATAAATTCGGACTTTGATAAATAACTCCCTAAGAGTGAACTAAAACAATAATTAAATGCGCTGTTACAAACTGGAAGACAGAATTAAGGAGAAATAATAGGTGATAATTTTTCTTCTTTCAACTCTGCAAACGATCCTGTAAGAGCCACACCATCATACAAAATGACCTGTATAAAGTGTATGCAAGCTAATTGCAGTTTTACAGTCAGCTTTCATGTCTGAATGTTCAAAGGAAACCTCCAAGTCTGCCTGTTGAGCAGACTCTCTAACATTAAGCACAGGTGCTTGTCTCTGTTTTGTGAACTGATGTCCATTGCTGTAAGAAAAATGACTCTGTATCTGTATTAGCTAGTGGATATAGGTGTGTACAGTGTACATATCTCCCAGTGGTCCAAATTTAAGTTGAGGCAGGTCCAAAATCGGTAGGGCTTAATAGAAAGGACAGGGACGGGGGCTCATTTAAATTAAGCCTATGTCAATAGTAACTGGGTCTTTGTAACTGGGTCATTTGACCTACGTTATATTGCTCCATTCTAGTATTAGTTTAAGGTGCTCTAGCACCATGCCCCAACAAATAAATACGAGACACTTTTCTGTGTACAGTATTTTATTTTGATATTGAAATTTACTTTACAATTATAGTTTTACTATCAGAAAAATTCTACTGCCTGCTAACTTAGCCTTGCTGAACCAGACTTCTTCCTAATGTTTATGCATTAGGGAATGGAATCCAGAGAGAGAGGTTTTAACTCCCAGTACTCAATATTTAATAGAAACTATGCATTTGTATGGCTTGTACAATTACAAACTCATTTCATGGAAAGCAGACCTATTGCACTTATGTAAATATTTTTGATGAAGTCTGTGCAGATTGCAAGAAGCTGTCCCCAATACACCAGTCAACCTGTAAAAATGAAAGACTTACTTGGTCACAGTTCTTTCTTGCTTATTGGACCAATAAATGAATTCACATTTGCAAGCTAGATAAATCCTTCAAATGTATTATTGATGCAAATAAATGAGGGTTCAGACGCTAACAATACCTAATGGAGCTGACTCAATGCAGGCTGTTCCTGCAAGGTTTGAATACGGGAAAATTGATGCCAATTGTATCCCTTAATAATCTTACGCTTTACATCTTTATTATACATGGCAAGGCACCGGAATAAAACAACCAAAGTAGGTAATTAATTACAAGACACTTGGGGGAACTGTATAATGTTTGTCAGGTTTTGTGCCTTTTCAAACAAAGAGTTTTCAACTCTTTGCCTCTACATACTGTATGTTCCTCCAAAAGTTCAAGTACTTTTTTAACAAGCAGTACTTTGGAGGCTTGTAAAAACTAGCCCAGTCTACCACATGGACAGTAAGGATAGGTAGGTAGTTTTTCAACAACAAACACAATTAAGTTATCTTCTACACAGATGTCAAGCACACAACCTTCCAGTTGTTGTTCACTCTCAACTAACAGCTCTATTAACGAATCAGACAAACTACATTAGATATCCATAACTAAAGTGTTCATTTTTTTTGGAGACATCCCACAATATTGTTCATTTTATTGGATACTATGCATTTCGGATAAATGCCGATACAAGCTGGAAAATATGGAAGGACCCCAGACCACGGAACTGATCTTCCATGCCAAAGAATGTATTTATTACTCACCTTTGAAAAGAGTAAAACATTGAGTTCATGGCAACTTTTTATTAACCCATAAGATCATAGGCATTAAACACCAAAACAATGAATAATTCAAAAGAAGACCACTTTAAAGATTAATTTTAAAAAAAGATTACTTCCAAAATCATAATTTTTGATCATTTTTTAATCTCCCAAAACATTGTCCCTGCTGGTTATAATGATTCAGTTAGAAATTGCCACAAGCAATGTTTTTTTAAATTAGTTTTTGACTTTAAGGGGGCTGTTTATCAGAGGTCAGGTTGTGTTTTTCATGAAAATTTCGAGTTTTAGTCAAAAATGTATTCCTTGGGTTAAAAATACCCCAAAGCTGGAAATAGCTTGAATACAAAAATACACCTGCTAAATCCTGTTAAGGTCATGTAGAAGTCAATGACAGTGGTCCCTTGAAGATGTTAATAGCCTCCATGATCGAGCGATTCTAGTTTTTTTCTGCCAAAAATGCAGTTTTCGACTTTTTCAACTACACTGATTCAAGTTTTTTTTTTACATTCAAATTTTTTCTTAAATTAGAAACCATTTGAGTTGTGAGTTCATTCTAGTTCATTTGGGGTTTAAAAAAGCTTACGAATCTCTAAAACTTGGCCTTTGAAAAATAACCCCCGAAGAGTATGAAATGGAGTAGAAAATAGTGGTGGATCTATGGGATTAGTCCAGAATGGTGGGTAGCTCATTTACTATTAGCATAACCTTTTAATGCAAAATAATAACAGGCAAAACATTACAATTATAATCCATTTGTTTACATCAAGTGTGAAAACTGATAGATGAGGCATGAAAGAACAAATCTTATTATGTCATTAGCTGTGAAAAAGGATATATATGATGACATCTAAAGTGTTTAGCAAACGAATGAAATGATTTTCATGTTTGACAAGATGATGATTTTTTTTTTATAGTTCTGTGCTTTTGAATCATACAGAGCTGAAAAATTTTGAAAACTTGTAATTTGGCTGGTTTGTGATTTTTTTTTTTTTTTAATTTCTAACTTTTCGTGAATATACAGTTTTAAAATGACTGCTACTTAGCAAGACCTGAGAGTGTGTTTGGGGCAAGGTTTATTAATAATAAATAATTAATAAAAATGCATTCTATTACCTTTATATCAATGCCCAGGCTAATATTAATGAGTAGATTCATCATAATATATTCAACTGGACAATCATGGGAGGGATTTCCAGCAAGATGAACAATAGTCTAAAGGTGTTTGACTGCATCCTTTTCAACAGGGTGTTATACAGTAGCTCAACTATAACACTGAGCTCTAACACTCAATTCATTAATACCCAGTGCAAACAGCATGGGGGAATTAAAGATTTGGACATCTTTTTCACTCTACAATGGACAATTCTAACAGGAAAAAGGAGTGAAGCAGGTTTATATTAGCCTCTAATAGTTGGGATTGTTCATCTTTAAATTAACTTTTATTATAGAGTGATATTCTAAGACAATTTGCAATTGGTTTTCATGTTTTATTATTTCTGATTTTGCAGTAATTCAGTAGCTCTCCAGATTGCTGAAATTGCCCTAGCAACCATTCATTGATTTGACTAAGAGAGGGAATATGATGAATAGGAGAGGGCCTGAATAGAAAGATGAGTAATAAAAATTAGTAATAACAATAAATGTGTAGCCTTACAGAGCATTTGTTTGTAGATCAGTGACCCCCATTTGAAAGCTGGAAAGTGAATAAGACAAATAATTCAAAAACTATAAAAAAATAAATAAAAAAAAACTGGACCAGTTAAAAAGTTGCTTAGAATTAGCCATTCTATAACATACTAAAAAGGTGAACCACCCCTTTAACATACAGAATTATTATTAAAATCAAGTAGAATACATTGAAAGGGGCTCTGTAATCAAAATACGTGCTCACAAACAATGTCAAATATTTTGTAAGTGTTTTTAGTTTGGTAGGAATAATTTCGTTTACTTCTAAAAAAAAGTTATAGTCAATTGCTCTGCTTGTATGGGGCAGTGTATCCTCCAAATACTATTGGGCTCTCTGCGTCCATTCTGTAAAGAAACTAGCCAAATTATGCAGTTTACAGAATTATCAATTCAACAGGGGATTCCCAGGCAGTTTGAGTTTTATCACAATTGTTAATGTTCTGACTTCAGTTGAAAGTGATTAGTAAATAAATAAGGGCAGCATGGTGGTATCGGTAGCTCTGCTGTCTTGCAACACTGTGGTTCTAGGTTTGATTCCATCCAAGGTACTATCTGCAAGGAATTTGTATTGTCTCTGCGTGGGTTTCCTTCCACACTCCAAAAACATACAGGCAGGTTAATTGGCTTCTTATAAAATTGACCACAGTGTGTGTGTGAATGTGATAGGACCTTAGATTGTCCACTGTGGTTTATGTGTAATCTCTGCAAAGTGCTGTGGAAATGTGTTTGTGCTATATAAAATACCCTGGAAAATATGTGTACTATACACATCTTTAAGCATCAGTCAAGAAGGTATAGCTTGCTGATTTGTTTTAGTTTCTACAGGTTTTCTGTATTACAAATAATGTATTTGTGATGACAGATATATTATTAATGCACTTAAAGGGGAACTGATCTTTTTTTACAGTCAGGCCTTTGCCTATTATCGCCTCCCCCTCTCGACCACCTCACCCCCCCATCACTTTGCAAAAAAGTCAACTGGTTACAATAACTACTAATAAATAGTGGTGGGCGAATAAATGTGGTAGGTGCAAATTCATGGCGAATTTCAGGGTTTCGTCGCCAGCAAATAAATTCATGAAACTGTAGTGGAAATTTGCGTCATATTTGCATCAGTGGACGCGCATCGGAAAAGTCGATGTGGTCAAAACCGATTCACGTCAACGTTGTTCGGACGCCCATTGACTTTAATGCTGGAATCACAATTGACGTGAGTATCAGAATTGATGCCGGTGTCAAAATCGACGCAGACGTCAAAATTCGTGTTTTGCAAAAAAAGCATTCAACAATTTTTGAATGTGTGAATGTTTCCAACAGTCAGCAAAATTTTGTAAAATGGGGAAAAGGATGTACATTTGAGAACTATGGAGCAATCCCAAGTTTGTTTAAAATAGTGAATGTTAAAAGGAACTCTTTCATTTAAAGCAGCTTTTGTCTGCAATTTCCCAAATTAATTCACAATCAATTTGTACATAAATAGTTCCTTATTTTCCCTCTCTGAAAAAAAAAGAGGCTTGCATGTGGCATTTCTTATAATGCAAATTAAGAGCTGTTTATTTATAATCCTTTGAAATAATAATCATACTGTACATTTCTTTAATCTCCTAGCCTAAGAACCCTATTTGCTCTGCTCTGTACAACAATGTTTAATATAAAACTACCCAAGGAAAACTTTATCATAGTGACTATATGCATTATGAATATTAATGCCATCTGCATGGCCTTAGTCAATTTCACAATATGATTTCAATTTACTTCCGTGATTTGTTTTTTCACACTTCGTTCCACTTGTAATAATAGAAACCAATTTTTCAGCTAGGTTGTAACATATATTTGGATATTATATACAATGCTTTGGTTTTCATTCTATTAATACAAAGAAAAGAAAAACTGGGGAAAAAAAGATTTACAAGGCTTAATTATTATCTGGCACTTAAATACAATTAAAATCCCACTGAACGTGCATAAATAAACATATGTTGGCACATTTGACACTGCAAAGCTTGATTTACTACAAATATCTGACGGTTTATGAATTTGGTGTAGTGGGCGTATTTAATTCATTTTATAATTTAATGCCAGCTTACTTTCCCCCAAATTTTAAGTGAAAAACTCTAATCTAGATCATTTTTGGAACATATTATAAGATTATAAATCTGAAGCCAAGATACAGAGCTAGTTTAACCATTTAAGAATATTTTACATTTTACTTTTGCATGTTTTTGCATTTACTTTAAAATGCTATTATTCCAGTCTATCTAGGAAAACTATACTCCCAAAATGAATACTTGAGCAACTAATAGTTTATAGCAAATTAAGTGGCATATTAAAGAATTTTAGTAAACTAGAATATATATTTAATTAAATATTGCCCTTTTCCATCTCTTGCCTTGACCAGAAATACTGCAACTCAAGAAGAATTATGGAAGCAAAAGACAGAACTCTGTCTTTTAATTGTCTCCTGTGACCTAACAAGTATAGTTTGTTTGGTATGTTTGTGTGCACCATGAATCATATGAGCCCAAGGGGCGGCCCTTATTTTTTAAAATGGCAGTTTTTTTATTTATGATTACCCAATGGCACATACTACTAAAAAAAGTATATTATTATGAAAATGGTTTATTTACATGAAGCAATATCTTTTTATAGAGACCTACATTGTGTGAGGGGTATAGTTTTCCTTTAAATACTTTGTTAAACACAGGACTATATTTTCAATAAAAGCACAATATTATTCAATACTAGTGAGAAATGTCCTTTAATTATGTGGTTTTAGAGCAGCACAGTTCAACTGAGCCTACATTTGATTTTATGGTCACTGATCAGTTGAGGGCCTCAAAGAATACTTACTATTACAAAATTACTTTATGGTAATGCAGCATTTAAGTGTGCATGGCCTGAGTTCAGGCTACAAACAAGGATCCTGTTGTGAAAACGTTTTAAAAAGCCCAAATACAAACAGGCATTCTTTTTTAAGTGTTGTACGGTTGAAATGTTGTCTGTATATTTTTGCCTTAAATACATTTTTGCAATTTTTTTTCACAACTCAAAGTGTGTTGTTGGATCCTTGTTTTTGCATAATTGTGTTCCCAGTGTAGGCTGGGTAGCCTTAGGGGCCTATTTATTAACATTCACATTTCCTGTTTTTTCACAAATATTTTTCTTTAAAAAATCAATTTTATTCCTCTAAAACTGAGATTTAGTAAGTATAAAAACCTCTAATACAAAACTTCTCCAAGTGATAGCAGTCAAGGTCCCAAAGAAGGGGCAAATTTACTAAAGAGCAAAGTGGCCTTCGCTAGCGTAAATTCACCAGAAATCCCATCTGCAGGGACATTGATAATTTACTAACAGCATAGAGGACAATTCACTAGCAAAAGAAACCATCCCTAAAGCAGTTTCATGGCCTATCGCCCAGCAAATTTTTGCTCAGGAGAATGATCATTACTCCGCAAATTCACTAAAATGCAAATTTTACAGAACGGTACCTCTTTTGCTAGAGTTTCCTTCTCCAGCTAAGACCTGGTGAACTGATAAGATGAAGCTACTTCCTCCTCAATCCTATGTCAATAAATTTACCAAAGGATGAATTGGGCTTTTATTAGTGAAAAACATCTCTAATTTACTAAAAGGCAAAGCGGACAATTCACTAGTGCAAAACCTCAGCACTAGAGGAGTTTGTCACCATTTCGTCAGGCGAATTTTCAATCAAGTGAATGATCTTTACTCTGCAAATTGTGAATATTCCTATTCATCACCCTTTTCAGAGTCTGTTATACATGGTGAATTTCGAAGATGAAGCTACATCCTTAAAATTATTATGTTAGTGACATCATAAATTGTATTCCAAAAAAGTCATAAAAAAAGACAAAGCAGCGTTTTTTCATATTTTAATGTGGGATTATGTTTACAAACTGTAACTGTTGGGATATGTGTTATTTTTTTTACTTTTCTTAACCATTTGGTAAGGGTTTATCATGCCTAGGACAATAGAAGATCTCTTTTGTCTTTATTTTGCTTCCTTGGATATTTTTAATAAGTGGCTACTGCCAGCAATTTCACTAACAATCACTAATAAAGACATATGTATGACCTGTATGTATGCGCCATATTTAAATTGATTTAAGTGTAAGTATGTGAAGACAGTAAGGCTAAAGAAAATTTGTTTAGGAACGTTTGCGCTAACAACGTTTCACTTTTGAAAGTACACCAGTGTTTATTTGCCAAGACAAAACGTAGCATTTTGATAAATATGCGTATTTGCTGTGAAATAACATCTGATGAAGTTGTGTCAAGTATGGCGAATGTTTCCCAAAGTTTTTGTATTTTTTTCACTGGTAATTATCAATAAAACTTGAATTGTAGAGGTTTTAGAGATATTCATATTTTTTTCTGCACTTTTTCATTCATACTTCTTATATTCTGATCTTTTAATAACTTTCACGACATTCGTGATTTTAGAGAGAGTTTAATCGTGGTTTAAAAAGCTAAATTACCACTTAAAAATGGGCCTCCCATGTGAATACCTACCAGAACAACTGGGTGATATACTTGTTAGAGTAGAGTGCTCTATTTATAGATAGATGATAGATGATAGATGATAGATAGATAGATAGATAGATAGATAGATAGATAGATAGATAGATAGATAGATAGATAGATAGATACTGAATTCAGTCTACAGTCTTTATTGTTAATTTATTCTTAATTTAAGTAGGGCAAAAGCATTGGGCTTTGCCCCATTTTTTGGTACCTTGCCTTATCATTTTTTAAAATGAGCCCAAAAGCCTAGAACCAAATTGAAGAGTCATAGTTTCTTATAATTTCCTGTTTCATTACTAAAAATATTAAAACACACTTTATCATGTCAGAAGCCTGCGAAATATGAACATTTTGATTTGATTTATAGGATAAATAAATCATTATTAGTTGAAAAAATATCTGATTGTATACATAACCACTAAAATGCAAAGATAAATTGGGTGTCATCTTATTTCTGTAATGGAAGCAGTGAGATTTTGTCATTGTCTCCTTAATGCTGGATTGTATTTTCTTACAATAAATTACCATTCATTCTGCTATCTCCTCCTTAAATATTACAGATCTCTGCCGCCCAATGAGCAGATTATGTTTGTTTTTCCCTTTTGGTAAATGTTCAATATTTAAAATCACTTTTTAAATATAAGGACTGGTGTCCTGCCACAAATATATATTAAAAAAAATCTATTCTTATACAACACTCATTTGTCAATTTTGAGCGTTAAATTGTCTTTTTTTTTAACAACTGTGCGAATGCTGTGGTTTTATCAGCGCGGGTCTTTTGACAGTGGTATATATCTAGGTTTATAAGAAAGGTTACAGTTTGAAGCATGACAAGACTGGTGTTTTTTGATCAGAGGTGACATATAAAAGTCAAAGTTTCTTTAAGCAAGTCAGAAAGTCTTTATAACTCGGGAATCAAACAAAGAGCAATAGAAAACAAGTCTTCTTTTGTTCCTTACTGGTGCTACATTAGGGCAGTAGTGGAGAGCATTGAGAAACACCTCCTATAAAACCAGAATTCCCACTTCCAGCTCTGTGGCTGTAGGTTGCTTATCCCTGCCTTAGACATACTGTATACTATATACTGTACAAATGTGATTTATTATTCAATGCCTCTTTTATAAAGCAAGCAGGGACTTTTTGACAGGGGAGAAACAGCAGCTTATGAACACACTCCCGCTATATAAATTGGAGCAGCTCAGGAATCCATGTATTTACATTTTTTTCCCAGAAGTTAGATATGTCACACTTTGATAATTATTCCCCAGAGAACATATAACAGATTGCTCCACACTCCATATAGTATCTGAACTGCAGGCTCTGAGCACTGCAAATCCTGCTACTTAAAGACACATTATATAACAAGCTCATATTTACTGTATTTAGTAAACTAATACTAGGGGGCAGATTTATCAAGGGTCGAATTTCAAAGTAAAAAATACTTTGAAATTCGACCATCGAATTATAATACTTCAAATTCGAATATCGAATTCGAACTTTTTTCATCAATTAAATCCTTCGAATCGAATGGTTCGAACAGTTTTAACGTGCGATTGAACGGTCAAAGTATTGAAGTTGAAGTTTTTTTAAAGAGACAGTACTTCGATTATCGAATGGTCGAAGATTCAAACTATTTTACTTTGAATCGAATTTGAAGTCAGCGTCGTAGTATCCTATTCGATGGTCGAAGTATCCAAAAATTTAAAAGTGGTTGGTCAAGAACTATTTGTTACATCCCCATATCAATTGAAACTGACTTTTGGTCATCATCCAGCATTTTGCACATAGCAACTTAGAAGTGACAGTGGAAACATATCTTCTGCCATAGCAATCTACAGTTTTCATTTTTGTATTTGCATGCAATCAATGAATATATGGTTATTTTTGTCCTGTCAACCTCTCTCTCAGAGCAGATAAATGATTACAGGAATTCATATGACCCTGAAACACATCTTAAAATGTTATAGTGTACATATACAACCATCCAAAGTGACGTTGCCTGCTCCACATTTACCCCCTGTAGAATCCTCACCGCTTTTCAGTCTTACTACTCCTCAAACTGAGGCAAGCAGAATGCCTTTTTTTATTCTTTAAACTATATATTTTGTTAGTTTTGAGAGAGGGGAACTGCCTATATCTAGTACTTATATAAAATATGTTTATACATTTAAAAAATCCATTTTGATCATTACTAAAGCTTTTCACAAATTATATTATGCTAAAAGTCTTTCATCAGTCTTCTTATTAATTCAAATAGTACTTTCCGCTTCATAAGTTTAGGATGCTAAATTTTATTTTCCTCCAATACAAGATCACCCTTTATTTTTCATACTTTTCATGTTCTTTACTCTATGCTATAATCTTTTTAGGGTAACAGTATGAAATGTCTTAGGAAAGTCTAAATAAATTATAATTTCCCACAGAAACTCATTCGATTAGTTTGACGTAACCTTTGTTTCATAAAACCATGCTTGACCATACTTTATTGGAGATAATATATACGATTTACAGGCTCTTCAAATCCTTACAAACAGCTTCTCAGCGGCAAATGTCAGACCAACTGGTCGATAAATTCCCAGTTTTGATCTTGATTCCTTTTCAATAATAAAAACACACCCATTATCCACCATTCAGTTGGTGCCAAACCTGATGAGTTCAAAAACAATTAACTCCACTGTGTCTACAGTGGAGCTCTGATACTGTAGTTGTAGGGAGAAGTTGTTCATAAATACCCGTATAAGCACCCCATTTAATATAGCCAAAATTCTATAGATATTATCAGACTAAAAAAAACATTTAATGAATGTTACTAATACAGGTATGGGACCTGTTATCCAGAATGCTCGGGACCTGGGGTTTGCCGGATAACAGATCTATGTATTATTATGTAATTTGGGTCTTCATGCCTTAAGTCTACTAGAAATGTTTTTAAACATTGAATAAACCCAATAGGCTGGTTCTGCTTTCAATACGGATTAATTATATCTTAGTTGGGATCAAGTACAAGGTACTGTTTTATTATTACAGAGAAAAAGGAAATAATTTTTAAAAATTTGGATTATTTGGATAAAATGGAGTCTATGAGAGCCATTCCGTAATTCGGAGCTTTCTGGATATCGGGTTTCCAGATAAGGGATCCTATACCTGTATTAGTATATATTGCTGTTGTTTATTTAGCCTTTGTATGCAAGTTTATAATGCAGTAGAATAACTTTTACTGTGTACAATTGCTGGAGAACTGTAGTCTTCAAACGTAATATCCTTAAAACGACATTGCTAGGTTGACTGTAGCTGTCTTAGATCCACCACAGAGTGACAAGGAGAAACTGCTTTAAAGGATTGAAACAAATGATATGAAGTTTAAAATTTTTTTGCAATTAACATTGATAAGTAATAGTACTTAAGTGGTTTGTATTATACTGCGGAAAAAGAAAAGGTATAAAATCTTATAATAATGTTTTTTATTTTCTTGTATCATTGTCATGTATTGTACTTTTATAAGGTCAACAGGGAAAGGGACATCAGACTACCAACCATATTTTTTAGTCGGCTTAAATCTTATGACTACAAAACAGTCATGTTATTGATATTTTGACAGTAAAAACTTTTTCTAAATTCACGTAAATCAAATACTGTCCAATGCTACCCACTGATCAACTACTGTACATCTTCATGCAAAAATTATTTTATTTTGATGAGTGTTTCAGAATGTTGCTTTAATACCTCTGAATTTCAATATTCTCACATATGTGTGATACAAGTTGTAACTGTAGGTTGTGCTAAATTCATTTTCCCATGCACACCTTGCTGATGCTGGCCCTTTAAAGAGATCCCGGTCTAATACCTCTTGGCTCATTTTCTCAGCACAGTGTAGAAAATGCAGGCATCAAAATACTGAAAGGATGGTGCTGATTTATGATCCTGTTGCATCTTTCCCAGCAGGGAGCCAATAGGAACATTGTTAGACAATGTTAGCTTCCCACAGTGAGAAGATATGAGAGGAGTATTAAACAAGGACACACTTTATTATTCTCATTCCATTGTTGTTTAACTACAATTGACAATATGATGAAGGAAATAGAGAAATATGCCCATGCGCTCATCCGCTAGGATGTAATCAGCGCCATTATATTTACTCTAAAAATCTCTTGCTGTGGATATGCAATTACATGCAAATGTAACAGGTAAATATTTCAATGTTATGATTTATATTGATGAAAGAGCACCAGGTATTTCTTTTATTAAGGAATATATTGAAATGCAAAACTAAGAAAACAGGGGGCATCCGTAAACGCTAAAAGGTGGCTGGCTTTTTATAAATCTGATCAAGTGGCACCTACAGTCCCCCAGCTGTTGATAAACTACAACTCTCAGCACTAACCACAGCCTTTTGCAGTGCAGGTAGACTATTTCCTCCAATCTGAGAGATGGGGATGGGCGAGAGCTGAATTACAAAATGGCATACATTAGGGGTATCTGTTGAAATGTTTGTGTTATGCAACAGCTATGCGGTTGTAGTTCTACAGCAGCCAGGTGCCTGTATATATTAAAAATATATATTAAATCTCCCACAATATAAATGGCCTTTGTTATTTATGATGCAGGGGACCCAGGCCAAATGCCCAGTCAGCTTAAACTATCCCTGAATGTGATGGAAACAATGAAACATTGGATGCACATCATATACAGTATACAGTTCAATCTATTATCATATATGCAATAAACTACTAATATTATATAGTCCGCATGATGTTACAAGCCATTGCTCAGGAACAAGGTTCCGTTACTGTTCCTAATAGACAGACGTTAGATGTCACTCGATAGTAAGTGGCACAATTGATGGCTGAAGCGGTTGATTGAATGCCTGTGCTAAATAAGTGAATGACATCCTGCAGTGGATAGAATAAAAGAATAGAAGAAATGCATGAATGAATGGGAGCTTAGGTAGTTAAGATGAATGAGGTAAAGCACCAGTTCAATAAAGAAATGGAACTGACTACAAAGCTATACAATTACAATAAAAGAAGTGTAGGAAATGATATTAACACACATATATATATATATATATATATATATATATATATATATATATATATATATTTCGTTATGAAAGGAAACACAGGAAATAATTCAAAAAAGGTTTATTTTTTTATTTTTGAATGAAAAGAACAAAGCTCTACAATTAATGGCATTCACAAAGGTACCTATACATGCTCTATACAATAATGGCGAGTAGCACCAATAAGCCAGTTCAGCAGCTATGATGAATTGCTTCCAAGTGCATGGGAGCAAGGGAGCTCATAAATTAAGTACTCTCTTGAGGAGGTGATACATTCAGGGCTCCCTTAGTGTGTTGGGTCAACCCACTCTACTGACTTGCACCTACTGTAGTGAATCACACGCTCACACAAATAATGTGACTTTACCATGACACTGATGCAATTCCCATACAGATATCAATAAGAAACATTGCCCAGCAACTGCAATTTTATTTACCAAAACAGACATTGTTTGCTTGCCCACAATAATCATTAATCCCATTGCCCATAATAATACTTGCTCCACGCTTTTTGCCCAGAATAGTACTTGCTCCATGCTTTTTTCCCACAGCAATACTTGCTCCCCGCTTTTTGCCCACAATAATATTTTCTGACCATTGTCATCTTTGTGCACTATTCAAAAGTTGCTTTTGCACCTGCACCTTGCTTTGAATGCCACACACTGGCTCAGCTTGTACCATGTAATAGACTTCACGTGTGTGACCCTGAATAGCTGGATGCGTGTCCTTCACAAAGTTACTTTATTTGCGCCCACCAGTTTTTACATATAAATGATCAGTTTATTTTCCTTTGGACTGAATCTGCTAAATACCTTTGTGGGCTAGCTAAATATAGATAAAAATAAATTGTATTCAAAAAAGAAAAACAGTAGTTCTCATTGTAAACCTTTTTGTCCTTGACTTTCATGAAATTCTCACTTTGGTTCATAAGTAACAATTGGCCACATTCTTGAGTATTTAATTATAGAAGAGAACTTTTAGTTGCAAAAGAATTCTCTTAAATCTATATCTGAGGGTAGAGACATACGTTACAGTTGTAGGATAAATTCTTTCTAGAACAGCTCACCTATTTTCTATTGAAGCGAATGATATATTGGTGTAATGTGTTCTATAAGTCTGGTCCATCTGTATCTGCCTCATGTATTTAGGTGCTTCAAGACAAATGTTTACACAACTCACTGAAATTCTTATGTGAGCAACCAAACACTTTGGTGTATTAAAGAATGTTAGTAGCACCGTTGAAAGGCGAGCCTTGTCTTCCAACTGTTCATCCATCACTGCAGTCTTGGCTCTCTAGTATAAGGCAGGTTCTAGGAGACAGTTACAGAGTGAGGAGATTTCCTCACTCTGTGCTTTACATTAATAATAAAGAAAATAATCAAGAAATATTGGCATGTTTCTTTTTACACAACATGGACATATAAATGTATAGATTTAAAAGTTGGCCTAATGCTTTATTTTACAGATTTACAGAATCAGGACAACTACCGGATAGACATCTTTTTTCTATTCTTGGATAGTTTTGTAGGGATTTTTTATGCTTCACTACCACATGCAATCTTTACCTAGTATCTTGAATGTCTACCCAATCAATCCTTTATAACTTCGACAGGTCACTAAATAGGTATCAATACCAGACAAGTGCAAGTGATTATTTCTTGTCTTTTAAAGCATCTTCTTTTTTTCTCCTAGTGTTGTGGATCATTACCTTAATATGGCCAAATTTTAGCCTGAATAATATATGTAGAATTTTCCTTTTGTATAGAATTATTGATTTGTGAGATTCATTTGAAGAAGCATAAAGGTTAAGCAATAGAATTTGTATTCAGTAGCAATGATAGATAAGCAGCTTATAGCAATACAATCAGAGACAATAGATTTGAAAGAGTCAATGCTCCAGAAACAACATATGTTTAGATGACACCTATATATAAAGAAGCTAACAATTTAGAGAATTTGTAGTACTTGTCATCTTGGTTTCCTATATAAGGAATGTATAATATATGTTTTCACTGTTTTCAAAAGTATTCCACTTGGCAGAGTGGACCAATCACAGTCTAGAAATAAAAGATGGGCTGAGACTTACATTGCTTACAGTAGTTGGATGGTTAGATAGCTTGCAAAGCTGGGATACTCAACATACATGAATAAAAATTAAGGAAAAGAAGGTTTAAGTCCTGGGGATCTTTGAACGTCAAGTCTTCAAAATCCATGCAGTATTTCCATAGAAATATTATTTCCCCATGTAGTGCGTTTAATGTCTTATGGTATTATTCTTATTTGCATAAGAGTGCATACCTAGAATGGGAAAAGGCAAACAAGACACCAGAAATTAGGTGACTGAATTGATAAGACCTAAGGAGGGGGTAATAGAAAATAATCAGGCCCGGATTTGTGTCGAGGCCACAAAGGCCTCGACTTGTTTTTGTAGTTACACTCCATTCATTATCAGAAAAGGTTTAACATTGGCACCTGTTTACAGAAGAAACATGATGTTTATTTATTGTAAGCCCTTTAGGCTATTTCCTATGTACTTGTAATATTAGATGAACCAGTCGCATGATTGTTAGCAGTGCTAGACCTTACACCTTATAATCAAGGTGACTCCATTCCTGCAGCGCACTATGGGTTATGAGGTCATTGTCTTTCTTATGTGCTTTATCAATACACTTGATGTTCTTTCTTTCTCCCCTATGGATGTAGCCACAATGACATACATTCTGGTGACTGACATTAATAGCTAACAGATTAGCAGCAATCTGTGTTGTGTACTGAGTTTATTGAGATGTATGTTCTTACAAATCCTAATATGCAACACACGTAAGCATAATATAACCTAGACATGGATTATGTGCATAAACAATAGGTATTTTGACAATGTGGACATAAAATAGGTTAGGTTATAATTATTCTGTATGTGTGATCCAGTATACCTGGGGTATTTTGATATAATGCAAAGCAAATATAGAAATGAAAGCAATAACATCTTTCAGCTTTGTTTTTGACTTCTATTTTATCTTTTTCCAGAGAATTATGCTGCTATCTTATACAGCCAAAAACTTTCTTCATAATACATTGAGTGACATTGCTCAGGCATAGATAAATACATTTTATAATGGCAACAGTATCACTCAGATGAATGAAAATAAAGTGAAGGTCAAGGCTGAAAATACTGCACATTTAAATCTAAAGACTCGATTAACAACATATTCAAATTTGCCCAGTGAGGTGTCTTGTTTATATTTCAGACATTTCATACCTCAAAATTAATTCTACCTTGTTAATTTGCAAATACCTGACCTAATAGATACCTAAAGACATTTCAACATACACTTTTACATGACCCCTGGTTAATTGCATTTCTTAAATACAATCCAGATATTGCTTTTTGTAAACAATGATTTCATCTATATTCATTGTATTTTATTAATAATTTGGCTATCATAACTGGTGATTGAACATGTTAAGACTTTGTGTTTTAGTAGGACACTTTCAATTACACAAATCTGTTAACACTAAAGATAAATTTACCCAGGCTTTCACATATTTACATACTTGTAAATTAGTTGTAAAATCAGATACTATTTGTTATTTTTGCAATTTAAAATGTGGCTGCCATTGATACTTTAAATATATGATATGTAACAAATTTATACCGTGGCTCTGTTGTTCCTTTGTAGGTAGAACAATGAATGGAAATGGAAATCAATCCCAACAAATTGTCATAGAGCCATGCTTTTAATAGCAGAAATTTTATGGCAGCTGGGAAACAACCGATACATGAGGTGTGTGCGTTTATGGCAGTGCAACACAAACAGAAACAGGCAACCTCCTATCTGTAACTGTTGTTGTGTTTAATGTAGACAGATATGCCAAATAATTGCTAAATCTGTCATCTGTAGACAAAATCATAAAGTATTACTTGGATGTGTTTAAGGATGACTGGTAGAGCACAACACATCGCACAGTTATTGGCCTTTAGCTGCCTGATCCCTCAGTGTCAACAACAGGATAATGATACGTGTGATTGTGACAAATGGGCCATTGCAACATTGTTAGTAGAGTCAGTAGACCTTCTTTGAGAGGGTGTGCAAAGTACTTGTTTTTGCTAAAATAATAGTTGATTCTGAAAAATTCAGTCTGGATAACAGATCCCATACCTGTATACGTATAAATATACCTGGCTCTAAAAGGCATGCCTCATGTGCTAAAAAATGCAGAGATGAAGTTCCACTTTATTTTTTAATGCATACTTACAGACCGAGCTATATCTACTTTATTAGTTAGGTACTGTCTGTTTCAAGGGATAGCAAAGATAGAATGCTCATCCCTGTTCTTTTATATTCTGTGTGGTTGCAAAATTGAACATGAAAAAGGGCCAAATGAGGCCTGAAACGTTATGCCCAACACGTGAGCAATAAAGGTATTTTAACTTTTACAAGAATTGTGGTGCTGTTTATATCGTACTTTGTCTGTATTTGCTGGTGGGAAGTGGCCACAGGAGAACCTGCACCCATATAAAGAAAGTAAGAAGATTTAACAAGGTTGTGCTGACTATTTTGACTACAGCAAAATTGAGCATGAACATGCCAAAGCAGTCCTGCAGAAGAATGTCATGGATATGGCTGAATAACATCTGTTAAAAGAAAAAATCTCTGACTTTAATTACTACAACAAATCTAGAAGCAGATGGAAACTATATATTTTTTAGGGTTACAAAAATATTTCTACACAATATTGTCACCTGGAAAATGTGCAGTGAATTCGTTGTATCCTTTTTATAAGGGTGGACAGCATACTCTCATCTTTACTTTCTTTTCTCCCACCTATTACTTTCCTCTCACTGTCTGACAGGTTAGCTCATTACCTAATAACCCTGAGGCTCGGTGTATCATTTCAGATGAGGTTTGTTTTGATAGTAAGCTGAAGTTTTCTGAAAAGAAGACATGGGAAAATACAAGAATTTTATTTTCTGCTACTCTGTAACACTGCAAGAAATGTCCTCCTCGGGGTATTTGCCTTCCCTTTGAGTGCTCCAGGTTCAACCTCAACAAGACTTGAAGCTTGAACAAAGAGTTTGTTTGGAATTCTCTGAGGACAAATTAGAGAATATTCTAGAAATGAGATATCTTTGTCACAGGGATGTATCCGAACTCATGCAACTGAATACAGTTTCCTGAAAAGCAGAGCTGAAGCTTGGCATTAGCTTGCTTTATATATATATATATATATATATATATATATATATATATATCTCTATATCATGGATTTTTTAAGGAAAAATATTTTTCCCAAATTTTCAGACTAATGATGAAGATAATTATGATGATGTCTGTGCATGCGAGTGCACAAGAGTATATCATGGCATCCAAGATTTTATGAAGGTTTTATGAACAACCACTGGAATTATGAACAGGAATAAAACCGTAGACAGTCATTTAAACATATTTCACATCTTAAATTATTTGTTATTTTTACATAACTATTCAGGTGGGGTTAAAATAGCCTTGTATATGCTAAAATGTTTTTTTTTTTCTTACAATATAGGGCTGTACTGTTGTATTATTATTACTACAGAGTTATTTGCTTCAAAATGGCTCCGTAGTTTGGAGCTTTCGGGATAATGAGTTTCTTGATAAGGAAAACTTGTATTAAAACTTTGGTTTTGGGATGAGATGTCCGTCTAGTGTATTTCTGTTCTGCACATGTGAAAATAAGATTGTTGGAGCAGAAGTTCCAAAAGGTTTAAAAGGAGAGTTACTGCAGGCATTCTCAAATAGAAAATGTCATGTTTTCTATGAATGATGCATACTTTTCAAATGTGCAGAAATTCATTGGCCCTATGTTTAGATTCTGCATTTTACCATCTGCAGATTTGTGGTCGCCAAAAATCACGGAGCCTATTGACTTCAATCTATTTTGTCCAAAGGGCATTGTGTAAAAATGCCCATTGACTTTGATGCATTTGTGTGTAAGTTAAAAAAAGTGGAAAAACATCCTTTGACTTCATAGCATTTCGTGAATTTTTGCAAATTCTTTCAGATAAGTAAAACGGGACAGATTCACTCATCACTAGCAATATAAGTTTCCAATATTTGCCTTTCAATGGGTTTTTGAAGTGAACAATTTTCTGCATATTTCTAGCGTGGCTATTAGACGAATACCTTCTGAATTATTGCTGGAAATAATAAGAGAAATGTCTCACAAGAGACCTGTTATGAAGCTGTAGATGAACATATTTATGAATTTGTATTTTCAGTTACTGTAAAAAAAACTGTTGTGCAGTAAATACACGGGTAATGGCCATTTGAACATAATTTTTTGCACATTAGCAGAGAAGCTACAGTGTTTCATGTAATAAGGAAAGTACATTTGATGTGGATTGTCCCTGTTTTTGTTTTACCAATTTATATTGCTTTGTGAGTTTCTAACCTACTGTATATAGTATGAATGTTTTGGTCCTAATAAGAAATGTCTATGCAAAGCATAAACTGAAGTACAAATTTTCTCAGCAAACCACAAATTGAAGCAGCACAACTAAAACAAACAAAACAAAAAATTGTGGGGGAGTCAAAACACGAGAGATCTTGACTCTAACACTTCTTTGTACACTAAACAAGATGTACAACTATAAAGGTCAGAAATGAACCTTGCTCATCTAACAATTGATTTATGAGACTAATATTGCTGTCTGCGTGGCAGAACTGAAGGGCACTGAGTCAATCACTGAGGCAGTTGTCTAGAGTATTAGCCACCTGACTAGCAAAGCTTTATCACCGAATGATCCACCATCATGGTTTTTTGTAGGTAAAGGAAAGTTTTAAAGGAAGTTAACGAGGGTTAGTATATAACAAGGCTGCTCAAGTTTATTGCTATCAAGCTCTACAACGGCCAAATGCCTTCAGCTGTAAAATAACACAGAAAGTTGTAGTTCTTCATCAGTAATATACTTTTATATAGGCTTGCATATTTGTTTTAATATCTTAATTAGTAGTAGATGAAAACGCTACAAAATGAAATCAACAAATGTTCCTGGCGTGAAAATGCTTGCTCTGTGTTCTTTGGTTAGAACATTGGACTTGTTAACTTGTTTTTTTGTTTATTTGTTTTATTTTTTTATGCTGACAAAATAGAAAATATCACTGAAACCCTGATATGTATTTATTGTTTCTCGGTCTCAAAGCATCCCAGTAATGGTCAGGAATTAGCCATTTAAATAAATAAGCACAATTGAGCCAGCACCAGAAATGCTATGTAAGTTGTAAGATAATTACATAGCAAATAATTTGACGATAGAAAAATGCAAAAATCTACCCTTGTGTTTTGTGCATTATTAAAATGCCCCCTGTGGTATTATTGTTCATAGAATAGCTGTTATTGTAAAATGCCCAAGAGGAGGATATATTAAAGTGATATAAAGTAAATGCACTGTTTGTAATATTACTTTTAGTGGTTGTATAGCTACAGATGGAGTGAGTTTTAATGGTGTATTTTGGCTAAGCAAGGCGTAATCTTAAATTCATTGGAATAATTGTCACATTGTGCCATGCTGATGCATTTATATGTATATTATGTTATTAGGGGGCACATTTACTAAGGGTCGAATATCGAGGGTTAATTAACCCTCGATATTCGACCATTGAAGTAAAATCCTTCGACTTCGAATATTACAAGTTTTTTTTACTTCAAATCCTTCACTTGAGCTTAGTAAATGTGCCCCTAAGTGTTACTTAGGGTGTAGGGTTGAGCAAATGTTTTTGCCTTTTCATTTTTATGGTGAAATTTGCATTTTTTAGGCATTGTGGAAATTCCCAATGTGAAATTTGTATTTTAGGGAGTTGCAGAAATTTCCACAAATCTGTGCTCGAATTTTGCTCCAAAAAATAGTTTTTCCCATGAGGGGAATAAGCACAAGGAAAAAACTTGAGAAAAAAATGCTGACTCTAGTGGTAAATTGGGCACCTCCAAATCCATAAAAATATTGTATAGTCATTTCAGGGCTTATAGTTCCACCCAACGTGTTGCAGACCTTATCTGTGCTTAATTACACAAAGCAAGACTGAACCACACCATACAAGTTGCATTAAGCTAATGTCTCTAAAATCCAATTTCTTATTTAATCCATTAAGGAGTAAAATTATCCAGGGTCGAAATTCAAATTCAAAAAAACCAACAGAAATGAAGTTGAAGTTTTATTTTGGCCAAATAGGTCCGTTTTCACCATAATAGCACATTTGATCGAATTTGATGTCCTCCATAGGCTAAAACAGCAATTCGGCAGTTTTGAAGTTGAATTTTTAAAAAGATAGTACACAATACATTTAGATTTTCGAATATTCAAATTTTCAAAAATCTAATTTGGACTATTCCTTAGTCGAAGTACACAAAAATAGCTCAAAGTTTGAATTTTTTGCATTAGAAAACTCACCTCGACTTTTGCTAAATCTGCCCCTATGTGTACTAGTTTGTAAAGTAAAGACAGAGAAAACCTCAAAATTGCTAGGAGGTCTCCCTGTCTAACTGAAGGGTTGGATTATCTTTTCTATCACCTGAACTTTGACTCCAATACATTTGGTACAAGAAAAAAAACACAACAAAAAAATTGCTCATTGACTCCAATGTACTTGGCGAAATTTGGCAAGTTTTTCCTCATGCTGGGTTCAAGCTGAAAAGGCTGGACAATTTTCCTAATTTTTACCAAACAGGGTTTTCCTATGAAGAAGAACAACATTGACAGCTTTCAGAAAAGCCCATTTGGTAAAAATTATAAAGCTTGCCAAGATTTTTTGGCTCAAAACAAATCATAAACTGGTCCTTAGGAGTCAAACGTCTGCACTTAGTAGAGGAGAGGGTAGAATCATTGCAGATTTTTAAAAGAAAAAAGACAAAAATCACAACAAAATAGATGTAAGGAGTTCCTCGTGTACAGTATAAATTTATTTGAATACACAGTTTTGTGATAAGAATCAAGTTTGTCTGATTTCAGAAATGATCACTTGCATGCCTATAATTAGCATGACTAAGATTAAACTACAAATAATAGAGCCCATTCATTCTAATTTAGCAGTGGAATTGTATTATGTCAGAAGTCATTACCAAAGAGCTTACAGTACATTAACATTGCCAAGATTGGATTCAGTACATGTCTGGATCGTTGTGTCATTCTGTGCACTTTGCAAATATTAGTTCAGGGGGATTTTTTATTTTTTTTTAACATTTTTAAACTGATATTTTTATCTATTGCAATTTTATATTGAGACTTTCCTTTATAAATACAGTGAAAGCCTTTTGTTTGAGGTGATATAAGACCAATAAGCAAGATGTCTTTATTGGAAATGGGGAAATTCTAGAATAAAAATAATCTTTACCTTATTATATAGTTGGTACCCAATGTTCTATAGGGGTCATATACAATTAGGGATGTAGCGAACTGTTCGCCGGCGAACTAGTTCGCGCGAAGTTCGACTGTTCGCGTCCACCGCAAGTTCGCGAACGTCGCGCGACGTTCGCCAATAGGCGTTCGCGTCAAAATCGTTCGACCATTCGACCATTCGATCGCTAAAATCGAACGATTTTCGTTCGAATCGAACGATCGAAGCCATTGGATTGAATGAAATCATTCGATCCAATGGCTTCGATCGTTCGATTCGAACGGAAATCGTTCGATCGAACGATTAAAATCCTTTGATCGTTCCAATCGAATGATTTTCGGATGTTCGAAGTTCGCGAACTGTTCGCATTTTTTGCCGGTGTTCGCGAACGGCGTTCGCGAACACATTGTCGACGGTTCGCTACATCCCTATATACAATGCACCATACTGTGGGTCATTTATCAGCACTGGGCAACCAATGGCAACCAATAAGATGGTTGCATTCATTGTTCTAGTTGCAGCTGGATTTTAAAAAGTTCACTGATTGGACAAATTTGCCCATGGCCAGTTACCAATAGCAACTAGTGTTAATAAATGAGCCCTACTTTATCCAAAGTGCAAAAAAAGCTACACTCTGCCATTATTTAGCACTTTGCACAATGCATGGTGCATTTGAAGAATGAGCATAGGCCTTAGCCTTTTTCGGAGTCTGAGACCTGCCTCATGCCCCTTGAATTGAGCTTTCAATCCATGTAGGCTCTCTCTCTCTTTATATTAACCTAAGCCCAAGTCTAATATTGATTTGAGCAGTCAGATCCCTGATTAAATCCAACTAATCAGATCACATTAAATAAAGAGGGAATGTAGGGAGCTCATATCTGCCAGATACATTGTAGAATATTAGAAAATGGTCTATTTTTAGTTGTTTCTAGGATATTCAAATTTAGACTACGCCAATACCATGCCTTCAGCTCAGCAGCTCTCATAGTTAGAAGGCTCATTTATCAAAACTGGGCAGATTTGTGCTTTGACAATAACGCATGGCAACCAATCAAAGTTTTCCCAGTTATTGTTCTACTGTCAGCTGGCCCATGAAAGATAATCACTCAATGCTGGACTGAATTGCCCAACATTAGTAAATAAGACCCATTGTGACTCTAACTGACTGCCTGTACGTATGGGATCCATTATCCAGAAAGCTCGGAATTATGGAAAGGCTGTCTGCCATAGATTCCATTGAAATAATTATTTCCTTTTTATCTGTAATAATAAAACTGTACTGTGCACTTGATCCAAACTAAGATATATGTAATCCTTATTGGAAGCAACATCATCCTATTGGGTTTATTAAGGGGCCCATTTACTTAGTTCGTGTGAAGGAATAGAGGAAAAATAGTAAGAATTTCAAATGGTCGAATATGGCTACTTCGACCATCGAATGGGCTGCTTCGACCTTCGACCTTCGACTTCGAATCAAAAGATTCGAACTAAAAATCGTACGACTATTCGACCATTCGATAGTCAAAGTACTGTCTCTTTAAAAATTTCTTCGACCCCCAAGTTCGCCAACTAAAACCTACCGAGGCCAATGTTAGCCTATGGGGAAGGTCCTCATAGGCTTCCCAACAATTTCCTGATCAAAGGAATATCCTTCGATCGATGGATTAAAATCCTTCGATCGTTCGATCGTAGAATAGCGGTAAATCCTTCAACTTTGATATTCGAAGTCGAGGGATTTTACTTCGACGTCAAATATTGAGGGTTAATTAACCCTCGATATTCTACCCTAGGTAAATGTGCCCCCTAGTGTACAGTAGCACTGATAACAACAGCTGTCATTTGGACCCCTGTTTCTTTAAGATCCCCTTAAACCTTTATATATATTGTAAGGGTTAGGTAACTGGAATCAGTTTTTGGGGTTAAAGAGCCCAATCATAACTCATGAGAGTGTAGTCTCTTTTTGGCTGTTTATTTTCACTTGCAGGAAATAAACAAAATAAACAGTTCAAAATAATATCCTTGCCAATTAATGGGCTTCTAACAAAGGTCAATTTTCCTAACATACCAGCAGTAGGCCTACGACCTCTCTCCCCAAAACAGATAATCAAACACAAACAAATTCCCAAACCTTGTGGTGATTTCAAGTCTCCCAGTAAGCTCACACAGGCAGCTTTTCTATGTTTTGTTCCCAGAGTTCAACACTCTGGCTTGAGCTGCCTTTTTAATTATCCACCTGAGATGCCACATATATATATATATATATATATTACTTTTATTTTCTCTGTAATAATAAAATAGTACAGGTATAGGATCAGTTATCCGGAAACCAGTTGTCCCAAAAGCTCCAAATTATGTGAAGGCCATCTCCCATAGACTCCATTTTATCCAAATAAACCAATTTTTTTTAAATAATTTTCTTTTTCTCTGTAATAATAAAACAGTCCAAACATATATATAATTAATCCTTAGAAGCAAACCCAGCCTATTGGATTTATTTAATGTTTACATGATTCTCTAGTTAAGTTATGAAGATCCAAATTCCAAAAAGATTTGTTATCTGGAAAACCCCAGGCCCAAGCATTCTGAATAATATGTCCCATACCTGTATCAAAACTATAACCAGCCTATTGGGTTTATATAATGGTTGCATTATTTTCTAGTAGACTTCTGCTATCCAGAAAAACTCGAGAAGAATACTGCTGCACACCAGGATTTATAATGAAAAAAGTTAATGATTCATTTGATCGGCGTTTCCGCCCTCATCATGGTGAAGACCGATCAAATAAATAATTAACTTTTCTCAAAATAAATCCTGGTGTGCAGCAGCATTCTTCTCGAGTGGATATGGTATCACATAAGGAGTGTGTAACTCCTTATGTGTGTGCCCTAGCCCTCCAATGCATATATATATATATATATATATATATATATATATATATATATATATATATATATATATATATATATATATAATGCCACGTGTAGGAATGCACAACCATAAGTTATATTAAACAGCCTGGGTGCCAGTCCAGACGAAATATGTCAGCAAGTCAGCAAGGATGACAGCACTCCATAGGAACCAATGGGACAAAATTGTCTAATGAAAAAAATAATAAAGATTTACTATGTGCAAAGTTTCAGTTCCATCATGGAACTTTCGGCAGGGATATATATATATATATATATATATATATATATATATATATATATATATATATATATATATATATATATACACACACACACACACATATATACAACCTCCATGTTGCCAGCAACATGTTAAGTATAGATATGATGCTGGTTAATTAGTTATATTAGGGGCCCTGTTCTCAAGAAAGCATTTTCTATATAGGCACCTGAGGGCCAGTGCCTATGGGTGGTGGGCATCGGGTGCCCATATATACAGTATTTATTAAAATAAAAATTCTGCCAATCAACCACCAGACACTTGCTCCTATCAAGAAAGGAAGGGGGGCATTGAAGGTCTAGTGTCTAGGGCAGTATCAGTTTCAAATACAGCTTATTACATTGTAATTTTTAATTATGCATATGTAACCCCTTCTTGGACAACCCCTGTGCCATAAGTTATACGCCATTACCTTCTTACCAGTAACAGGTCCTGAATTCCCTTTTCTAAGTGAATTCCCTTTGCCAAGTACTGGGAATTTACCTCTCATGGCAGTGCCTCCGCCTAATGGGATCCAGGAATACACCTGCTGGTGGCTCCATTAGGAAAAACAAATCAAAACAACAGTTTTCAGTATAACAAATATCTTTATATAAGAAGATAAAGAGTGCAAAGTAATGCAAGTACATATTACTCACCCACTACCCAGGGGATATTTGCAGTCCCATCATGGCACCTCCCTGCTAGGCAAAGTCCCACACCCACTCCTGGTGGACAAAGAGAGTTTCAATCATTTTTCCCAAAGAGCTCTTAACTTTCCCCTGGTATCGCTACCTGCCCAAATACCTCTCCAGCTGGTTAGAGATAGTTGCTCCCATGTGGCAGGCACACAAACAACACCTGTATATTTACAGGGCTATTTGCTGGATCTTTATATTACCCTCCCAGAGGCAAACTCACCTGGGGGCTCAAACAGAGCTGGAAGAGGCACCCACAGCCAAAGACATCCTTTAGCCAAGCAAACTCAGCTTAAATCTTTAGGGCATTCTCCCAACACCATCCACAGTGTGAGCACAGCAAAGCCCACCCGACTGGCATCCATCTCCAGGAATCTTTTTCTTATCCTGGGTGACATCTCTCACAAATATCTTGATTATCAGGGTCCTGTTATCCCCCAAGCCCACACAGGGCATTGCCAACCATGGGTTTTCTCTATAACCTGGGGTCTGCCCTGTAGCACCCCAGCAGAACAGTCACAGCTCCAATCTCCATGAAAGTGAAAGCAACAATGCTGTGAGCAGATGGCAACAAAGCTAACTGTCAACCTCCGGTATCTTCCAGAACACACTGTACAGGGATAAGGCTTCATTCACAGGCAGGGATTTCCCCCCATGTGTTTTTTTTTTTAAAGAAACATAGGGAATTAATCCTATGGATCCCTACACAAAGTTTGCAGGGTTATTTCTCACAAATATTTGTAGCTACATTTATAAGACACATACAGTATGTACAATACTTGCTTCACCATAACCCAATACAGAACATGTAGATTAAACCTATTTTTTAAAGTTTGCCCTCTATATTTAATAACATTTTTGTATAACACAGGCAGTGATTATGTACATCATGCTCTTAGGAAAGAATTTATTCACACTGCCTGTGTCACAGCAGCGAGGCTTAGTTTTATAATGATCTACAGTTCTGAGCTGGCTGTTTCAAGGTAAAGTAAAAGTATCTGGACTGATGTAAGATTGAAGCAAAATGGAACACAAATTAATTCCCAGGTGCATCGCATGGAGAAATTCACACTGCTCTATTACATTTTTATTTCTACCAAGAAAATTAGTTAAAAGGAGCTAGAACCACCATGGCCCTGCTCATTTAAAAACTTGAATCTCACAGAGACCCACGGGTATTATAAATATGATGTTCGTAAGTTCCCTCTGTTCAGGTGACAGCCAATTGACCACTTGATGTTGAATTATTCATTAGGTTAAACGCTTCAGAGGGATCATCACATAGCAAAAAAAAAGGCCCGGAAAACTATTGTAAAAAGGTCAGAAAGCTGAGTGGCACTGTAGCAACTTGATTAATTGACTAAATCATTAAGGTCTGACCTACCTCTCAAAAGTTTAATGGATTAGTTGATGAGTTTCAGGATGTTGATTTACCCAATAAAGCTAAGAAGGTCACTTGGAAATCTGAAGATGACATATCTATCTGAGACAGCATGTCAAGTTCGGAATAATTTGCCTTGAAGAACATTAGGAAAACATTACTATTTATTCAAGTCATTAATGGAGTAAATACAACTGGTTGCCACAAATCTTTGGGACGCTCAAGAATATGGAAATGCAAGTCTTTACAATGGAACATTAAATAATGCATTGAGCATCCAGTAATATGAAGTGCTTGAACTATACACGCCTGTTCCATTTCCCATGAGCTAATGAAAGGGATATATAAGAGATGGATAAATGTTCACAGCTTAAAAAAGGGAGGGAGGAATAATTGCACTGAATTAGAATGAGACATCTACATGTATAAGAGATTTTACCAATTTTTTTTATCACTTTTCATCTTTTTATTTGCGCAAAAGGAATTAAAAATGCATCCTAGAACTTTATTCATTTAGGGTCTGATTTACAAATCCTAGAGCCTCTGGGTTTTAGAAGCTCAACAATCAATCCTGGAGGATGAAACATTGATAAATTAATTGATAAAATGTGTGAAATAATGTTATAATTATTACTGTATAAGAAGGATAGAATTTGAGTGGCAATGGTTTGCTCACTAAACAAGCTATGTTGATTTATATTATATTTAATACACAATATACTTTGTTTACATTGTACAAATTTGATGATTATAATACACAAGAGTCACAAATATAATATCCTACAAACACTATCCTTATAAACAGTGCTTGGTGATCACTTTTAATTGGTGCTTAGTGATGTCATATGACTCGCTAACCCTTGCGCATTATCAAGTAACCCCAGTTATAAAATATGCAGTTAGAAGTCAGTGAGGAATTCCATGGTCTTTTGCCTCCTGTTTTTATATAGTCATGGAACTCTTTGGTGGTTGCTAATATTCTTACATTTTAAAATAGGGGGTGCATTATCCCCTACATAATTTCTAGGGACTGACTTCAAACTACAGACTATCCCTGGAACATACAGTAAGTGTAGGTGGCAAGAAAGGTCTGGTAAGATTGTTAACATTACTCATATATTGTAATGAAATAATAATATATTTTTTTTAAATCATTCTAATCAGTACATAATAAGGCACCTCAGGATTATGTATTATGGTCTCAAGAACCATATTAGACCAAATTATATGAGGGCTGTGTAAATGAGAGAGACAGAAACACTAAAATAACCTTCTGGAGATATATATTAATCCTGCCCTGCTAGGGCCCATAACTTTCTCATTGCATAAAACGATATCTAAAGGGCTCAGAATATACATATGAATGTGTTATCTCTCTCTATATACATATGCCAGAATGTAACATCCTCATAAAGAGTTATGGCAAGCGCTCACTGTCACTATCTGTGGGTGATATGTTATTCAGAAAGCTCCAAATTACATGATGGCCATCTCCCATAGACTACATTTTAAGCAAATAGTTCAGATTTTGAAAAATGATTTCCTTTTTCTTTGTAATACTACCACTGTACATTGTGCTTGATCATCCTATTGGGTTTAATTAATGTTCAATAATGTTTTTAGAAAATTTTAGTAAAAGGTGTGTTCATCCAAATTACAGAAATTGCCGTTATCTAGAAATCCCCAGGTCCTGAGCATTCTGCATAACATGTCCCATAACTGTAACTGGGACACAAATCTTGCACTGGGGGTGTCGTGATTATATTATAAGTAAATAGTAGGACTTTACAGTTGTATCACTTAGATCAGCTGCATACATATATGGCCAGCTGTACAGGTATGGGATCTGTTATCTGGAAACCCGTTATCCAGAAAGCTCCAAATTACAGAATGTCCATCTCCTATAGACTTTATTTTGTCCAAATAATTCACATTTTTAAAAATGCTTTTTTTCATTCTCTTTAATAATAAAAAACAATACCTTGTACTTGATCCAAACTAAGATATAATTAATCCTTATTGGAGGCAAAACCAGCCTATTGGGTTTATTAAATGTTTACATGATTTTCTAGTAGGCTTTAGGTATGAAGAACCAAGTTACAGAAAGATCTGTTATCCGGAAAACCCCAGGTCCCAAGCATTTTGGATAACCGGTTCCATACTTGTATTACAGCATATGTGAGCCAACAAGATTTTTTTCCCTTTTAGAAATTCAATGTAGGTGTTGACATAATTATTAATGCCAGCAGAACTGGCTCTGCTCAAGGGTCCGGCGAGAGACTTGTTAAATGGTCATGGGACTTTTCCCACTCAATAAAACAGTGTGAAAGTGAAAATCAAGCAACCTTCACAAGTGCTTAAGGTCACTCATGTAATTGAAATTTGAATAACAGGGAACACAGAAATCAGATTACAAGAAATGATGGAAATGCCTTATTGATTAATATAGTTTTTCTTCTTTGCATTCACTCACAGTAACATGTACCAACATAAATAGAATGTCATTGGCTGATATTTTTATATACTTCTATTTAAGGCCAATTTGTTTTTTAATTAAGCAAATTGACACCATTGTGAAAGCAGCATTGCCTCAATAATTCTCAGCCGATGTTTCAGTTTTTTTCTCTTTTATTTCTCTCTAGAAGTCCGAAAGGGCTGGTCTGAATCCCTTAGGGCTCTTACTGACGAGCAGTTGAAGCTGCGCTCCCCTTCGTTCCGTTTTTCTGCGTTCAGCCGCAGGGGAGCGCAGGAATTGACTCTTTAAGTTCTTTTCAATGGGGCTGTACTCACACAGGCGGGTGTAGGCAGCGAACGCAGGAAAAATGCAGCATGTTGCGTCTCAACCTGTGTTCGGCACTTACAAGTGCCTGTGTGAGTACAGCCCCATTGAAAAGAACTTAATGCGTCTATTCCTTAGCTCTCCTGCAGCTGAACGCGGAAAAACAGAACGCAGGGGAGCGCAGCTTCAACCGCTTGTCAGTAAGAGCCCTTAAACATTAATTAAACCACATCAGCCCAGGCGGGAAATAGGATCAGTTGCAAGTTGTATTCCGTTTAATGAATGTAGTGAAAATAGTTTTCAAGCATGATTTTTCTGTTTGTGTGGATTTGTTTTCTGTTTGTTGATCACATGATTAGTAATGGAGCCGGCAAGCTCTCCACAAATAGGGCTGACCTTTATTCCAAACAAACAATATGTGAGTTCAATCAGATTTGAGAGCTGCAGATTGAAAATCCTGGTCATTGGCATCTTGAAGCAAGCTATTTGACAGGGAACTGCAGGAAACTATCTCTTTGTATACGCAAAGGTAATCTGATTATTAGTGATGGGCGAATAATTCACAGCGAAAAACCTGCTGCGTAAAATAAAATTGTTGCGCGCCAAACTTGTCAGTCGAGTAAAAATTTTGTGCCTCAAAGACACCCATTGACTTTAATGCATTTGGACCTAATAGTCATGCGTATTAAAATTGTTGTTCGCAACAAAATTTACGCAATTATTTTGACGTCTATTGACTTTGCATTTCACAAATCTTTCTCCATTTTGCAGAATTTCACGACACAGGTTCGCCCATCACTACTGATTATTTCACCCACTGGCCAGCCAACTGGATCAGAGAATTTGCACAACCATATTGCAATGGACGGCTAGCTTTAGATGATTAGCTTAGCATTTAGCAAAGTGCTAAGAATACTCAAGAAACCCTTTATTTAGAACAACCAAAGTGATTATTTCAAAGAGATGACGTATGAGATCAAAGCTGAGACTCTAGTCTGCTATAAAAAAATCCATTATCACTTAATGGCTTAATTCTGTTATTATTTTTATAATGCAAAATTGTACCAGCAACATGTTTCATATCCACAACTCATTTATTGTCTTTTACATTTGGGTTTTATTTATAAACAAAATGTGCACCTGGGCAGTAACCCATCAGATGTTTGCTACCATTGTTCTAACTGCAGCTGGCTAAAATAAAATCTAATCGCTGATTGGTTGCTATAGGTTACTGTCCAGGTTTCCAGTGTTTATAACTAAGCCCTATCATATCATGTCTTATCAGTGAAACATGTCAGTAGCATTTTTTTGCATAGCTAGAGTTTGCATTCCTAGCTTCCTTTTATTGCAGGGAATAAAAAAAAGGTACTGTTTATATGTTGATGTGCATTCTGAGTAATTCATGCTTTGTCTCCCTGCTGCTGCTAGGAATTCTGGGTTGCCCCTTGTAACTCCTCAGTGCTCAACTCTTTTCATTTTCTGACAGATTTATGAATTAGCTATTAAAGAACTGTTCATACATGAGTCAGCATAGTTCATCTACAGAAGATATACAAGGTGTATAAACCCACATGACTGGGAATGTGGACTTGTTATTTATTATTCATGCACTCTCTATGATAGAAGAATTTTACCACACTATAGTTTAGTTCTTATACAGTAAGTTGTGTTTTGAGTTACACTTAGCATAGCACACACAGCTCAGATGAGACCAGCAAAGATCACACTGTTTATTTACTTCTATAGGATTTACTCCGGTAGCATCTTGTTAACCAGTCCAAAAAGTACATTTTCCTCAACGATAAGTGCTGCTTGCTGGTAATGATCACAAATATTTGACATTTATAAGCCATATAAAGCATTTATTTTGCAGTATGATATAACGTGCTATATTTTTTTATAACAAAGAACTTAAACTTCGTTCTGGATGTTGCACCTATTTTTTTTTTTTATTTTTCATCATGCTTACTAATAGAAATAGGAAAACATACCAGTGAAAGTCTTGTTAACAGTGTCTGTTAGTTAATGAGATTATCAGTAGTCCTGGTACTGAGATAGTATCATGGCTGCACACAGACAGCCTCAATATTATGCTTTCAGCACCATTTATTATGTGGATACTGTACAGACTTCCAGTGGAATTTAATGGACAAGTCCAATAATGCACAGTAGTAACAATTGCTGAAAGGGAGCAAGCTACCGCAGTAGTTTCATTCTTAAAAGAAATTGGATATGATGCTGGATTGCTATATAGAAAAAAGTTATTAGTTAAAGAAGAATTAAATTAATTAGGATAGAAATGCCGTTTCTTATATTATTGCAATCCTGTAACAGTAATCTCCCAGGTTATCAAAGCTGACCACTTGATAAACCATCTTTTGAGTGTCAGTGACACTGCAAATGCTTGGTATGCTCTGGGCAGCCATTGAAAAACTAAATCTAGGGAAACATCATGTGCAGCACTGCTAGTCTATTTCTTTGAAAAGCTTTAATTCTCCATAATTGCTGGCTATGTTGTCAACAACATTGATTGACAATGACATTGGTTAAAATCTTGTTATACAATTATCCCTATGCCTGATCCTAAGGGGTCCTGACCACAGTTGCCCACTTTCACTTAAGGCTCCATTTCACAATACAGTTAGTTTGACAATAGCAAGAATGATATACCTTATTTGAGACAAACTAGGCCAAACATAATATGCAACATAGCAGTATACAATAGCTTTCCACTGGATATGAATAATAGTTCCACTCAAGTTTCAAGTATGGTGAATGTAATCTTACGTGAAAATTTCCGCACCTCCCTCGCCTTTCCTATGTCAATTCCTGCTAGATGGTGCAAAACTCTCTAGACGGCCGGGACACGTCAATCATAGAAATTACAGCAGAATGGAAGAGAGCAGCACAACATCATTTTGTTAAAGGTGGGGAGCTTCCCCATTTATTTTTCACCACAAGAACATCTTGTGTTCTTGTGGTGAAAAATAAATGGGAATGTAATCTTACATCATTTACAAGATGTAGAACGAATTACTGTTCAATTAAACTTTTAAGGGAAAGTGTGATTTTCATAAAGCAGCAGTTGGATTTTAGGTTTCATAACAAGTTGATACTATTCATTAGTAGCCTATAGGAAATGCTCATTGTTAGTCTGTATGACCAATTACCTGATTACAGAGAGAATATTGCTAGAAATAGCAGGGAACTTTACTGATAATTGAGAGTTAACAATTCTGATATTTCCATTTCATTTGGATTTTGCTGATACTGTGCCCAAAATACATCAGTTTCACGCAGGAT
The DNA here is from genome assembly GCA_038501925.1 of Xenopus petersii. NCBI lineage: Eukaryota > Metazoa > Chordata > Amphibia > Anura > Pipidae > Xenopus > Xenopus petersii. The sequence continues at coordinate 33,991,226 of CM076684.1, read as the reverse complement.
ATATTCTGTATGTGCATGCTTTAGTGTTTCTTACACAACCCTAAAGAATGGTTTCTTCCTTCCATACATTAAGCAGAAGTCCTGTTGCCTGGGGGTCATCTTTGACCTGTCTCTATCCTTCTCTAATCATAGTAATACTACTGCCAAAACCTGGCACTTTTCCTCCACAATATAGCCAAGATACTCCCCTATCTTTCACAAATAACAGCCAAAACACAAATCCATGCCTTTATCCTATCCCGTCTAGACTATTGCAATGTCCTTCAAACCATTCTTACTGACTCCCACCTCTCTCTTTTGCAATCAGTCTTAAACTCTGCTACTGGAATTCTCCTGCTCTCTCCTAAGAGGGAACCTGTTCAACCCCAATTAAAATCTTTAGAATGGCTGCCTGTTAAACAAAGGATAGCATATAAAATACAAAATATCTTCACTTGTCCCACCATCTTTTTACACTACTACTGCCACCTCTCGTCTTAAACCTTTCTATCTGGCTGCTCCTCTGGAATTCCATTCCTGAATTCCTCTGAAAGTGGTGCTCTCAATCTCTTCTAGAAGATTCTACATTTTGGAGCACTAAAACATTAGTCTAGTCCTGGAACTTAAGGAACAAAAACTTTTTTCCCTCCTATTTTGCCTGTATGTCAACCACCCACTTAGACTGTAAGCTCTTCTGGGAAGAGACCTCCTTCTCACTGTCTCTATTACCCCATGGCACTTAAGCTCTGTGTATAGATGCTATGCATTGAACCTACAGTTCTGGAATGCTTGTACATCTTTGTCCCCACTGTCGATTATCTGGTCTATAGTAAAGCAAATAAAGGCTAAAGGTTATTTGATAATACTTACATTGTCTATATGAAAAAAGTACAACTTTTAACATGTTGAAAAAAGGGGAAATCTATTACAGACAACAAGCGTTTCCATTTTGTTCGATACGCCAGTTTATGGTTCACGATAGCATCTTTGCAGTTTTCTTTATCTGTTTGAAGTTGCAATATTATACCATCATAATACCTTTCAATAGTTTTGTTGTACTGTATATTTCAACATGTCAGCTGAAGGACACTTTTTCACCGCAAGCCACTGCTTTTATCTACAAAGCCAGAATACCATTGTTTTTTTCCTTCTCACTTAACAGCAAATTTCTTTTTTTTCCCATATAGAATTATATACTTTCAAAAGGCATACATTTATTCTGCATCTTTAACCTCAACTTTATTTTTGCCAGCTGCCATAAGCAAGAAGTATAAATATGCAAGGCTAGTTATGCCAAAGTCAATTGGCAAATCTGTCCTGTTTCACTCAGTCAAAAAATTCGCGAAACTCCGGAAAAATTTGCAATTGCAGTCAATGGGCGTCAAAATAATTTTGACCCACGACAATTTTTAAACGCACCATTCATTTGTTAAAATGCATTAAAGTCAATGGGCGTCTGAATAATTTTTATGCGTGCGACAATTTCACACATTGGTAATCCTATCACACTAACTACACAGAATCATCACCTCACAGAATTACTTTTACACAGTGTAAATTGAGTATGATTAAACTATTTGAATGCATTTAACGTGCTGTTTCCACTACAAAGGAATAATACAATTGTGAAAACATGAGGATTATACTTGCCTCAAATAAGAGTACATATGACGTATATAATAATGTTTAGTTACCAGATCTACTGTTTAAACTAACAAAAGCAACACATAACTAAAACAAACCTATACCTCGCCTGGTGGAGTTACAGAAACACAAAAATTTTTTGACACTGAGTTAATTATGTTGCCAAGGCATTAGGATAGTTAAATCAATAATAGCTCTTGAATATTAGATTTGTATTTAGAGTCTATTTGATCGAAATAAAGAGACCACTCATTAGAAAACGTAGTATTAATGTGTGGTTCTTCGAATCAACACCTCTGTGAATTTCAGATGTCACCTCTCTAAAGAGTTGCAATGTGCCATTGTGATTGTATTGGTGGAAGAATTTATATGCCGAGAACTTCCCACCACCATATACTATGACCTGAATGAATGAAAAAGCAGTGGTCATTACATATAGCTCATAAAGAGGCTGGTTTGGAAGAAAATTATGACCATAACTTCATTTAACACACACACAACAATAAACCCCTGAGTCGAGGAGTCTCCACCATTTTTTTTCTGGCAGTGCAACCATAAACCCTCAAAGCTGTAACAATTGGAAATAAAGTACCGTAAACAAAACAAACCATTACAATCAATAACAAAGTGCATGATAAACAAAAAATGTTTAAATTGTTTAATCACTAAAACAGACAGCCAATCAAATTAAAGATCAACTAGCCCACGGTTGGACAACTTTTCTCCTTAAGCAGAGACTTTTTTTGGTGTTTTGCCAGCCAAGGTTGAAGATAGTACCAAATGATTGTAACCTTTTTCATTATGGATAATGCCTTAAATTATATAAATGGCCAATTGTGGGTCCAAACCACTTTGCATACTAAAATCACCATGACAGAAGAAACGTTATTTACAAGCTCTGTACTTTATTATAAAAAGTCTCCTTCAAGTTAAAGCAATTATACAGTTTCCATCTTGGGAATAATCCTCTGTTTCATGCTAGATAGACAGCTTTTATTTATAGCTTGTACGCCTTTCATAATTACTTATTTAGTACAAACGCTAGGGCAAATTAAGTTTTTATACATAAATAGCAATTATTCTTGATGGTGTTTATTATAGCATTATTTAATAATGGGCTTAACAAGGGTTATCCCTTAATTAATCCTTTTTAAGGATTATTGAGATTGCTAATAATAATTAACTCACATCAACTAAGCAAAGTACATCTTTCACCTATGCAATTTGGATGGGGTGGTGATATTAAAAGTACACCATGAACGGTTAACATCATCTAAGTAAAAACAACTTCCCACTGTTATTACATTTTTCAGCATCAGTTCTGGGTCTCTTAATGAACCCTTGTGAATTGATATAGATAAATGTGTCACCTTTTTTAAGGAATTATTATTATTATGAACTTCTAAAGCTACAGTTCACTCAGGGAAACTGTTTAAAATACACCATTTTATTTATTTTTGTAAAACAACTTTAGAAATGATTGCTTTAAATTTAGGGGGTTATTTATCATAATCCGATTTTTTTTTTCAGATTTTTTAAAATAAAAAAGTCTGACCAAACAAGAATCCATGATTGGACCTTATTTATTATTTAAAAAGCATGATTTAATCCAATTTGTTCTGAGTTTTTTCCAGAATCATACAATTTTTACCTGCTTTTCCTAAAAAAAAAACAAAACAAATTTTTTGGGATTTTTGTCTGAAAAATCCGAAATCGATTTTCTGGCTCATTCCAGCGAAGGCCACAGAAACTTCTAAATAGAGACCTCTCCCATTGACATATATACAACCTCGGCAGGTCTGAGACGCCGGATTTCTGGTTTCAGACTTTTTCCATCCTCAGGATATAATAAACCTTGAAAAATTCAAGTGTTTTTACTCCGCTAAAAATTTGGGTGCAATTTTTGAATTGTTGGCATCCAGACTTTGATAAATAACCCCCTGTATGTACCTTCTACATCTCATCTACATTTATTGAAAAATTCCCCATACAGTATGGTATGCAACAAATTTAGTGACTAAAAATGAATCCTCTATCCTAGAATAGGAATCAAATGTATTGTCCAGAATCTAGAAAAGATAATTTACAGTGTGTAAATGACATAGCATTTTGATATCAGTGTCTGCTTGCTAATGCCTGAATTGGAGCTTTCATTAGGAATTCATTGGATAGTTGAAGATTGTAGCACAAGTTGGACACAATGCATAATGTAACCTTAGTATATCTAAATGGGTTTGAGGTAGATGAGCTACCCTTAATTTCATGCAGTTTATGGGTAGTTTGACCCATCTGCAACACATGTAGGGGCCGATTCACTAAATTCGAGTGAATTTGAGTGAATGATCCGAATTAAAGAAACTTCGAATTTCGAAGTGTTTTTTGGGCTACTTCGACCATCGAATGGGCTACTTCGACCTTCGACTACGACTATCGAAGGATTCGAACTAAAAATTGTTCGACTATTCGACCATTCGATAGTCGAAGTACTGTCTCTTTAAAAAAAAATTCGACCCCCTAGTTTGGCAGATAAAAGCTACCGAAGTCAATGTTAGCCTATGGGGAAGGTCCCCATAGGCTTGCCTAAGTTTTTTTGATCGAAGGATATTCCTTCGATCGTTGGATTAAAATCCTTCGAATCGTTCTATTCGAAGGATTTAATCGTTCCATCGAATGAATAATCCTTCGATCGAGCAATCGAATTTCCTGCGCTAAATCCTTCAAGGATTTCAATTCCTAGTCGAATATCGAGGGTTAATTAACCCTCGATATCCGACCATTGGTGAATCGGCCCCGTAGTGTCAGGAAAATTACCCTATAAGTCTATTGGGACCAGTTGCACTGTATTAATCAGTAGGTGACCCTCATTGCTAAGCATTCCCAGTTCCTTGCCTTTAAGTACAATTATGGGACCTTTTATCCAGAATGCTCAGGGCCAGGGGTTTTCCGGATAATATGTATTTCTGTAATTTGGATCTCCATTCCTTAAGTCTACTAAAGAATCATTTAAACATTAAATAAATCCAGTAGTAGGAACTACTTCTATCCTCCAATATGGATTCATTATATCTCAGTTTAGATCAAGCACAAGCTACTATTTTAATATTACAGTGAATATAATAAATCATTTGCATTTGAAGTATTTGATTAAAATGGAGTCTGTGGGAGATGACAGTCCCATAATTCAGAACTTTCTGGATAATAGGTTTCTGGATAACGAGTCCTAAATCTGTATCTCAGTAAGTCCACTTGCCATTGCACATTTGTCTGACCACCTCCCAGCTATTACTTCTCCCATTGGGTCTACTTCCTACTGGACTCAGGTCTCCTCTCTTGCTTTCCCTGGCCTGCAGTGGGGCCCATAGCCAAGAGTAAATGCAGCAATATCCCCTATACTGTAACTTGTCATTTAACATTGCCTGGACTTTCATTAACGCATTGTATGCTTCATTGTACTCTCTAGTTTGCTTAATCCTGCCTTTGATGTGTTTGCTCTGTTTACTCTGTCTACCTGTGCTGCAATAACACTTAATTCAGGTTGCAGGGATCTACCCTGCCTTAGCCTCAGTTTTCTCATTGGTCCCTTCTCCAAACACTATGGGGCCGATTCACGAATTTCGGGTGAAGGATTCGAATTAAAAAAAATTCGAATTTCGAAGTATTTTTTGTGGAACTTCGACCATCGAATTGGTTAAATTCGATCGAATTCGATCGAATTCGAATGATTCGAACGATTAGAAGTAAAAATCGTTCGACTATTCGACCATTCGATAGTCGAAGTACTGTCCCTTTAAAAAAAACTTCGACCCCCTACTTCGGCAGCTAAAAGCTACCGAAGTCAATGTTAGCCTATGGGGAAGGTCCCCATAGGCTTGCCTGTGATTTTTTGATCGAAGGATTTTCGTTCGATCGTTGGATTAAAATCCTTCGAATCGTTCGATTCGAAAGACTTAATCGATCGATCGCAGGATTTGCGCAAAATCGTTCGACTTCGATATTCAAAGTCGTACGATTTTAATTCCCAGTCGAATATCGAGGGTTAATTAACCGATCGATCGCAGGATTTGCGCAAAATCGTTCGACTTCGATATTAGAAGTAAAAATCGTTCGACTATTCGACCATTCGATAGTCGAAGTACTGTCCCTTTAAAAAAAACTTCGACCCCCTACTTCGGCAGCTAAAAGCTACCGAAGTCAATGTTAGCCTATGGGGAAGGTCCCCATAGGCTTGCCTGTGATTTTTTGATCGAAGGATTTTCGTTCGATCGTTGGATTAAAATCCTTCGAATCGTTCGATTCGAAGGATTTAATCGATCGATCGCAGGATTTGCGCAAAATCGTTCGACTTCGATATTCGAAGTCGTACGATTTTAATTCCCAGTCGAATATCGAGGGTTAATTAACCGATCGATCGCAGGATTTGCGCAAAATCATTCGATTCGATATTCGAAGTCGTACGATTTTAATTCCCAGTCGAATATCGAGGGTTAATTAACCCTCGATATTTGACCCTTCGTGAATCGGCCCCTATGAGTAATGGAAATTAAGCCACCGCTAAATTTATGAAATGGAAAATTAAAAAAAAAAAATTATATATATATATATATATATATATATATATATATATATATATAACCCCCTGAAAAAATTTTCTTGCACAACTGAACTGTAACTTTCTTAAAAAAGTTTGTACAAAGCATGCATAAGGTGACGCGCCCCGTCAAGGCAGTGTCCAAGAGTCAGTCCTATCTAAGTGAAAAAGGTATTATCTTTGGGAGGATATATATTAATATAAAAATATAAAAATAAAAATATTTAAAGATGATAAAAAGAAACAAATAATAATAGCCCCAGCTGTTCTCTTTGATGGTAAATGTGGGTCTTTAAGCAATATGAACAACTTCAGACGAGTTACAGATTATTCCCGAAAGAACATTGTTTAGAGGAAACATGACTTTCAAACCAGCCAATGAGGGAGCAGACTGAAGCCAGATATATTTGCAATCATGTCGGACTGACTGTAGTTTTTCATACCTGTCCTTTACTATAAAAGCTGAATGAATAACAACTTGCAAATCTGCTTTGGCTTTCAACATGTTTTGGTAATAGGATAGCCAATGTGTTATGGGGAAAATAATTGCTGAAATTCCACAGAGGAATCACTGTTACTTTAAGGGAAAATTCCCTTTCTTTCTGCTGTACACAGCCAGCTTTTTCAGAGGAGATAGGAGGCATTGAACAGTAATGAATTGCAGTAGTTCCCTACTGAGGCACAAAGAATGAATTCAACCCTCACTGCCTCTTGATGTTAGACTGCTGTTCTTTTCCTCTAAGGAATCTCATTAAAAATGTATTTAGTGACACTTGTTCCTCCAAAACATGCACACACAGCATTAACTCAGTCCGTACTGAAAGACAGGAACCTTAACAAAACGTGACAGGAAAATTGTGGCCCTGCTCAGAAGGCTGTCTGTAAAACACGATTTAACCCTGCTCATTGAGGATTGAAAGAAATGCAATATTTGGTGGGAAGGCAATTTGTTTTCCTCCTTGATTCATCCATCTCATTTCAAACCCATGATTCTATCAGACTATTGTGGAGTAAAGTGAATGCTCTTTGTTACAGCAGAAAGCAAACAAACTGTTGACACAAAATGACAGAAGGAACAAATGCTGAGTCTCTGTTATAATAAAAACCAGTGAAACACCAGGTGACTTTAATAATAAACAGGGAACAGGAATTATAAATGAGATAATTCTAGGCTTGGGCTGTGTAATACCAGGAGGTAGATAAGACCGACCAGAATAATATGCACTTATTAATGGAATTGTAGTGTTTTGTAGATAATTTTTGAAAACAATAAAAAAGAAGTGTTCACATACTTTGGAAGTGAATCTGGCATTTTAACTAAACTTCAATATGCGAAGTCTGTTTTTAATATCAGTAACCACTATTAGGCACTCCATATTAATATTTTAAAAATCGCTCCAACATGTCTTTTCTTGCATTGGCATGTGGTCCAAGTCATGCTCTCCTGGAATCTACAACAGCTGTACAATAGGTCAGTATAGGCATAAAGATCCATTATAATATCTTCATCTCTCTCTCTCCCTCTCCCTCTCTCCCCAATCCTTAGATATCGCAGGTAAACCAATAAGTCACCTGAGCAAAAAGTAGTTGAACAAAGTTCTTTGTTCCGGCTTCTTCTTCCACCTAGACTTAAAAACTTGATAGACACGTTGCTTTATTTATCTTCTCACAGAACACTAGCATACATTCCTTGTACCTTTTAATGGATTAAAATATGAACAAGGGGAGGACACCTGGATATTTATTGATAGGGTTGCCCTAGTAAAGAGCCAGATGGATAATTCTTTCTTTATAGCTTAAATTGAAGGGTCTTGTAATGCATGCCTATTAATTTCTTTGTAATGTGGCTTCCAGGAAACACAAATAGAAATGTTCCCCTACCTGTGCCAAGCCCCTATGACACTTAACATAGTCTTTAACATCTCTCAGCATAATGATCAATACTTTTAATTGGATCACCATATTGCATGATTCTTTTTTACTATAATGGTCAGAATGAATATCCTTTAAAGCTGTGTTTAAAAACCAAAGATTTCTTTATGATTATTCAGTAAGCAGTGCATATAAAGATTTATTAAGTCTCATATTTTTAGGGATTTCCAGATTTTTCCAGTTCATTTTATACAAACAAAATGACAAAACTGTCCACCCAGTTGCCAAGGCCTTATTATATACATTGCAAAGATTTTCTTTATTTAATAACCATTGTTCAGAAAAGAATCAGGATCAAAATGATCTGACTGATAGAATAAATATAAAAATAAATGGCCATACAGGTTTTATTTTAGATTTGTATACTCTGGATCAACCACGAGTATGAAAAACTACTGGTCTTTTGATGGTGGGAACATACAGTACATGATCTGTTTATTTAAAATGCAATTTATAGCTTTGTTATACTACTGATCCTTGCAATGTGTGGGTTTAAGTCATCAAATTGAATTTAAAAATAGAATTTTCAAACCAAAATATTTAAATTTGTATATATTACCCTTGCTGTAGAGAAGAAATGATTTATCATCTTCAAAAACAAGCTTCAGGGTTTCATGATCTTATAATTTTCTCAATGTGCTTAAAATATTCCCCCTGAAAAGATGTAATCAATTTCAACTTTTTTTTAGGTTCATAGGAAAATTGTCTTTAATTCAAAAATAGTGAGTTAAAGAGTATGCTGTATAAAAAGTGCTTGTCAATATACTATAAATCACACATAATTGCATAGTATTGGAATGGGTAATTTTTTTAACAAGATGACATTATGGGGGAAATGTAATAAAAGTTGCAAAGAAAAAAGGGGCCTATTTATTAAAGGTAGAATTTTGATGGTTTTAGAGGGTTTTAAAACCATGACTAAACAAAGAATGTTGTGAGGTTTATTATAAAATCCAAATAAAAATAAGTATGAATGGAAAATTACACTGAACTCTGCGCTAAAAAAAATATGAATAACTTGAAAACCTCTAAATATTAGAGTTTTTCAGACAATTCCTAGTGAAAAACAATTTGAAAACTTCTAAAAGTCGAAATTGATTGAGAGGGTTTCAAAAAGATCAGTGTAGCTCCTATTGACTTCTATAGGACCTCAACAACTTTTTCCTTGTTTAGGTTTTGTATCAGTGGTTTTTGTTGTTTTTACACCTAATAAATCTTGAATTTTTTGAGCTTTTTTCTTTTAAAAAAAAATGAGAAAACCACACATTTTTAGAGATCTGTGAAAAAAAATGAAATCAAATTGTTAGTAAATGGGCCCCTAAAAGTTTGCATTTTCCAATGTAAGACTCTTCATTGGACTGTATTTGCATTGTAGACATAATCTTTTTGGGCAAACATAACTTTTTTCAGTTTTTCATACACACTAGTTTTTTCATACACTACTGCACACTGGTGCAAACTATAAATATGCAAATTTTCCTCCATAGTCGGAAGTGGTTGCTAATAGGGATGTAGCGAACCGCCGCCGATGTGTTCGCGAACGCCGTTCGCGAACACCGGCAAAAAATGCGGACAGTTCGCGAACAGTTCGCGAACTTCGAACATCCGAAAATCGTTCAATTCGAACGATCGAAGGATTTTAATCGTTCGATCGAAGGATTTTCGTTCGACTCGAACGATCGAAGCCATTCGATCGAATGATTTCATTCGATCCAATGGCTTCGATCGTTCGATTCGAACGAAAATCCTTCGATTTTAGCGGTCGAAGGAATCGAATGGTCGAATGGTCGAACGATTTTTGTTCGAATCGAACGCGAACTCGTATTGGCGAACGTCGCGCGACGTTCGCGAACATTCGGCGGACGCGAACAGTCGAAGTTCGCGCGAACTAGTTCGCCGGCGAACTGCTCGCTACATCCCTAGTTGCTAAACAGTTTCCCTGTTTGCAAAAGCTATACTAGACAAAAAGAAAATGTAAAATGTAAAATATTATAATGTAAATTATATTATTATATATATATATATATATATATATATATATATATATATATATATATATTATATATATATATATATAAAATTTAGCATCTTGCATAGTCAAATCTATCCAACCATAACAATAATCATCATTGATGTAGCATAGAATTTGGTTCAAACAGGTACAGGTAGAACTAAATCTACATAAACATGTATCAAAATTTTATTCATATATATGTTGTAATGGAGGTAAAGGGTGTTTTGTAACTAGAAAAAAAGTACATTGTACCTTAGTGTGTCCATAGCAACAAGAATTGCAGCTTCATAAATAAATCAAGGCAACCTTTTGTTTCCTTTGTTTAAAAAATATATTTAATAGATATTGTTTTGTGGCAGAGAATATTATTTTACAGACTTTTGGACTTTTATGTGCTGCTATAATAGGTGTCACATCTAAAAGATCACTGGAGCATATTCTCCATTAAAGAATCTGTAAATGAAATGTTCATTTAATATGTTAAATGTATCATTAATATATAATATTATAAATGTATACACAGGGAGCTACACATAGCCATATTCACATGCATTTCTCTACATTCATACTTTTAGTAGGCTAAATAAATGGCTACACATTAAGGCAAATATTTACTCATTAGTTCTCCTAGAACAAGCATCTACCACTGTAAAGGCATTCTTACCAATAAAAAAATGTAAATGACATGAAATAAATAGTATTTAAGGAGGTACTACATATATGTGTATGTTTTAACAAAAGCTGTTAAATTATGTGGCAAACTCAAACAGGATAATGTGATAGACGTTTACGTGGCAGATATCTGGATATGCCCTGTCAGACGCAATGCATTACAACAACATGTGGTCAAAAATTACCTGTAACTTTATTTTAATGCTACAATATGCTTGTGGTTCATTGCCTTGAATTTTGAAGCACAGAGAAATCTAGCAATTCGATAATAGTTAACGGATAACAAAGAAAACAACATTATGAACAGTTGTTGTGAGTCATTTGCACTTGTTCTCTGAAACCTGTGGGGCACTCATGCAGAATTCAAGTAGGTCCTTATATTCTGGGTAAACAACATTTTTATTATGTGAGCTCCTTCAAGGGCTCCTCATTAGCCATTCACCTATCCCAAGAATGCATACAACACAGAAAGCACCCAGGTGTAGCAAAAAGGTACAGTTAGTATAGTTGGAAAAACAACAGTAGTGAGTTAGATCTAAGAAAGAGGTAGACAAAAAAAGCTATTGATTTGTCCTGGCAATATCTTTTAAAAGGTACAAGAACATCTTAATCAAGATAGTCTTGAGTTTTATGGAAACCACCACTGGAATATATAATTAAATGTTGCCTCTTGGAAAAGATAAGATGCCTAAGTTGAAGAGAATCCTCTATAGATCAGAACATGTATAGAATACATGAACAGGTACACCTAAATGTCTTTTAAATGTCATACATTTCAAGTACAAATGTGTACTTTGTTAACAAAGCAGATCTTGGGCATGTAATTGAATAAACTTGTGTCAGGCCTCACCTGTCTAGAGTCCAGATGTGAGGAGACGAGGTCCAGCAGGGGTGTCACAAGCTGTGGCAGGCAATAGTAGTAAGAAGGAATAGGCAGAAGAGTAGTCGGAAGGCAGGCCGGGGTCGGTGCAGGCGGAGTTCAGTGGTTATCGGAAGGCAGGTCGGAGTCGGATGCAGGCAGAGTTCAATCGTAAATGGATAAACAGGCTGGGAGTTCAGTTGTAAGTCGAGATCCAAAGCCGAAGTCAAAACCAGAATCAAAATAGTCAGGGTTCCAAAAGGTACAGGAGCAGGTTTTTTTATGAACAAGCACAGAGCCTTCCCCTGAGCGTCTTTTTAAAGAGGTATTTTGGCGCCAAGCGTAATGACGCCTGCATCCTGCATCATCACACCGCGCACGTTCACGTTAGCGGACGTTTTGATGCCCGCATCCGTTTCAGCACACACTGTAAGATGACGCACATGCGTCTGCGTCCGTGTGCGTCTTGGCACACGCGCTTATGCAACTTGGTACTAATTAAAGAACTCGCTAAAACTTTAAAACTGCTGGTGGCAATTTTTATTTACACTTGGTTTGTACCACCTACTAAAAATCTTCCCAGAGTGTGAAAATCTTTTGTTTTTCAAAGGTTTTTTGGTTGAAGTTCCAAACTCTCAGACTGCTATCGTTCACATTGTATTGTGGATTGGACCATGTCAAGCAAGTGACCTGGGGAAGTAGTCTTCTTTATTCTTTAATAGCCCAAAGAGCCTGGTAGCTTTTCCTTTTCTCCTGTGCTTACACTCAGACAGTGACACATAACTTATTACTTCTTCAGTGCCTATTGGTATTAAACTACAAAACCACAGGATGTCAGGAGTGTCTTATTTAAAGTCATGTTAGTTTCTCAGGCACATTCAAGTCAGACATTTTTCTTGAAGGTTTAGAGATGCCCTCTGAATGAACATTGATTTAGGGTTCAACTTCATGAAAGTCTAGTGCTCCCTTTAGGCTGTTTAAACCACTAAGGCTGGAATTCAGAAATAACATCAGTTCTGCGGAGATGGGCTCTGTGTCAGAACAGGATACAATGGATCAGTAAACAAAGATGTATTTTCCTTTTAAGCTGCAAAAAAAAGTGTTTCTGAGATTCTGTTGAAGTTCAGAAGGCTGAAAGGAAAATGCTGACAATAACAGATTTCATTTTTAAATGCCATGCTTTCAACAAATTAAAAGTCATTGTTGATATCAGCTATAAAGGGATGGAATATGTATCATTGTTTCAAAAAAATAATGCTTTTGATTAAACCATGTATTTTGCATGATGTATGGGCACCCAACTCAGGGTCAGCCTCTCCAGGCTAACACAAGCAAGGTCATTATACACACAAAATGAAGTTGTTACCTGTGATTTCTTCTTCACTTCCATTTTCTGTAAAACATCCGACACATCGCATGCGTTTAGTCGCATTGCGACATGGGTCCACGCACACCATGAAGTCCTACCCTTAGCCTCTCTCTGACTTGTCTCTTGGCGTGTCTCCTGACTTGGGCATTGGTTTCAGTCAGAGGGCTTAGTCCTTTCCCACCTTTAGCTTTTAAAAGGGAGAGATTGCCTTGACCACAGCTTTGATTCCGCTGGCTTAATCCTTCCACGCTTTCGACTTTTAAGAGAGAGAGACTGTCCAGACCAACAGTCATTTTTTTAAAAAGCCTGGCACCACCAATGAAAAGGTGCTACAACCACATGGAAGCTTGGCCTGCAGCATAACTGCTAGATGTTCGGCAGTATAACTCTGCTACAATACAAAATGCAAAAAAAGTCGGGGGCTGTGGGAGCATGCCAAGGTTAAGTAAACATATATTTAAATACAATGGAAGTGCTACTGATCTGGCCAAATTAACTACAAACATAGAGAAAAAGAAGGGGTATTGATCAATGCACATTCCTTGGTCCCCTGTCTTATAAGTAATCTAGTATATTTGCAAGTGCATATATTTACAAAAACATGGGGTTATTAGTTACAAAGTTATGATCATAAAATTAGTAAAGCACCATACCACATCAACGTAATCCCCATATGGTGGTCCCTAACTATTTACCTCCGGTCATAGTATTGAAGGCTGGCATCCTTCTAAAGGTGGCCATAGATGCAAAGATCCGCTCGTTTGGCGATGTTGCCAAACGAGCGGATCTTTCCCCGATATGCCATTAACAGGCATGGCTATATCAGGGGTAATCTGATCGTTCGGCCGTACGGCCGAACGATCAGATTACGATGTGCCATGAGCTCCGGCGGGATCGGTCGGGTCAAAATCAAACCTGACCGATCGACCAAACGACCGATCTCCGCCGGACGAAAGAAGTCGGCACATGCCACACACGATCCGAAAATCGTACGAATCCTCGATTCGTACGATCGGATCTGTGTGTCTATGGCCACCTTAACTCTTTACCTCTGGTCATAGTATTCAAAGACTGGCATCTCCCTGCATAGTAGCATTTCTTGGAATAAGTGTCTCCTGACCTGGGCATTGCTTTCAGTCAGAGGGCTTAGTCCTCTCCCACCATTAGCTTTTAAAAGAAAGAGATTGCCTAGACCACAGCTTTGGTTCCACTGGCTTAATCCTCCCTTGCTTGGGGCTTTTAAGAGAGAATTACCCTCCTTTTCCTCTACTACTGAGTATTACTTTATTCTGTACCAGGGCTGTATTTATGTCCAGTGCCACCCTAGGCACCAGACCACATGCACGTGTGGTCATGATGTCACTTCTGGTTTTTGATGAGATTGTTCCTGTACCTCTTATCACCCACTGCACTGCCACCACATCATAGCAGAAAGTCTCCTGCAGCAGCTGAGAGGAATTTTTTAATTTTTCTTTAAAAATGTATTCAATTATATAGGTACACGAGGGCCACACCCCAAAAGCTACCACCATAGGCATAGGCCATCAGTTGCCTATATATAAATACAGCCATATTCGGTACATTAACATAAATATACATGGTTTATTTTGTGAATATACATGGTTTACCTTAAAATATACAGTTAATAAATTGGAGAGCCTATTAAGAGGGAACTTTCATTTCAGGATATGGATGAGAAACAGAAATGTTTAATAAACTTGAGTTTATGTTCAGAACATGGTTAATAAATAGAACAGTTATTAAATGGGATCTTTCTTTGTCAGGAGTGAGCTAATGAATAGAAATATTTATTAAACTAGAAATTATGTTTCTGGATCCACTAATAAACAGAAAAACATTAAATTAAACTTTTTCTTTTTGGGAAATAGGTAATAAACAGAAATGTTTATTAAACTTCAGGACACGTGTAATATATAGAATAGCAAATCTCACCCTTCAGGGATCCCTAAAATGATACACTTATTGTTAAATTAGAACTCCTTTGTATCCTAAGTTATAACAACATAATGATATTTCTTTATTGTTTCCACTTCTGTTCCGAAGCGGATTCAGTTGTGATTGCCAGGGATATTTTTTCAAAGGCTCAAGCTACAGTACTGGGAGATTTTAGTTTGTAACATAGGTTTTTAAATGTTTTCATGTTACTTAAATGACTTGTCGTTTGTGAGCAAATGAGATGGGGCTTTTTTCTGTTCCCTGAGCTGTCAGAAGTAAGCATTCTCTGAATGCTGCTTATTATCCCAGAGGAGTTGCTTGTTTGGGAAATGACTGCTAATGACTAAACAAAATAAATATATAGAAATACATTCAAATTAAGGCGCTTGATGTTAATGCTGTTAATGTGCCACAGATTGAATTATCTTTTCTTTAAATAGAATGACTCTTTGGGATTGGAAAATTAGATTAGTGGTTACGAATCTCCTCTCTCTCTCTCTCTCTCTCTCTATCTATCTATCTATCTATCTATCTATCTATCTATCTATCGATCTATCGATCTATCGATCTAGATATGGGGGATAGATAGGTATGGGATCTGTTATCCAGAAACCCGGTATTCAGGAATCTCTGTGGAAAGCCATATCCTATAGACTCCACTTTATCCAAATAATCCACATTTTTAAATTGATTTCCTTTTTCTCTATAATAATAAAACAGTACTTGATCCAAACTAACATATATGTAATCCTTGTTGGAGGCAAAACCAGCCTATTGGGTTACTTAAAATTGTAATTATTTTCTAGTAGACTTAAGGTAGAAAGATCCAAATTACAGAAAGATCTGTTTACCAGAAAATCCCAGGTCCCAAGCATTCTGGATTACAGGTCCCATACCTGTACTCCCTTAGACAAAAGCTTTTTGTCAACCATCTATTAATTTGTATGACTCTATCACATGCCATAACATACTCAGCAAAATAAAAGGTCCCATACCTGTAACATTTATTCTTTATTTATTCAGTGTTGACTTGACTTGCATTGCACATTTTTATTTTATTGAATTGCCATTTTGTTAATCTAAACCCCTCAACATAGCAATACCTCACAGACAGTGCATGAGATATGCTAGCTTTTTGGAATATTAAGCCTAGATACACCTTGGCAGATACACAACAGAGCTTATTTACAATCCATAACCCTCGGGGCAAACCGCCATGTTTTTTTGTATGTTTGACCCGCATTTTGAACCCTAGGCACAGAGCTTAGAATTACAGAAGGAAGCTTAAAGACCTACATGTCCCTCATAAATACAGGGCTGCTTGGTTCAGCAGTGCTTTAATCATGAAGCATGTATACACACCCTCTCACTCCCTAGCAGAAACTTAATTTGTGCATCATTCAGACTGTGCCGTCTTCTGCAGCATAAGGTGCCACAAGTGATGAGTGAATGAGCATTACAATTTTGTGCACTTGTGTGTTATTGCACTTGCCTCTAGGGCATAATGAAAATAAGTCCTAACATCTTATTAAAAGAGATCGTTAAGCATTGGTGTGGTACCTGCTTTGGAATTACAACTCCCCGAATCCTTAGATCCTCAGCTTTAAAGCATGGAACACTGGACAGTGCCGACTGCAGTTAATTTAAATTCTCCGGAGCATTGTGGAATATCTTGGTAACATCTGACATGAATGATCTTGCAATCAAAGTTCCAGTTTTCTGCAAGCCCTGAAATCATTTTCATGTTCAGTTTTTAGAAATAATTTACTCAAGCAAGTGTCAATATTTCCAGCTATAATAGCCATTTAATTGTTTTTTTTATGTCAGCCAAGTGATGAAATATTTTCTGTTGAAGATAGGCCTTTTTTGTGCAACTCATGTATTGGCAATAAACAGCAAAGAGATCTCAAGCAGACAGTGTTAATGGATCATGTTTTCATTCCTTGCTTATAACCATCCTTCTGCAGGTTTAGATATCGATCTGGAACTCAAATAATTTAAGGCACACACAACTGACATTTTTTCTTTACTGTCTTTTTTCCCTTTTTTTAATATGGCTGAGCATCTAGAATTATCTAAGCAAGGGAATCTTAAGTTCCGTTTGATCAACACCAGTCAACATTGGGAAACAGCAATAAATACTTACACCTATTTCACTTAACAGATAAAAAAGCCATTTATACAGATGAATTCTGTAAACTGAATGGATTAATTTTGGGAATCTACCCTTATATAATATTTTATTTCCACAGGATAGGGTTACTTTACAGACTAGTCATAGTCACAGCTTTATTTTCTATGTATGCTTAGGTATCTGCAGGTATGGGAGCTGTTATCTGGAAACATGTTATCCAGAAAACTCAGAATTAAGGAAAGGCTATCTCACATAGGGGCAAATTCCCTAACCAGACAAAAATTTGCCATCATCTGCTTCACAGCCATCGCAACACTTCGTATCGTAAATTCTCTAGGACAACGCCATTTCACTAAAGTGTGAATTTTCATATGGTGGGAAATGATAAAGTTACATGGACGTATATGTTGCAGCAAATACATTACATTACACATGTCCAGGGAACCTTAATATATAAATAAAAATAGAGTCGTTATAATGCCCTACACATGAGCCAAGTGTATCATTTATGTTCCATATGTTAGAAAATGGAAGGGGAACCCGGTCACCCAAAAATTTTTAACGGACCTTTGCAGGCTATCACTCAGAAAAAAGGAAAAACGCCAGCGTTTTTTGGGAAAAAATTTTGCACTACAAATTGAAGAAGTCCTATATACGAATGGGGTAACGTTCAGTAAAATCCGCATCTTAGTGAATTTGCGGAGTTATATCAGTTCACCAGAGCGAAAATTCACCTGTGCGAAGCAATGCTATCGTCTATCTTCTTCGCTAGCGAAGTGAGACCTGCGGCCGTAAGGATATTGGTGAAGTTCTGAAATGACGTCACGCTGGCAATTTTTCCTTAGCGTTAGTCACTTCGCCCTTTAGGGATTTTGCCCCACAGACTCCATTTTATACAAATAATCCTAAATTTAAAAAAATGTTTTCCTTTTAAAACTAATAATAAAAACAGTACTTTGTACTTAAGGTATGAAGGTCCAAATTATGGAAAGATCTATTGTCCGGAAATAACCAGGTCTCAAGCATTTAGGATTACAGGTCCCATACCTGTACAAAAAAGTTTTTTTTTTTTTTTTACCTCTGTTTTCTGTATTACCAGCCTGATGGCAGCTGAGCTGCAGTACCCTACATATTCACATATATTGTATTTTGCATGTGCCATTCGTGCAGTAGAGGAGATGATGTGGGGCCATGTCTAGGGCAGTGACAGATATGAATCAAGCACTATTCACAGTGCTACAAAGGATAATCCATTATTTATTTGTTTATTATTTGTACCTTTCCCCCAAACACTGCACTTGCACAGGCCCATGACATACAGTAAATATGTGTTCACTAGGGGCAATATTGGATGGAAACGGACACATATTTATGTTATTTAATTAAATAAGAACATAGTAAATGTATGTTCTATGCATAGATCACTGTTTATTTATAAGGAGTCTTCAGCCTTTGCATCACATGGGTGGGCCTCACTTGGAAATGTGCATGGTTTGGAGGGATTGAGGTATGTTCAAGGGTGAACAGCAATGTGGTCTAAATTTTGCAATGCAATTTGTTTTTGCCTGGTTTGAGAATTCAGTTATTGGAATCTAATCAGTTTTCTCTGGAGGAGTTAATTTGCCTTCCCCACAATGGATTCCAGTGAAAAGCAAACTTGTGGCACTACCGAAAGTTCACAATGCATTTGCTGAAAAGTATTGGAGCGAACCCTTTCCACTGTGCTACAACTGCTCTTCATAGATAAACATCATGGGCTGGGTGAGGCTTGGGACGTGTTCATACTGCCACCCACCCATTTAAGATTAGTGATGGGCGCGAATTTGCCAAATTCACAAAATAAACCTTTGGGTTTTGGGCTACCCTGCACAACACTAGTGGAGAAGGCTCAGATTTCATTGGTAAATATGAAGGGGAAGGGGTGAAATATAATGACATCTGTATTTTGATTCTGGTGCACCAGGCTACATTTTCCTTTTTCCGACATAAACAAATTGCATTGCAAAATTTTAGCATGGCGGATCTGCCTATAGCAGACAGTTTTCCAAAGACAGTTGTGCTGTGTAGTAGTAGAATGTAGAATCGATCAATAAATATTTATGAAAGTAACTCCAAGCAGTATAAACAAAAATAATCAGCAAAAAGTGTCCCCTTTAAGCAGCAGAAGATCCCACTTCAAATGATTCTCCAGAATATATAAGGCCTTTTTGTAATATATCACAGCCAAAACTTTCAATTTGACAAATGATCAGAAGCCCTAAAACAACTCGCTGCATTTGAAATTGAAGAGTCTTTATCCCACAAAATCAATTCTGCTGATTTTATTGCCTTTAAAGCTAATTTTAATGCAGCGGTGACTGAAATGGGAGCCTCAGATTTTGCTCCACTGTCAGTCTCTTTCTTGTTCAACTTTAAATATAATTCCGGAGCGGAAAATTTTTGGTTTCATCTAATTTCTGCTCTGATATATTGTACTGTTCTCTTTATGCAATCTGAAAGATGTGACTGCTGCCCCATATATCAATGTGTCAAGTGCAATGTCACTTTCTATCTATCGCCACTCAAAGTTGTTCATGGGATGGAAAAGCATAATATGTCAACCAAAAGTTGTATGTTTTCTTACAGTTTGTCACATTCCCAGTGAATCTCTTTATCAGGCTGGGTTGAAGAGGATAAAGCTGCATTTGTGAATAAAATGGGATTGGCTGCGTTTTGCATCCCTTAAATAATTCTCCCAGAAATGCAGATGACTTTTTCAGGACAATTTATCTTACAAGATAAAATGCTTGTTCTTTAATGAGTCTAACTTGCATTTTACAAAGGTGTGTATGATGGATTATATTTTTAGTGCTCATCATGTTCGATTTATGTTCCACTTATTTAATCCTCTGGGTACATGTATTTTTATTACCAGGAACTGTCAATTTATTTTTTTATATATCATTATTAGGTAAAGGTTAATGGGTGTGATTCTCTCAGCCTCCATGTTGGGTAACTGGTGGTTTGTTGCTTGGTTTGCTTGCAATGGGAATTCTTCTTTCTCTGGTCCTAATAAATTGATATTTTGTATCTTTTCACATTGTGGGTACATTTAATACTGGAGAAAAAATTATCCTTTTTGCAGAAAGTAAGGAATATCAATAATATGCAAATGTTCTATATATTTATACAGGTATGGGATCTATTATCTAGAATGCTTGGAAACCTGGGGTTTTCCAGACATGGAGTCTTTCTGCAGTTTGGATCTCCATACTTAAGAGACCAGTAACATCAAAAAAAAATTAAAAAAAAGTGTTAGTATACATTGAAAAAAAAACACCAAGACAAATGAAACTTTAATATCGCAAAGTCTTTATTAAGAAATAACTTACCGAAACTCCGCTTGCGCTCCACTTCAGAAAAGGTGATCGGGCAATCCATTGTTGCGGCGCTCGATTGATTTCTCCTCCCTGCCTTCCTTATAGGAGACAGCCAGGGAGGAGAAATCCAGTGCCGCACTCTGGATCATCACCCTGTCACCTTTACTGAAGAGGAGCAGAAGCAGATTTTCAGTAAGTTATTTCTTAATAAAAGCTTTACGATTTTAAAGTTGAATGTTACTGGTCCTTTAAGTCAACTAAAAATCATTTGAATATTAAAACAAAAGGGTTGTTTTACCTCCAATAAGAATTCATTGTATCTTAGTTTGGGTAAAATACTAAGATAAGGTACTGTTTTAATATTGCAGAATAAAAAGGAAATCAATTTTTTTTACATTTTAATTATTTGATTAAAATGAAGGCTATGGTAGATAGCCTTCCTGCAATTTGGGATAAAGGGTTTCCAGATAATGGAATGAGGGTTCATCTACAATTTTCCCGGCTGCAAATGTAAGAGCACAAAAGGGCACAAAATTGTGCTCTTGCATCATGGCAATGGCAGTAATCTGCACCTTAACTGGGTTCGATATTTGAATTGATAAAAACTGTATAAAAACTGTATCCAACTGTATTGCACAAATACTTATTAAAGTAAATTCACCATTGTACACAGGGGACTCGCGTGCACCATCTTGACCCCTCAGCTAGGGAGAGTAGATTATCCAGAATCATAGAATAGCAGGCTCACCCCCAAATAGTCAGGCAGGTAAATTCAAAGAAGTTGAAGATTCAAGCATTATGAGCTTGGCAATATGTGATTTTGTGAAGGCAGTCAACACAGGTATTTTGCACACTGGTATCAACCAGTGTGCAAAATACCTGTGGTGACTGCCTTCACATCCTCTATCAGGTCTGGACTGAGATTCAAAATAGGCCCAGGCATTTCAGGTACAGAGAGACCCAAACAGCAGAGGCCAAAACAGCCGCAACCAACGGGGTGAATTTGACACGTTTCATGCCGTCAAAAATTCGCTGCCGGCAAAATGTCACGAGACCCATTAAAGTCTATGGCCGTCGTTTGTCGTTTTTTTTTTTTTTTTTTGACGCATGACACCATACAAGTCTATGGGCGTCATTTCTGCGGCGAAACAAGGCGAAAAAATGCACCCAGCCCTAGTGACTAACCCAATAAATAGTGACTGTCTATGGCAAATTACAGCAGCCCCTCTGGCATTCGCCAGAACTAACAGGTTGCCAGTTTGGGCCATGCCTTCCATATGTAGGTTTTGAGCAATACTGGCCAGAGTAAGGTGCTATGCTAAAAAAAAAAAAAATCAATTATGGAAATAAATGTGGCAGATGTATCTCAAGTACATTATATAATGACAGAGCTATGCCAGTTATAGACCACCTTATACACAACTGAACCTATGCAATGCCTCCAGTGCAGAAGCTAACCCAGTGTAGAATCTTTGCATAATGTGGACAGGGCAGCTGAGAAGGAGTTAAAGCATGTTGATATCAACTTTCTAAATCTGAAATATTCTGACTGTTTTCCTCCCAACGAAAAAAAAAAAAAGACTTAGCACCAATTGTTTACAGTAGAATCTCTGCAGTTGAACCATGCAAATTATTGAACCATCAATGAATGATTTGCCTGTAGCTTGTAATGATCTCAGATTTGTTCCATCTTCAACCATTATCCCCTCCTGTCAAGCATATAAATAAATTGCATTATAAAATCTATAAGACAAAGATAGGCAGACCCTGCAATATGCTGCAAAGCTAATCTAGTGGTCAGCCCTGATCTTTAAATGTATTCATTTATTGTACTGTGAGACGGTTGGATTGTTGACTTCACTGGGTGACTCAAATTATTTAACAGCACTTATAAACGAGAATGTCACATAGATAATCCCCACACACTGGGCCCACTTAGCTATTGTTTGCATATACAATAGGTATGCATTGGCTGGGTCATAAAGTTTCAAACCTGATGGCCTAATGGATGGTTTGAGAACCTACTGTATGTTGTACAGTAGGTGATTGATTCTGAGAACCTGAAAAAGACTTTGACAATATATAGACAAAAATATAGAACAAAATGTCAGAAAATGATTCAGAGTGTCATGAAATTGATGTTTTCATGCACATTAAATTATGTATTTGCACCAAATTATGCAAAACGTAGTTGGTATTTACAGTTCTCACTCTTGGAATCTCACATTGGCCTATTTAGACATTGTATAATTATGCTACTGAGGAGAAATGAGACCTTATAAATGACGTGTCTTGGTCAGGCTCTGCTGGGATTAGAGCCAGAGACCTTTGGTTTTTTGGCTCTGTTCTTTAACCATTGAATCTGTGCTTTTGCCTGGCCTTTGTAGCCCTAGCCCTTCAGAAGCCTGATTGGTGGTTTGGGGTCAGCCAGTCAGGACTGACCCTGCCCTATTTAATGCTGGCAGTCCTCATCCTCCTAGCCTGAGCATTTCCCTTTACGTGTACTGTGGACAGCCCAGTCCCTACCTAAAGGAATCACCTTTCTTCTCTGCCTCCACAGCACCCCCTACCTCACCCTTGACACTCTTACCCTATTTATAAACTGGCAACCACACTGTTAGCACTTGCGCTCTTTACCCTGCATATTTTGGTAGTGCATTTAGCTAAAGTCACTTCTGCTTGCACCTGTGGAATGACTGCAATGGGATACCCATATCCCTCCAAATTGTTGCCCATTACAGACAGTTTCAAATATCTGGGCCACATATCTGGGCTAAGGGCCTGATTTATTAAGCCGCAACTTTTTCAGGTCAGGATTTTTGACGTCAAAATTTTAAAAAAACAAAGTGTGACTTTGCAGCAACAATTTGCTGCGACAAAACTGCAACAATTCCAAATCTGAAAACACTCAATCTCAAGTCAATGGCAGATGTCCCTTTTACAACTGGAAGATCATTCTTCTTTTGATTCATGGTTTTCGGGGTTTTCAAGGTGTTTTGTGACACTGGCTTTTGTGCGACAATGCGAAAAAGTCATAGTTATTGTGCGACAAGTCAAAAGTCATGGTTTTCGGAGACTTTTCCAATTTGTGCTTTTTCAGGTCTTTTAATAAATGTCATGACATTTGTGGTTCAGAAAAAGTGAGTTTAGTTGGGCTTTCAAAAACCTCTAAAACCACTAAAATCAGACTGTTGATAACTAGGCCTCCATAAAAGGTTTGTGCCTACCATTAAAATATGTTTTTCTTAGCCCTTTACTTTAGTTAATAATAACTTATAAACACTCATGTTGTTCTCTAAGCCCCTTTGTATACTGTAAGGCTTATGCATATCATATCTGTTGCTCTTGCTTGCTTTGCATTGCTTTAAACTAGGGCAAAGTCATAAGATTATTTGCCTGATTACCTGCATTGTTTTACTATGAATCCTGTCTGGCTCTTTAGTTGATATGTAGTTTGTATGCAAGTGTAAAGTTGTGCAAGTGTGTTGTGTATTCATCTAAAAAGGTGTTTGTATTTTCGGGTGCCACTGAGCACTACTCTGACATTTAAGCAGCTCATCCTTGACATGTTACCAATGTTCCTCTGACAGCTCTTGTAATTCTTCTCTCCTGCTACCTGTAACTCACTCACCCACAAATGGTATATGTTTCCATGTCACATGTCGCACAAGCTGAAAGGTAATAGAATTGTTCAAGATTTTTTAAATTTAAATATCTATTTTTTTTTAGTTGTAATCATTATGATTTTGTTTTCTTCTTTTTGTTACAACACATATTATTATTGGAAAGGACAAGTTAACATATGAGATCTACTTGTAATTATTTTGAGACTCGAAGCTCACGCTAGTCTATATAACATTGTTTGGTTTTTGGAAGGTTCTGAAAAATGTTTTTGTACACAGAACAATGTGGCTGCCCTCTCTGTCATAGGGGGGAAAAAATAGTCGATATGGTTATGAAAAATGGTTTCATTTTAGAGTCTGGTAGTTGGATGTATGAATGTTATCCCTTTGAAAGCATTTTTTACACATTTATTTTGATGCTCTTTTTGCTGCATTTGTCATTTGGCTCAGCCTTTGTCATGTGATTGGCTACAGGTTGGTTCTAGATTTTAAATTCATTGCAGACAGGCTATCAGAGCAAAAATTGATTAAGGTAGAATCTCACGCAACAGTGAAATGTGCCTTGAGAAAGTATTCAATTGCCACTTCCTTACAGAACAGTGCAGGGAAGTACAATGGAAACGATGCAAAATGTATTTATTATTGGCCCAGGGGGCACCTGGTAAAGGCTTTGTGAAGGGCAGAAATAGGTTCAGTTTATATTTAGGCAAAGAACAGGTAAACTGCCTCTCTTGCTGTTCATTATGTGGATTTTGCTTGGGAATGTGCAAGCCACCTAACAGTACAAATAGCTGCCACAATAGAGGTGAATGGAAAATATCTGGTAGAAGATAAATACAGTTTTATTGCTTTGAGAGGACTGTGGCAATCTAAAATATCTAAAAGTATCTGCTTGTGGACATGGGTTTCATGATGACCACTGTGTTCACTGAGAGGACTGTGGTGCTCACAAAATGCTCCAAACTCATATAATCCTTACTGGAAGCAAAACCAGCCTATTGGGTTTTATTTAATGTTTACATGCTTTTCTAGTAGATTTAAGGTATAAAGATCCAAATAATTAAAATATCCTGAGCATTCTGGATAACAGGGACCATACCTGTACCCCCTTAGACATAAGCTTTCATTTGTATGAATCTATCACATGCCGTAACATTCTTAACAA
Organism: Xenopus petersii; assembly: GCA_038501925.1. Classification (NCBI taxonomy): domain Eukaryota; kingdom Metazoa; phylum Chordata; class Amphibia; order Anura; family Pipidae; genus Xenopus; species Xenopus petersii. Next base: position 33,965,932 of record CM076684.1, on the reverse strand, counting down.
AAGAAATTCCCAGCTAAATGTGAGACACTATAAGCTGCAGCTGGAAGTCTTAAGAACTAGACATGCTTTCAGCACAATGTAATGAAATAACGAAAAAGGAAAAGACAAATGGCAAGGTTAATGAAATAGTTTTAAGCATGCACCTGAGGATTAAAGGTAAAAAAAGTTAATACATTATGTTCAGCATCTACACAGAATTTATGTTTATAGAAATGAGTGCCATATGTAATTTATGTCATTAGGTTTCTCAATTTGGGAGTTTTTTTTATTAAAATACGGAGGTAAAATATAGTAACTATAGTTTGTATTTGTGAGTTAGAAATGGGCATTTGCATTAGGATAGGAGTAAGCGATACTGAGCAAGTCTACAATATGTGCCACCTTCCAACTAGCAGGGCTGGTTTCACAATCCCTGGAGCAGTGATAATTGTCTCTTCCTACTTAAGGATAATGTCAGATTGGGATGCCCCTTTTTAAAGGAGAAGCAAAGGTTAAAACTAAGTAAGCTTTATCAGAGAGATCCACCTAAATATACCAGTAAACCCTCAAAGTAGTGCTGCTCTGAGTCCTCTGTCAAAAGAAACACTGCATTTCTTTCCTTCTTTTGTGTACACATGGGCTTCTGTTTTAGACTTCCTGTTTTCAGCTTAAACCTCCTTGCCCCGGGCATGAGCATGTTCAGTTTGCTCCTCTCCCCCCTCCCTTCTCTGCTGTAATCTGAGCCCAGAGCTATAAGTGAGCAGGGAGAGACTCAGGCAGGAAGTGATGTCACACCAAGCTAAAACTGCAGCTGCTATCCTAAACAAGCAGAGAGCTTCTAGAGGTTTTTACTCAGGTATGGTAAAACATTCTACAGAATAAATATAGTATTCTAGCTTGCGTTATTGCAGATAATCTATTGGCAATAAAATGCCTCCGTAGCTTTCCTTCTCCTTTAAGTGGTTCAAAGTGCATTCAACTGCCCCCAAAATACGTGTATAATTACACTACTACCATAATAGGCACTTTTCCTATAAGAACCACTTGTTGTTTACATTCATTTATACAGATATGGGATCCTTTATATGGAAACCCATTATCCAGAAAGCTTCAAATTATGGGAAGGTCACCTTCCAACTCTATATATGTGTATTGATCAGTCAATATATGAATGTGCATATTTATACAGGTATGGGATCCATTATATGAAACCCTGTTATCCAGAAAGTTCCAATTTATGGGATAGCCATCTCCCATTATAAGTATTCTGTTGTACTTTTGTAATAAAACAGTACATTGTACTTGTTCTCTGATACCTGTACTTTATTATTCTCTTATACCTGTACTTTATTAGTTTATGATGGAGTTGTTTTAAAAAAGTTACCACCTTTTAATTTTATTCCATTAAAATAAAGGTTCTAATGTTGTGAATTGAAAAGGTTTAGGTGACATGGATCATCAAGAGTTACATCAAAATCTCTTACTCTCACGCCCCCCGGTGAATTCCTCTACACTAATTTGGAATTTTGCCTGGTGTCAAAACACTCTGTGGTCTTAATATAGCTGGGAAAAAAAGTGCAAGGGAAGCAAGACAAGACTGAACATTAAACAGTGCTTTTTATGCAATAATATCACTAAAGGTCCACACAGAGCAATGAGCTAGGACAGTGTGGGCGTTGTGCTTCATTTCCGAGCACTTTACAGTGACATGAGGTCATTATCTTGTGGGGAATACATACCATCAACATACCGCTCAGCCCTTTCCTTCTGCCAGTATGAGGATTACTTTCCTCCACAGCAGCTGCTACAGCTTGGGGTTTCCTTGTTAGATGTTATTTGCATATGTTGAATATTAAATTAAAGCCAGGCAAAGCAAAAAAAAAAATGAATATATAAATAAATAAAGCTCATACTTGATGGAATTACAGTTTTAACATTTGTTACGTTTCGGTTTTTGTGTCCACTACTCCCAGAAGAAATACCTACTGGAATTAATAAACACTATAGTCAAATCTTGCAGTCTGACTTCCAGAAATTGCAAATAATGATTTGTGTTTATGGAAAACCATTATTTCTTTCTACTGTTCCAGGTTGACAAATGGACTGGAATATTCTGATAGCTTGCTGTGGTTTCAGAAACTGTATGCATGTTGTATCCCTATGTGAACCAGGTGTAAGCACAATAATACTGTCAATGATAACCCCTGATTCCCAGATATTTGTATCTAGATATAGGGGAGTGGCTAGAGCTGGGGTCCCCAACCTTTTTACACCTTTTACCTTTTTACTCATTTAAATATAAAAAGAGTTGGCGAGCAACAAAAGCTGTGATTGGCTATTTGTTAGGAGGGTCTGTTTTGGCAGTTGACCTGGTCTTTATTCAACCAAAACTTGCCTCCAAGTCAAGAATTCAAAAATAAAAAATAAATAAATAAAACCACTTGCTTTGAGGCCACTAAGAACATCCAAGGGGTTGGTGAGCAACCTAGTTGGGAATCACTGGGCTAGAGGTTCATTTTGGGGGCCGTGTAAAAATATATTGAAACATATTAATAATGTCCTGCTTCTGTGGACCCAGTAGTTAAAGACTTTACTCCTCCTATTTGTATAGGTCTGGTTAGATATGTGCAAATCTCCAGAATCTATTCTGCCAGCCCACTCTTCTTATCAGTGTGTCCCTCTCAAAGAAGCCCCACCACAGTCTGCACCATCCAGAAAATCCCCAATGTGCACAAAATTAACATTTTACATTGACAGACCTTAAGATGGCCATACATAGCTACACAGGTATTGCTACCTCAGCAACACTTAAACAAGTTTGCAGCCCAATAGTAGGTAAATAAGTAGGGTTAATAATGCATTCCCATTCAATATCTGGGCATGGGAAGATTGGGGTATCCAATGGAAGCAAGATTACTTAAACTGGGCTGTATTGGCCCTCAGCCAAAGGAACTTCACAGGGCTACTTGAAGCGATTATTGGTACAGGCGATAAATGATAAGCGAATCAATTTTACCAATCTCTTGGGAAGCCACACTGATTAGACTGCTAAATGAGCAGTTCTTACCAAGTATGGTCATTCTCTTCATCTATATTGATCGTCATTTGTCTAATAAATCTCTGATTTGGTGTTCCCCAGCATATAAATCTTCATTCCGAAGGCTATTATGATCCAACAGAAGTTGTGATACTTGCTACCCAGAACACATTTGAGAGAAATAGATCCTTTCCTAACTCAATATAGTAATTCTTACTATTTATGTTTCCTTATAACTATTCTGGGTGACCTTTTATATCAAACTGTATTCCATACTTTGTTCTGGTACAGTCATTTCTAATACATATAATTTCATCCTTTCTTAAATATACTCATTTTTGCCTTGCCGGCATGCATGTCATTTACACTTGCAGTCAAACAGCTCCTGTGCTACGTCTTTAGGGCTTCCAGGATGCTGTGAATAACATTAAAGATGTTTATTCTCTGTAAGTTATAATCAAATGTAACTTCCAGACTTCACAGCTCTACGTCCCGGTATTTTCCCAGTTAGAGTTACTAAGATTAGATACTCTGGAAACACTCTAGTGATTCTTTAGGGACGGTTTGGGTTCACAGCATATGTTCAATTTATTTGGTTGAGAGCAGACATTATGCAAATGAGTGAATAATTTGTTTGTCCTAGCAGTTCAGCATTGCAGCACACCAGCAATAGCTTTTGTCAACCCAATTTCTGCTGTAAAATACAGCGCTCGGCTGCTCCGTAGAAGTTCCTCTGTCAGACGCATGCACTACATTATTTCCAAATGAATCAAACAAATATTGTTGCATGTGTTAAACAAAGTGCTGATTGTGCTCTCACAGTAAAAACTGTTTTTTCCCCTGTCACTAGTACTGGTAGAAGCTACAATACTTATGTGATATTTGTTTTGAGATGTTTTTTTTTTTGTGTAGTAGTCTGTATCCATGGAAACTACAATTTGGAAGCATATACAGAATGGGACTTTCCTTCTTGTTTTTTGAACTGTTTTTATGAAGCATATTTCACAGGTAGAAATATAATCATTTTGTAAGTCAGCTGCAAACTCTAGTTTCTGCTTCTAGAAGTGAGGCAGGAAATACAATAACCAGGCCAGATACCTATTTGAAGGATTTATCCTATAGAAAGAACATAATTTATGCAAGGACAATGAAAATATTGTCCCCAAAACTAACTGCCCCTTTGGAAGTTGAATAAGATCCAATTTGTTGCTACCTATAAATATATCCCTTGTACTCTCCAGTTATTTAGATGTTTTATTAACTTCTTTGACCAAAGTCCACCTTTACCAAATACTATCCCATCCCCTTCCCTCAATATATAATCCTCCCGTTCTTTGGGCAATACTACATGGGAAACGTTGTTGGATCTGTTTGGATTGCGTTCTTCAAGTTGGATGTCTTTGCACATGTCTAAAGATAATGGAACTGGTCTAAAAATCTGATGTATAAACTACACTTAAGATCTGCCATCCAACACAACAGGATTATGGAAGAGAACGATTCATGCATCTAACAAAGTATGATGTGATAAAGTCTGGTAAACTATTCTTTCTCATAGAAAGACACTGACTTTAAGATGTAGATAGATGAAAGTATAAAACTATCTGATTTTCTCTGATCATGCATTATATAAGGGGATAAGGTTTTGTAGCAGCCTACAAAATTTCATGCCGTTGCACAACAAGATCTAATGGGTCAGATACAATTTCATGATAAGATCTCCTGTGTACTTCTGCCTTTACAGTACAGGTATGGGACCTGTTATTAAGAATGCTCAGGACCTGGATAACAGATGTTTCCGTAATTTTGATCTTCATACCTTAATTAGATTAGAAAATCAAGTAAACATAAAATAAATCCAACAGGCTGTTTTAATTCCAATAAGGATTAACTGTATCTTAGTTTGTATCAAGTACAAGGTACTGTTTTATTATTACAGAGAAAAAGGAAATCATTTTTAAAAATGTGGATAATCTGGATAAAATCGAGTTTTACATAATTCGGAGCTTTCTAGAGTTTCCGGATAATGGATACTATATTTGTACTACCCAAGATAACTATCAGGTAAAATCTGTTGCGAAATGTCAATAATGTTTACTGATGCGTTGAATTCAAAATGTCAGCATTCGACTCAGTGCTGAATGCTCCACATAAGATTAGGCGGAACCACAAACTGCAATATTCAAATCTGAGAAAAAGTTTAAAATTGCATTAATTGTGAACCCAATGGTGTTGCATTCTGCTGACCGGAGATTACAAGGCATTTGACTTGCAGGGTTTGAATTCAGTTTGGCTGACACAGTTTGGTTCATTCCCACATTTGAGTTTTGCCACAATTTTTTTTTTTTGTAAGATTTTTTTTCTTAATGAAAATGTTATAGATGGTGAGATTTTTGTTTTCTTAAAGATCATGATTGCCAGAAAAAAACACAATCTCGTCAGAAAAACTCAACAAGAAGATTAATAAATGCGTCCCTTAGGATTCAGTTGAATCCAGAGAATTCCAGAGAAGTGCTAGAATTCATTCAAAATCCAAAGCCAATCTTGGATTCAGTGTATACAGTATCTAACAAAATATAATTTCAATTACATGTCTTTATAATGACAACTTTGGTATGTGTTGCAAGCAGGGGGGAGTGAGTATGGTATTTATAAATCATTTTATTACTGCAAAACATGCAGTGCTCAGCAACTTTTTAAATGCATCAGAATCAGCAGTCATCTAATAACAGCTGTCTAGACCATTAACAATTTGCCTCTTTCAGACCCAATGAGCCTTTAGCATATTCATATGACCAGGTTCCCTTAGCCATGAAGGGTAAATTAATTACTGCTTTCTATTTAAACCTGGAGAAAACCAAGGTCTTCATAGACTGTGACCTATTATTGGAACAGCATACCATTACTTTAGAAGTAATGATTTTGTGACCTAAAGAATGTAATTAGATGCTTACAAAATTTCTTAGCAGGCAAGAATTAATGAATTCTGAAAATTGCTGAAATTAATCTAATTTCCATTTTCCTCAAACTTTTGGATGGTCAAAATTTTAAAGGGGAACGTAAGAATGAGTGAAAGAAAGAAAGAAAGAAAGAAAGAAAGAAAGAAAGAAAGAAAGAAAGAAAGAAAGAGAAAAAGAAAGAAAGAGAAAAAGAAAGAAAGAGAAAAAGAAAGAAAGAGAAAAAGAGAGAGAAACAGAAAGAAAGAGAAACAGAAAGAAAGAGAAAAAGAAAGAAAGAGAAAAAAGAAAGAAAATTAATATTGGATGATCAAAATTTTAAAGGGGAACTTAAGAATGAGATACAGAGACAAAAGAAAGAAAGTAACAAACAAAGGAAGGAAAGAAGAAGGGAAGAAAGGATTCATTGACCATCTGGGAAAAAGTAGGAGTGTTTATAGGATCAACACACAAAGGGAACCAAATTGCTCTAAATTAAATTAACTTTATCTATAGTACATAATTAGGGCTTGGAATGCAGCTGTGACTTAATGGGTGACCACTTGGGAAGCTGTGGAGGTATGCCAAAGGAGGATGTGCATTCAGCTTGGCAGCACAAATAGGGGGCAGTCGTAAGTTAAAGATCTAAGGAGGGTTTTTATTATAAATATAGTTTGCATGACGGGTTAATTTGAGTTTGACATGCATTTCATGTTGTTGCAGTAATTAATTTGTTTCTGCATGCCAAGAAACAGAGAAGATGCCCTTAGCAAACCTGACACTAGTGCCCCAAATGAGGGTTAAAAGGAAAGACATAGTTAATGATTATCATCCACTGAATTACAGCTGTTGTTGCACTAAGACTATATCTCAGCATCCTCAACAACAGCTGGAGGGCTGCAGTAAATTATATTTATTGACATATTTACATAGATAGTATCTAGCTACATCTACAGTATTTTCGTAGTTATATGTTTCCCCTTCCAATAACAGCCCTCTCTTTAGCTAAGAGATCATGGCAAAAGCCTTCCTACCCTCGTGTATAACCAGACCTGAGTGCATGAGACCTTTCTTATTTCTAAACCAGATACATTGGCACGGACTTTGTCTAATTTTGGCCTCCAGCCTCATGTCTTTGAGCACCTCAGAAAGTATTATGGTATACAGTATTAGAAAGTGTGAAAATGATAATGCTATCAGCTTGATCGTGGGTTTTGTCATTTTTCAGAGGTCAAGTTCAATTTATGTCAAGATGCAGTTTCCAGACGCTGAATACGGGGCACCCACTGTGCTCTTACTTAAAGCACCATGTGACGCCAATTAATTAGACTGGCAATGAAGAAAATTCCCTTAATGCAAATATGCATATTCATTCTGCTATATATTAGAAATGATCATTCACGTATTTGTTTGATCAAGCAGATAAAATAGGAACGATAAACGTGATATTTAAATATGTTGTCAAATCCTTTTAGGCACTCCCAGATCCTTTATAGTAAATAGTTCCTGCAATGTTTCCTAGGGCAGTGCCAAGGATTCAAAATTCATTTCATCCACGGAATAAGGTTAACTGAACCAAATCAAGGAAGATTCTATTCTGTCACATTTATGCTATTGAGTAAACAGCAGATGTCCCTATTGTACAACATCTGGCTCTCTCCTCCCACTTGCTTCAGCACATTACTGTATATCAACAGAATAAGTATTTGCAATGAAAACCTTTCACGTTAAAAATAGGTTAATTGTTTCTGTGCGAGGCTGGAGAAACGGTGTTAATGTTTTTTTGCAGACGAGACAATTTCAGATGAATTGTACGCCTTACGTGGGTTTGCAGGACAATGATTCAAAAGATGCCAGGTATTTAGCACTAATGTGAAATCATTTGAAATAAATATTTTACCCTTTCTTAGCGTGCATCAATTAGAGTAGCTCATTTTACAATACAATGACTTTGCGCTGTCGTGTAAAAGGGGGGGGAGAGATTGATATTTTAAGGTGGCAGTATACAAGCAACCATTATTGTAATCACCCCATTCATTTATTTCATATTATGAATGGTGATATGGCCACATAGCATTAATGGATATATTTCACAAACAAGAAAATTTGAAAGGACTAGAGATAGCTGCAGCTCCAACTACTTTCTCATGTGCCATTTAGGGATGTAGCGAACTGCCGTTTATGTGTTCGCGAACGCCGTTCGCGAACACCGGCAAAAATGCGAACAGTTCGCGAACAGTTCGCGAACTTCGAACATCCGCAAAATCGTTCGATTCGAACGATCGAAGGATTTTAATCGTTCGATCGAAGGATTTTCGTTCGAATCGAACGATCGAAGCCATTCGATCGAATGATTTCATTCGATCGAATGGCTTCGATCATTCGATTCGAACGAAAATCCTTCGATTTTAGCGGTCGAAGGAATCGAATGGTCGAATGGTCGAACGATTTTTGTTCGAATCGAACGCGAACTCGTATTGGCGAACGTCGCGCGACGTTCGCGAACATTCGGCGGACGCGAACAGTCGAAGTTCGCGCGAACTAGTTCGCCGGCGAACAGTTCGCTACATCCCTAGTGCCATTGCCTTGTGCACCAGCCTAGATAAGGCACCGGCAGGAACCTTTAAGTTACAACAAGAACCTCACCACGGTTTTTCTCCTGCTAGAGGTACAAAATCTACCAAGATGGAGTAGATCCCAACCAAAAAAGTGTTGTTTATTAACTGTTTGTAGGTTCAGAAGTTTCTAAATGCCTCCATTCAATTCATTACTCCTTTGAGTAATGAGGGTTAAGGGGAATGTGGGCCTTACTGCAGTGACTTGAGAAGTGAGAACCTCACCACAAGTGATTCTCCTTTTGGAAGTAAAAAAAAAAATGAAATTTGAAGTAATTGTTTAGATACTACGACCATCGAATAGGATACTACAACTTCAAATTTATTTCGAATTTGATTACAAGTAAAATAGTTTGAATATTCGATAATCAAAGTACTGTCTCTTTAAATAAACTTCAACTTCAATACTTCGCCAAATTAAACCTGCCGAAGTGCTATGTTAGCCTATGGGGACCTTCTACAGCATTATTCTAAGTCTTCATACAGCAAAGTAAAATCGTTCAATCGTATGCTAAAATTGTTCGAATCGTTAGATTCGAGCAATTTAATCTTTTGATTGAACGTTTTTACTTCCATCGTTCGATGGCCGAATTCGGTGAAAAATACTTCGACTTTGATATTCGAAGTTGAAGTATTTCAATATGAGGGTCGAATTTTGAAGTATTTACCACTCCAAAATTCGACCCTTGATAAATCTGGCCCTTAGTGATGGGTGAATCTGGCCCAAATCTTCACCAAAAAACGCTGTGAAATGTGGCAAAATATTTTGGTCATCCCTATCCATTATAAATAATCAACGCAAATCAAAATGCACACCAGCACAAGTTCCTTTCATAATTTGTTGATTGCTGTTTTTCATTTTTCTGATTCATACCCATATCTTTAACATTTACTGCAATAGTAGAAAATCCATGTTCTAGAGAAGAATGTAACAAAATTCATATATTACATTTCACGTGGCCATTTAATTGGGTTGAGCTTTGTTCATTCACTGTCTTGGACTCCCAAAAATAAAATATAATAGTGTGCAGTCATCCATTCCTCCCTCTCAGCCAAAAGCAGTGTTTTGTGCGCTACAATAAACATAGGCGTAGATTCCTTAATGAAATCTGTGTTATGGCCACCTGAGCATTGATACAAAAGTGTTTCAATTGAGCTTTGTCACCCTTGAACTATCGCTATCAATAAGACCCAACATTTTGTTACCATTTTGAAAAGGCATAAATCCTAGCAATTGTCCCAACATTTACAGTTGCTTTTGGGAAGACTACAATAATGTTCTTTATATTGCTAGGCAACAGCAGGCCATTCTTTTCACATAGAGTGAACTGAAACATTGATTTATCTATTTGTTTTGCAACTAGCACCAGCAGTTTTATTCCTTTTTTCCCTCCTGGGATGGCCTCCTACACACGTAGCGTAAACATTAACCCATTCTAACATGGATGATAAAAAAATTACATTTTAATTGGGAGGAAAAAAATATCAGTATAGTATTATATAGTGTGTGATCTTGGTGTTACTGTGAGTATAATAAATAGATATCAAGAAGCTGCATTGTAGCAGAGCAGTAAACTATATCAACTAGACACCAATTAGATTTGATGTGTCTACTCTATTTGGAATAATGAAGGTAAATATATGTTTGTTTGCTCTGGGTTATGACACTGTTGCATTTATATACCTATGCTAATAAATATGAGATGTGTGCCCCTATTCAACAAGGCCCCCTAAATAAAGTTTAATTATTAAAAACTTTAAAAATTACAATCTATCTTTTCTTTAAAAAGATATAAGTTCTCGCAGCTCTAGAATAGTAAACAAGACTTTAAATGACAGTTGTGGGCATTTATGTAATTGTGTACCTGTTCTAAAAGGAAGTAGAATCCCACTGAGAATATATGCTTCATCTCCTCCAACACTTACTGCCTTGTCTGGCCACTGGGTACCTCCATCTCTTCTGCTTCTGCAAAGCATTTGAGGTGCACACTATGGATTTAACTTCCCTGTGATCACACGCTTGTGTTAATGGTAGCATGTATATGATTACTCAAGCATAGGAACTGCAAACATTTGTAGACAAGAGACTATGCACATGTGTTAATCATAGAATGTACAGATGAAGGCACAGGGATTTTATATTTTGTTGCACTGTTTTAGTGCTAAATCCTGCCTCAAGATGGTGCTAGAGTTCAGTATATTGCTTTTGATGGACTAAGGCCATTGCACTCTAGCACCATCTAGAAGCAGGTTTTAGCACTAAAAAATGGTGAAATCCCAATGGCATCATCTGCACATGATATCACTGGGTAGTGGTGTTGGGGCCGACCCGACACCCATGGGACCCGCGTGTCGGCGGGTTTGGGTCACCTTGCAGTGCTCCTAGCTGGTGGTGGGCGGGATGAGTTCTTCTCTTGCTCCCCCCGCCCGCCACCTTCAAATGCTGGCATCCGACTTCCGGGTTCCGGTTTTATAGTCTTGCATCTGCTTGCCCGGACCCTTTTGTGACATCATTGTGATGTCATTGGTGGGGCGGGTCAGCTCGGGTCTATAAAAGGACCCCCTGAAGTGGGCGCGGGTGGGCACGGCTTGGAGCAGGGCTGGTTAGGGTCCACTGGGGCATTGGAATCAGAAAACCCTGCAGACAATAGGATGTGTGGGAAGATTTTGGGGCAATATTCTGCATAGGACTGTTATGCCAAGTTATTGTCTATAAAAGTGAAATATTATGTGCCAAAGGTTTTAATTTTGTCATGTTTGTATTTTAAGACAATAGAATATTCTGCAAGAACCTACTACACAACATTTTCTCATGGGAAAACTAAAGTCAATAATTGCAGTTTTAGACTATAAATTAGGTATCACTAAGGACCCGTGAATACTTCTTGTGGCCGTTAATGTTATCTAATAAATTGTCAGAGCTCTTGATCTGCAGACATGCATCAAAACCTGGATACGGTAATAACTTTAGCACCTCAAGTCAAATCTTTTCAAAAGAGTTTGAGTTATGTCAGGAAAAATGCCAGCATTTAAATTCCTCAGCTCTATCAACACTTAAATTATGAATTAGCTGAATTGTAACATTGTAACCCAGTGCCTTCACTTACCCACACTGTTGCACTGGCTTCATTAAAGTGGATCATTGTTGGCATAACAACCCAAGAGATGCTGTTCCTAGGCAACAGCTGCTTACACGCAGAACAATATAGTCATTTTTTATATTTTATTAATAAAACAGGCATCAAAATATGACCTTGTCTCATCACAAGCTATACATTCATGAAACCGTTCTTTGCTTCCACGAAAACTTTTCTCATTTCTGCGCATTCTTTAATTGTCAATGTCAAACTAATAAACAATTTAACTGGAAATCAAAGCACTTTGGGGTAATAAAAAAGAAAAACAAATATTTATGTTGCTGCTAATTGACAGCAAGTTTAGTTCTTTATTGTAGATAAAATACAGAAATCAGCCTAAAACACTGTGGAGAGTAAAGATTTATTTTAAAGCAATCTTTATAGGTGTGTCCTGATGGCCAGCCCATTTGATATTGTGTCATGAAGGTACAGTACATATAACCATATATTCTTGATGATATTTTTGTCTAAACATTTGTGACATCAAGTTCTTGTTCTTGGATGTTTATATGATGATCATACAGCTTGATTAAGATCAATACTGACTATATATAGGTATGAGATCTTTTATTCAGAATGCTTTGGACCTGGGGTTTTCCAGATCTTTTTGTAATTTGGATCACTATAACTTAAGTCTACTAAAAAATAACTTAAACATGAAATAACCCAATAAGGGTGTTTGCCACCAATAAGGATTAATTATATCTTTGTTAGGTTCAATTACAGGTATGGGATGTGTTATCTTTAAACCCATTATCCAGAAAGTTCTAATTTCTTCTCTCACAGACTCCATTTAATCCAAATAATCAATCTGTTTAAAACATATTTTCTTTTTCTCTGTAATAATAAAACAGAACCTTTCACATGAGCCAAACAAAGATATATTTAATCCTTATTGAAAGCAAACCCAGCCTATTGGGTTTATTTACTGTGTAAATGATTTTCTAGCAGACTTAAGTTATGGAGATCCAAATTACAGAAAACCCCAGGTCCCAAGCATTTTGGATAACAGGTCTCATACATGTACAAGGTAATGTTTTAATTAATTGAGAGAAAAAGGAATTCACTTTTAAAAATAATTATTTGATTAATATTAAGGGGCACATTTACTTAGCTTGAGTGAAGGAATAGAAGAAAAAAGACTTCAAATTTCAAATGTTTTTTTTGGCTACTTCGACCATCGAATTGGCTACTTCGACCTTCAACTACGACTTCGACTTTGAATCGAAGGATTCGAACTAAAAATCGTTCGACTATTCGACCATTCGATAGTCGAAGTACTGTCTCTTTAAAAAAAACTTCAACCCCCTACTTCGCCAACTAAAACCTACCGAGGTACAATGTTAGCCTATAGGGAAGGTCCCCATAGGCTTTCTAGCAAATTTCTGATTGAAGGAATTTCTTTCGATCGATGGATTAAAATCATTCGAATCGTTCAATGCAAAGGGTTTAATCATTCGATCGAAAGAATAGCGGTAAATCCGTCGACTTCGATATTCGAAGTCGAAAGATTTAACTTCGATAGTCGAATATCGAGGGTTAATTAACCCTCGATATTCGACCTTTAGTAAATGTGCCCCTAAGTCTATGGAAGAAGACCTTCCAGCAATTCAAAAAGTTTTGGATAACAAAATTCTATATCTGTATGTATTGCATTTTTTGGATTCAAATCCAAATAAAATAATTTTTTATAATAAATAAAATGCTAAATAATGGAAGATTCAAATTTTCTTAATCATATTTGCAGACTAATAACATGACTTCACATTCAGAAGTACTTCACGTTACAATAGGGGATCAGATCCAGCTTAGCTGAATACTAAGGATCCTAGCAAATTTTGCAAAAAAAGCTTTCTACCTGAATCCTGAACCTAATACTAGTCTGCTTAGAAATGATCAGTTTAACAGACTAATATACAGTATATAGCCAGCTTTCTACAGTGGGGCAACCTCAAGTACTTTTATGACAATTAGTGAAAGAATTCCAGCAATTCGCCACCGGCAAATAAATTTGCAAAACCGAAGTGAAAATTCGCCGGAGTAAAAAAAAAAATGGACGCCGGCGTTATTTCACTAATTTTTCACCGTTACGGCAAAGTGAAACGCCCCAAATTCACTCATCACTAGTGACAATTCACTTTAGAGGGTTTCAGAATTAATACTTGTATAGGTCGATCAAAATAATCCAGCTATAATTGAATCATTACAAAAAATGTAAAGTTGTCACCCAGTTTTTCAATTTGGTAGCAGAACTTTCTAAATCCCAAAGCAATGGGTGAACTTTTGCATTGATGATGCTATAATGAATTACAAATCCTGCTCATTGCAGGCAGTAAAGAAGTAACTTGGGAAACTTTTAATCATTCCCAGCCTGAAGATATTGGGGAATTCAATAAACTACAGTACTATTGGTACATATTGATATGTCATGCCTCGTGTAGAAAACACCTTTGCTTCTAGCTATTTTTTATTTATTCAAACAGTGTTTTTGAACAGCATTTACTTAAAAAAAAATACATTAATGAAAGACTATTCCTCTCTCCTTGCCAGTATTTAGTTTGTATATTCAGAATAAAAATATCAAATAAACACAAAACCAAATACTTTGGCATGCAGCAAATGGCTTTCATTTTCTTCTGTTACCATTTTGCATGCAAGAAACTCATTAATAAGGCTCTGAGATATTCCTGAAGCAGAGACATTCATGTCAAATCATTTAAATTCAATCAAACATACCATGGCAGCGGGTTTTGCGTGCATTGTATATTCCATTCAGCACCATTCAGTTTACATGCAAATTGCAAGCTCAATATAAATGTATTTCCTAAGTATTTCTATATTATAAGTGTATAAATCTCTCATATCTCATAAATTCATTGACTTTTCTGAGCCAGCTCATTGTAATTCAGAACTCTATTTTAGCTTCTTGTAGTAGCAAACTGCATTAAGCCACTTGTGACATGACTACAAAGAGTGAATCTTAAATGGTAGCCTAAACTTTCTTTGCTTCCTTGTACTTGGTCCAGGAAAACATATGCCAAACATAATTACTTGTTCTTTCTCAACAGTTGATGAGCATTACAGGGCTGTTTTATTTTATAAAATTGTCTCAGCATTTCCCTTTCATATACAACATGTTCTTTTTTAAAGTGATTGTTTTAATTCAACGTTATTTTACTGAACACATTGTTCTTTGAAATGGTAAAAATAAGCCATCAAATAAGCCCCACAATGTTTTATTGGACAAGACCCCCCAGCATCCTCAATAGCTCTGTTACAGTAAAATGCTTAACTAATAGCTGCTTGGCTACAGGCTGTTAGGTCCGCTTTTCTATTTTAATAAGTTCAATGTGAGAACTTGAATATGCCAATTTTTTATGTTACTAGCACTTAGATGATTTTTTGCTGGGCATTTTCTTTGATAATTACTAAAAAGTTAGACTTATTCTCATCTGAGATAACAAGTTATAACATTTGAACAGTATTATTCCTGGGTAAAATATAAAGAAAGTTCTAGTAAAATTACTTCTGCCAGGAAAAACAAAGAAACTAATTTGTTTTGGGTTTTGATTAAGGCATGGGAATTTTTCACACTGTTTATATCTGTGATGCTAACATAAAAACAAGCTTTAAATTATTGTATTGGTAATAAAGGGAAAGCCTAAAACAAGGCAAACTATACAACCTGATTGTACAGTAATGAATGGTTGGGGTTTCCAGATTATTGCCTTAATAAAGTCATTTGGCAATATCATTCAATGGGCCAGATTTAATTCAATGAGAAAAGGGTTGATAACGTGAAAAGTCATGGACGAGATTCAATTTGAGATTAAATTCAATTCAGAAAAAAACGTATCTCACTGTTTATCACGTGAAAGCTCTACTGAAGTCTATGAGAAAAAACTGAATTTGGACTGGATATATTTACATTGTACCAACTAGTGATGGGCAAATTTGTCCCGAAAAATTTGTGAAACACATTGAAGTCAATGGGCGTCAAAATAATTTTGACGCCTGCAACAATATTTATATGCGCGCCTATTTTGTCCAAATTCATTAAACTCAATGGGCATCCGAATAATTTTGATGGCCGAAAATTTTTATGCACGTTACTATTCTGACGCGCGCCTAATTTTTTTTGGCATGGTGGTCTTTTCGCAGGCAAATTTTCACTGCAGTTTCACAAATTTATTCACTGGCGGCAGAAAACAGAAATTTCCTGCGATTGCATAAGCAAATTATGAGCGGGAAGGGAAATCGAGTGATTTTTTGTCACAAAACAAGGAAGTAAAAAATGTTTTCCCCTTCCCATGCCTAATTTGCATATGCAAATTAGGATTCGGTTCTGTATTCGGCCAAATCTGTCGCAAAGGATTCGGGGGTTCGGCCGAATCCAAAATAGTGGATTCGATGCATCCCTATATTTAAATAACATTTAGGTTAATAAACTCTCAAATACAACCCTCGAATTTAAATCCTTCGAATTCGAATATCGAATTCGAAGGATTTAGCGCAAATGCTTCGATCGATCAAAGTAAAAATCGTTCAATTGAACAATAAAATCCTTCGAAGCAAACGATTCAGACGGTTTTAAGCGATCGATCGAAGGATTTTTCTTCGATCAAAAAAATGTTAGAAAAGTGCTGGGGAAGGTCCCCATAGGCTAATATTGTACCTCGGTAGGTTTAAAGTGGCAAAGTATGAAGTTGAACTATTTTTTTAAAGAGACAGTACTTTGACTATCGAATGGTTGAATAGTCGAACGATTTTTACTTCGAATCGTTCGAATCATTCGATTAGATCGAATTCGATCGAATTTGACCCATTCCAAAAAAATACTTTGAAATTCGAATTTTTTATCATTCGAATTCTTCACTAGAGCTTAGTAAATGTGCCCCCCTCAGATTAAAAATAAGGTCTGGCAACATGGTGAGCTTATTCGGTTGTCAATTATACTTGATCTCCCTGTAGCCATAGGGAGAGAGCAACTAGCTTGCATTATGCACTTATCAGCACTCTCGGAGCATCTCTGTCCTAGGTTTCTAGATCCAGCCTGTAAGTAGATGAATACATAGCAGGCATTATTCACACTGTCATGCTACTAAACCCATCCTATAACTGGATGACCATATTGCTGGTGACTGCTGAATTTTTGATTTTGAGACGAATGACCAGAATTAATCTGGGGGATGTCACCACAGAAGTAGATTTGATTTCATCAGAGGTGTTCATGCAGAGAATAGAAAAACAAAGCCATTTCCAGCTCAGCACGCATCTCAATAAATAACCATGTCTATGTATTTATTTATTTTTCCAGTTATTTCTTTTGCTGACAATTAAGCAGTCAATCAAAACAGCTCTACTTATTAAAAACCTGGAATTAGTTTCTTAATTGCTTGTTTTAATAAGACAGACCTTAATGTTTATTTCATTATATAGATGTGTAGTTAAAACAGATGAACATTACTTTTGACAACAAAAAAAAGTTAATTTCAAAACATAATAGGAAGTGGTATTTGGGGAGCTAGGCGGAAGGAGATTTGAATGAAGGATTCATTTCAGGACATAGTATATCCTTTGATATGAAAAGTTCTAGCAACCTCTGTTTTTTTTCAAGTTTTGTGTAAACAATTGACCAAAGTATGATCTGATTTAACATTGGCTCTGTTTAAAATAATCAGAGGCCATAGAGCTGTTATGTGGCTTTTAATAACCAGAAGCCTTATTCCATATAATATCAGCCCCCTCTGCTACTCAGATGTATCATCTGTAGTCCTCCAACAGGGCTTCCCACTGCCAAGCTTGTGCTGGACTCATGCCAAGGGGTGCAAAGTACAGTATAGATGCATCTTACAGTTTTCCCATGATAACACTCTCAGTACTTACTCATAGTCAGTAACTCTTATTCTAACCTACAAATTTAAGAGAACTGTTAAAAACAACCCATGTATATATGGGATTTTTTTATTAGCTGCATTATATGATTATTCATTTCAGATTGTATTAAATGACTTAAATTCTTTAGTTTTAAACTTGCATGTATTTTGTTTTAGTGCTTTACATTTACAAAATTCTATGTATAACTATGATATGCCAGAGGAAATATATACAACTACAGTATGTCAACATGAGGGGCTGCCATAAGTTGCCATAGAAAGTCAGTATTTAGTGGGTTGGTGGGGGCTGTTTGGGCCTCTATGTGGGCTGATTGGGCCTCTGTGTCCCTGAAATGCCAGGGCCCATTTTAATTTTCAGTCCGGACCTGAACATGACCCATACTTTGGACCCAACAACTTCTCTCGTGGGCTTATAGATTTAATAATAAAGAAGCCTGCATTTTCTTTTATTGGCTGAACCCCAATGGGTGTTATCAACAGACCAGATTTTCTGTCCAGACATATTGACCATGATACATTTCAGTTACCTAATGATTTGTCAAGGCACTACCCACAGTGAGCTAAGAATTGCATAGTTTAGGCTAATTATCTTTATATATCATACAGTATTTATGTCCAGCTTTACTTCCCAACAGTCTAAACCCAGAACAGACTAGTCCCAGACTGTCAAAATAAAAACTTGACTTCTCTTACTTTAAAATAATGAGTTCCATGCCCTCAAACAAAAAGAGTGAAAACCAAATTATTATGTCATCTTTCTTGATAATGTAACTTACTGTGTATAACCAACAGCATTGCAAATGCCACTTAGATAATTATAAAATAGAAATAAAGGTATAAGATCTATTATCCAGAATGTGTGGGACCTGGGGTTTTCAATAATTTGGACCTCCATAACATAAAAATTATTTAAACATTTAATGAACCCAATAGGTTTGTTTTGCCGTCAATTTGGATTCGTACAGCTTAGTTACCATAAAGTACAAGGTACTGATTTATTATTGCAGTGAAAAAAAAATCATTTTAAATTTGGAATGAATTTGTTGAAATGGACTCTGTAGGAGATGGCCTTCCTGTGATTCTAAGCTTCCTGGGTAACGGGTTTCCAGAAAATGCATCCCATACCTGTATTTGAATAAGCTTCTCTACAGCCTTAACTAAGCTCTTCTGGTTTCCTGACTTTATAGAAAGAAAAAGTGAAAGAACAGCATACTTATGAACAGAGGGTTTTATATTTACCCCATTTAAGAATACAGGTTATAAAGCAGTATGAGAATGCACTGTATGTGATATTAGGTTTTTAGCCATATCTGGGCTTCCCATTAATATGATTTCTTGTTTATCTCTCCTTTACAACAGCTAAGAAAATGGGTAGTTTCTATGTCAGAAGAAGACAAATTAATTGCATTATGTGAAGTAATTATGCAGCCCAGAGTAACTAATCAAACAGCAAAGCTGAATACATAATACTTTGGTGCTAAGTAGGGACTTCTGCATCACAACACAAAGTAAAGAGACATTTTTTATGCTCCCTGGTAGAGCTACATTATAAAACGATATTGCTAAAAGAAAATATTTTTAAAGTCAGTCTGCATAGGATGGAGGACCTGGTCAATTCTTCCTTTGGTGTATTTTCTTTTTACTTAACATTTCTCTTTCAATGTCTGTGGGTTTTCCTGGCCTGACATATAATCCGGTTAAGATGATAGGAATGACCCCTAAAGCTGAATGGATTTTTGTGTTTAGTTTCTGTGGCTCCTAAGTCTTGATCGAGCATCTCAGCTTATAAAGTTATAGAAGGTGTATATCAGAATGACCAGTTATGTTTTGTGATTATATTTGTTGGTGGAATGCACTGGATCGGTGGTGAGAGGAAGTACTTGTGGGGCATTGGGGCCAGGCAGGTTGGTACACATGACACTCTAAGGCAGGGACCCCCAACCCTTTGAAGCCGTGAGCAACATTCAGAAGTAAAAGGATTTGGGGAGCAAAACTAGAGTGAAAAATGTTCTTGGGGTGCTGTGATTGGCCATTTGGTAGCACCTATATGGATTGTCAACCTGCATTGAGACTCTGTTTGGCAGTACACCTGGTTTTTATACAACCTAAACTTGCCTCCAAGCCTAGAATTCAAAAATAAGCACCTGCTTTGAGGCCACTGGGAGCAACATCCAAGGGGTTGGAGAGCAACATGTTGCTCACAAGCTACTGGTTGGGGATCACTGCTCTAAGGCTTACTTTTATATGCTGCTGATACACTATTTATCCATTTCCCAAATGACCTTATGTCACCATCCTTTTCCCAAATGACCTTATCCCACCATCCTTTTCCCAAATGACCTTATCCCAGCATCTTAACAAGGTTTCCTATCAAACTTTGGCCAATCACAATGGAAATATGCAAACAAGGATTGCAGAAGAGTTTCTTTAATGTCACCTGCAGCTTAATGGAAGATATACACCCTTTGTAGGTAGGGTTTTAGTTCACTTTATGTTAAATTATATGTTACATTCTCTTGTAACACTTTACTTTTATTCGGCAGTATGTGACTATGTATTTATAGGAAGAGGAACTCCCAACCCTCCATTGATAGAACAGTTAAATAGTATATAAAGCTTCACCTATGGATGGAAATATACTTGGTTTGCTTATACTGAACTTGTTCTCAAATAATTCCTAGAAACCAGGGTTTGGGTTTCTTTTTAAGTATCCCTCTTCTGTCCATACATAATTCATAGTTGGTCCAGAGGATAGCCGGTGCTTCTATTATCCGAAAACTGGACTGGTATGTATGTTAAGGTAACTCCAGCACTCTCAGTGACACTCTGTACCTTTCCCAGACTGACGACAGTAAAAATGTAGTTGTTTAAACAACAAGATCCCTTTTCTTAGTGAAAAGTGACAGGGACCTTAGTAAACCCAACAGTAGTAAGCAAATAATATATTTTAAAGTAGGACCATCAATGGAATCATGAATATAAAGTACACAATAAAGAATATGAACACTGCAATATTATATTAACTCCTTATCCTTTTGGCACGGAACAGTGATTGAGACTTCTCCTTTAAGTAAGCATTTCCCCATGATTTTTGATAACTCAAATCTAGCAATATAACATCTTCCTCATATTATGATATTTAAACCAACATTTTCATATGCTACTATAGTTAGCCAGAAATATCCCTTCTTTTAAAACATATTCCCTCTAAAAATAAAACCGGAACAAAAAATGTAGCTGATGTTTCCACTTCCCAGTTGGTTACACAATGAGACATGTCCATTCTGTTGATGGACTGTGCAATTTAGTACCTTTCAGTGCTGCAAAGTATACATGTGCATAGCATGGGCCTGAGCAGGCAGCTCAATGGTTTTAATGTGTTCTCACGGTGGGACGTACTGTACCTTAGTATAGAGACATCTGTTAACAGGGTTAGCAGATGCTTTCATTTATTCTTAGGACATAAGAAGTAAAGAGTTGTCTGCAGATTTCAGAGTGCAAATAAAACATATTCTACAATCAATATTTCAAATGAAATGTTTAAATATAGTTTAATGTCTCCCTTGTGTCATAAAAATCTAAGTGACATATTGGCAAGACACTAGAAGACATTCTTTCACTCACATGCTACAACTTAGGGACAGAACAGGTAGCAGAATCTTACAATTACCTGCAATGCATTGCTCCTCTTTATGTGAATGCTCATCATGCAAGAATACATGAATCGCTGATGTTATGAGGTAACTACAGGCAAGTGCAGCATGAGAATGTCTTTATATTTAATAGATACCTGCTGTGTAGAGCATTTGTACTGCACTTCTGCCAACTACTAGTGATGGGTGAATTTGCGTGAATTTTCCGCGAAATGACGAAAAATTTACAAAAACTGCACCATTTTTTTTGGATGCCGACGGCAGGTTTTTTTTTTTGACGCCAGCGAATTTTCACAGCCATTTCACAAATGTATTCGCCGGTGGCGAATCGTGCAAATTTGCCGCAAATTCACCCATCACTAACGACTACCCTTTTTCCTTGTGTGAAATCAGGTTTTAACAAAAAAACATATGAAGGTTGCCACATAAAACCTGGCTGCCCCCCCACACACACAATTGTTGGGGAAAAAATCTTCAAGAAGAAAAAATGCAATTAGTGCAACAAAATATACAGATTTGTTTATGACTTTGTTTTACTCAAAACTGTGCATCGATGGGTCATAAATCAGCCATTGTTGGCCAGATAGAGCAAACCAACCAACATTTACTGGTCACCGGTTGAGAAGAAAACATTTTTTTTTGGTTGCTATGTGCTTCTGCAGCTAAAACTGTTTTATTATTTATGGGAGTAAGAGTACTGTCAAGGTAGTGCTGTACATTTTTTGAAGTAGATCACCATTGGGTAACAGAATGGTTAGCTACTGTGGTCAATAGGGCAGGGAGTTCGTTATGATATGGTCCCATTTACATAGTTAATTGTACTTTTTCTTTAACAATAGCGATGGGAGAATTTCTCCCATTTTGCTTTGCCGAAAAATGTGCGAATTTCCTGCGAAATTCGTGAAACGGTGAACAATTTGTGAAACTCGAATTTTGCCGCCCGTGTCAATTCACCTCAATTTTGCCGATGGTGTTAAAGTCAATGGGCGTCCGAATTGTGTTTACGCGCAGCAGTTTTGACACTCGACTTTTCCGACTCGCGTTCAAATTTTTTGGACGCCGGTGAAATGTGTAAATTTGCTGCGAATTTTCGCATGGCAAATTTATTCGCCCATCACTATCTAGCAACAAATTTGAGCTGTTTAGCTTTTGTTAAATTACAACTGGTTTGGTCATTGCTGATAATTTTTACTCATGAAGATATTGCTTTAGCCATCAATTTTGCATCAAAAGGCTTAAACAACATTGTCACTAAATGCTATTGTGGCGTGGATCAAATGCTTTCTAAAGATGTCATACTGTATGTTATTTGCTTTTCTCCAGCTTCATAAATGAGGGCTAATATGTTGATATTGTCTTTTATTGAATTTCTACAGACTTATTTTACCTCTGATATTTTTAAGACTGGATTGAGATAGTCAGGTAATACAACTATTATTAAGCTTTTTTTGAATCAAGTACAACAATACAACTTTATTGCAAAAATAAACTTATGTAGCTTGTAAAGATCATGTTGATGTATGATCGTTATATAAAAACATGATGGCATCTAGCATTAGGCTTAATAAGTTATGTTTATTAATATTTTGTAAATTGTTAGATATAAAAGCTGCATTCTAAAATGTAATGAGGTGAAAAGCAATCTCATTGCCCAAGCATAACACTGTTCTCACCCAACTAGAAGCTAATATCTCATCATGACCTGTAGCAAAGTTGGCATCACAACTACAAACACTCTACCAGCAGCCTCACTGGACATCTGGGTTTCCCTTGGCATCTTTATGGGTAGCAATTTCCATTACCACCCAGTATATCTATTATTTTCCCTAATACAGTTTGCATTCCACAAAGACTAACTGTATTCTGTACTTTTTAAAGTGACATTGAACCGTGCGTATCAAATTTAGGTTGCCAGCTGAAATGCCTGCGCAGCTTCAGTGGCGTTCCGCCAATAAAAAGCAGAGATAATCTTGAACTGGCAAGGTAAAGAATTTAGACAGACTCGAGTGAACACCATTAGTAACTCATAAGGTCGACTAGCCACTGACATTTAATTCATGGAGTCTCATACCATCATTTATTGCAAGGTGACATTGCATAGCAAATACCATCATGGTTTCTTCTGTTTATTTTACAACAATTACAGCCTCTGCCTTAGATACTTCCTGTTCCTGCAATGGTCTCTGCTGATTTGTGTCATAAAGGTTTGTAAAGCTATTAATCATGTCCTGGGAATTATAACCATTGTTAAAGTAATGCAAAAACATTTTTTTAAAAAACTCATACACAATCCCACAACAGCTATATTTATTTTTAGATCTGCTCGCTGCAAACTTCAATTTCCGTAACATCTGTCTTTGCGCTAATGAGTATATATATATCAAAATCATGCAATTTAATAAACTAATATTCAAAGTGCATTACATACAGAGGGAAGCATCTTAGAAACTGGAAAACTTGAGAAAAAAAATTAAAAATAAACCTCCAGTTACTTTCCATATTACCCACTCCCCACTGGTAATTTTAGATCACTATTTAGCACTTTGATATTTAGCCCTCTTTTAGACTGCCTATTGTTATATAGAAAGACTTTCATTTCTGTTAATAGACTTGCCCCTATATGTAATAAAAGACACTATGTTTGCCCATGAACAGTAACCCATAGCAACCAATAAGATGTTTGCTTTTAAACAGGCGACCAGTAAATGCTGCCTGCTGATTGGTAGCTATGGGTTATTGCACCTGGGCAAACTTAGTGCCTTTTATTACATAACCACACTGAATTCTTAAATGATTTGACTTACTGAATTTTTGTGCAATTTTCAGGATTTATTAAAGCTCGATGCTGCAATTAATCAGAATCGTAAAATCCAGCATCTCAGACCTGTCAAGGTTGTATATATGTCAATAGAGGTCCCTATCACATTTGGAAGTTTCTGTGGTCTGCGCTGGAATTAATCCAAAAATCCAACTATTTCGGACTTTTCAAGTAAAAATCTAAAACAATTCAGGCTTTTCAGGAAAAAACAATTTGGGTCTTCAATTGATTTTATCGAGTTTTTCCCGGATCCAATTAAATTGTGCTTTTTTTAAATTAATTAGGTCACGTGGATTCTAGTTTGGTCTGAGTTACTTTTATTTTAAAAAATCTGAAAAAAACAGGATTTTGATAAATAACCCCCTTAAAGTTATAGAGTAAGTAGAACTCCATGCCATGCAATGTAAAACTTTGACTTGATTCAATCTAGGTATGGCAGAACAAGCCTAGTCCCAACTTTGTATTTACAGCCAACCTTACACTAGTGGATGCAACTTCTACTATACTGATCTGACATTTGATCTGACTGTAGTCAAATCCAAAATAGTTGTCTGCAATACCTAGATGTCACAGTACTCCCCACATCCCCCCTTCTGCCTCACCATCTAATTGTGAAACCAGTGGGAATAGGCATTCATTCTTGAGCAAAAACAAGATTTTGGCTTGATTAAAAGCTTGCCTTAAAGTAGAACTAAAGCCTAAGAAGTAGGCTAGAAATATTGTACATTATGTTTTTGGCTTTCTTACCAGCCCTAGGTAACCACAGCCCTTTAGAAGGGAAGATCTGTGTCTCCAAAGATGCTCCAGTAGCTCTTCATCTTCTTTTCTGCTGATTCACTGCACATGCTCCATGTTGCTGTCAGTTACTGAGCCTAGGGACTGGCTCACAATATACTGTAGACATAGAATATAAATGTCACAATATAAGGGTGTTTAGTAATTAATACACATAATTACTACATGGCAGCCCAGAAAACAGTGCAACTAGCATATGAAAATTGAATAATCAGCTCTGTAGCATCATTTTATATTACAGACCAACCTCATTTTCTGCTTGATCATTTGCGATGACCCCTAAGCTTAGCTTCTCAACAGCTGCTCAGAGCCCACTGAGCATGAGAGTGTCACAGACACTTTCCAAGATGGTGACCCCCTGTGACAAGTTAGAAGTCCTGGATCATTGCTGCTATTGACAAGCTGAAACTTTAGGTTGGTGCAATAAGTTAAGTATATAAAACATAGCATTTTTATCCATATTCATTCTTTGGGTTTAGTTCTCCTTTAATAATTGTATTCACAAAACAGTGCCTATCTGCTTGCTGTTCCTGCAATAGTCTCTGATTGTGAATTTCAAGACCAAAAGAAACACAATTTAAATCATGTATATAGTGTATGATGTTTATTTAGCTTGACTAACATGATAAAATAGGATTTGGAATTATTTCTTAGGACGATGATCCCCATTAAGAGAGAATTTTGTAACATTTTACTAAATAAATGTGTTCCTTATTATTATGTGTACCCTTTTATTCAGATAAAATCAACATCTGCACCCCACAAAATGCTAAATAAAGTTTCTAGGTAATATATTTTCATGATATTCTCCTATAAAATGCCTCAACAAAACTGTATTAAATGATAATGCTATGTATATTGTTTCCAGAGAGGGCTACATAATTATTATACAGCTCAAAGATAATTCACCATCAATAATGTGTTTGATGTCGGGCAAAGCATTGACTGCACCTAGCCAATCAAAATAATTTTGTGTTGTTGCTATTGTGAGTTTAGAGGTAGCGAAATTAGGTTTATTTTTATGGTAAATTGTAACTCGCAACCAACCAGTTGTGATTTGACAGGGGAAAAACATTTTAATGGAAAAGTACAGATTTGCGCAGTGAAATTCAACAAAAGTCTTTGAGACCATTCATTTAAAAAACATCAGCCTAGCTAAAACTAATTCATTGGGACTTACAAAATATCAGCAAAGCAGGTATGTCAGCTATGGTGAGTTTCAGGCTTAACTGAAATAAAATCTCAATTTTCCTACATTTGAAAATGAACAGACAATACATAGGTGGATAGAATTTTATTAATAAATTTATTACGGCTAAAGAAATGTTAAATGAAAGGCCTTTTGTCAATCAAAAGGCCAATTTTGCATAATGTTCTTGTATTGACAACTATAAAACTAGTTCCACGAACAGGTTCTGATAAATGTTTATTTCTTAAAACTGCTTTCAGGTAACATATAAAACTTACATACAGTTGAGGGCAGATTTATCAAAGGTCTAGGTGAATTTTCGAATGAAAAAAAAATCTAGTTTCGAGCTATTTTTTGTGTACTTCGACTATGTATCATCGAAATGTATCATGTACTTAAATATATGCAGGTTGATTTTCCGATTATCCCTTTAATGTATGTGTTACCAAAGATACACAAAGATCCGGTGAACCCTCCGGGCAGGCCGATAGTAGCCGGCATCGATTCACTAACTAATGATTCAGCAGTGGTGTTGGACAGGGTACTTAGTCCCTTGATACAAAAAACAAGGTCATATCTTAGGGATACCTCTGATTTTTTGGGGAAACTGGATGCACTAGGGAAGATTGAGGGTACTATATGGCTCACGACACTAGATGTCGCCATCCTGTATACATCTATACCACACCAACAGGGGTTACAGGCTACAGAATTGCTGCTGGTAAACAGCGGGATATACAGTAAAGATGAAATCATTTTCTTTATGGAGATACTCAAGTTTATCTTACATAGGAATTATTTCCGATTTCAGGAGAAGTTCTATTTGCAGTTGCGGGGGACGGCCATGGGATCAAGTGTCGCCCCGTCATATGCCAACTCATACATGAGTTGGTTTGAGGAGGGACACGTCTATACTGATGTGCTGTTTGCCAGACATTGTCTGGCGTGGTGGCGGTACATCGATGATGTGTTCCTCATATGGTGGGGTGACCTGGATTCCCTGTCCGCCTTCCGTGAAGCAATCAACAGTGCCAATGATGACATTAAATTTACCATGACAGCGGATCTCCATTCTGTGAATTTTCTTGATGTCCAGATAATTCGTTCCCAAGATAAATTTTTGACCAGAATGTTTTCTAAACCCACTGACAGGAATCAATTGTTGACTTTTGACAGCTTTCACCCCCCGGCAGTCAAAAAATCCATTCCTATCAGTCAGTTTACAAGGGTCTGTAGGATCACTAATGACCCAACTTGGGTTGATCACGACCTTATAACCATGAGAAACAAATTGTCTCACAGGGGTTATCCACCAGATAGGCTGGATTCCACAATGGACAAGGTAAAAATTGAATCAAGAAGGGTCAGACAAAAAAAGGACAATAGAGATAAACGGTTAACTTTTGTGGGACAATATCACTCTCGGAGTGAAAAATTTAGACAAATTTTATGTAAACACTGGCATTTGTTGAAAAATGCGTATCCAATAGTGACTGAGTTCAAACAACCACCTATGATGTCTTTTAAAAAAGGTTCCACTGTAGGCAAGAGGTTAGTACGTACAGACATGCGACCACCACAACGGCAATATACATTTTTGGGTCCCCCTAGGGAGGGTATGTTCCGTTGTAAGGGCTGTGCACAGTGTCGCTTTGCACTTACAGGGGATACGTTTTGTAGCTTGGTAACAAACAGAACGTATAAGATCAGGGGTCATCATTCTTGTGAGTCGAGCTATGTAGTATACATGTTAGTATGTCCATGCAATTTAGTTTACATAGGGGAAACGACCCAGAGAATCAGGGACAGATTTTCCCAACACAGATCCACCGTGAATACGAAAAATTCTGTCTTACCAGTCTCAAAACACTGTCTAGAGAAGGGCCACAGCGCAGAGGATTTGAGGTTTAGAGTGATACAGCATGTACCGCAACCAAGGAGGGGAGGCGACAGAGTTATGTTGTTAAAAAGAACAGAGGTACAATGGATTCATCGCTTGAAGTCATTGAGTCCGAATGGGTTAAATAGGGACTTTGACCTACATTTATTTATTTGACATGAGGGCTTATTTACCCGCTTAGTGATCATAACAATAGATGATTAACTAATTATGTGTAAACCAAAATGCAAAGTCGATAACATCAAGATTATAAAATATATATCCTGTATTGATTGCAATATCCTGTACTCTGTTTTGTACCATTTGATGTCTACCATGTATACAAATCCTGTGGTAATATAGAGTGAATATAGCCAATAACCAATATGGCGTGAACGATTTCAATGAGCGGATGTCTGCGTGCCCGCTTCTGTGACGTTGCGTCTTTGCGTCGGAGTGACCGTGCACGCATCTCTCGCTATATCAATAGTGATGACCGACTTCCGGGTCTTTTTCTTGTTCCATGCGAGATACTACGGGGACATGCTTGAGAAAGGGGGCAGGGGACCCCCGAAACGTCGCGTGATGTCTCCCATGATACGATGTCTCTCATGTAGATGAGTATACTTTTTTGAACATGTTTTTATGATGGAAAAATAAATGCTATGTTTTACAATTTTGGAGTGCGACTCAGCTGGAACATATATATATATATATATATATATATATATATATATAACAAACAAGGGAAAGTTGTGCTCACCACTATTTTTTAAAACCATTAGGCGGGGGTGCAATGAGGGTGTGACCACAAAATACATATAGTCAAATACAAGAGTCCTCCGCCTAATGGTTTTAAAAAATAGTGGTGAGCACAACTTTCCCTTGTTTGTTATAGTTATACAGGAGCAGTGACCAGCTCCATGTTGTAGCTCCCACCCTTCCCAGCTATAGTCAGGTGATCCCACTGGTGTCTAATAAAAGGGCAGCCAAGTATGGGGGTTTACTTTGAAAGCAGCAAGTAAGTTGCAAGTAAAACCTAGTCCCTTTGTATAATGAAGCAATAGAATTCTTAATGAATCAGATAAAATTGAGCATAGGACTGGCCAGATATGGGATGACTTTGACGTAGTTGGCCAGCTTAAATATATTGCAATATATGGACAAACAATCCCTGTTTTGTTTAAAGGGTAAGGCATTTTTCAGTAGCAGTATGCACAAAATGTCTCTGTCTTAAATATATTGATAATGGGTTGAGTGCAGAGGACTCTTGTATTTGACTATATATATATATATATATATATATATATATATATATATATATATATATATATATATACAGTCCCAAAGGAGAAGCACATTGTCTGCCTGGGTGCAGGTAACAAACAGGGTCTATTTACTAAACTCATGTCAGGCTTTTTGGGGCAAAACTCTAATTTTTCGATGTTTTTTTTTCCAATTTCAACAAAAAAACAGTGGTATGTCTTTCATTTCCCAGGAACATCTGAGTACTGGGGTGTTTTCTGAACAAAGATTTTTAGTGAAGCAATATTCAGTTGTATTCACAAGTATAAAATCTCTTCTCCAGAAATCTAAGATCCAGAAAAGTCTCCCAGGCGTCACCATCTTGGATTTTGTTAGGAGTGTCATTGATACACACTTACTAGTGTGCTTTGAGCAACTGTGAAGAAGCTAAGCTTAGGGGTCATGTCATATAGACTCAGGTAACTGTCAGCAGCCCAGAGCATGTACTTTAATTTAGCAGAAAACAAATATGGAGGGGCTACTAGGGGTGTCTGGAGGGAAACATATTTTCTCTGCTAAATGCTTGTGGTTGCTTTACTGTACAACATTTCCAACCTACAGTACAAATAATTGTACTTTTTCTTTTGCATTCTCTCTGGAATAATAAAACAGTATCTGATAACTGAACTGCATTTATGTATATTCTATTTGGTTTATTTAAATGTTTTTAGTAGACTACTTATGCTGATCCAAATAATGGAAAACTCCAGGTTCTATGCATTAAGGATTATAGATCCCATGCCTGTATATAGAAAGCTACATAAGGACTGTTATGAGATATCATTAAAGAATGGATTTTTTTTGAGTAGGGTATACGTTGTTTTGCAGTAGATTCAATCATAACCTGTTATTCATATAAAGAGGCACAAATAGAATCCCTTGCATGAGCTCATAAAGGAGTCCAGTGGATAACGAATAAAGATGCTGATATACATGCTTATATTTTGTACAGCAACTTTAAACACAGTTAAAATAAACTATGTATTATTAAGGAAACCGCTATTGATTGTATCTGAATTCACAGTATGGGTATCATTATGCACATTTTCCTACACATGAGGAATGAGGCTGTTTAATCTTTCCAAGATAAATTTGTTATCCATTCTCTGCGACAAAAGTATTTTCACATATTAAAAAATTCATGTTATTTATCTTCTATATATTTGTATTTTTGCTTTTTATGGCTTTAAAGTGAGTTTTTACTTTGACCCACAGATAAAGCAATAATACATACTACAGGCCTTGTAGGGATAGGGATAGATTTATTATGTTAGTCTGAATTGGGAATACATTTGTGTAGGGTTCAGCTGTCAGACTGTGCAGGGGCCAAAAGGATACTACCTGTTTTGAGAGAAAATGAGGGGAAAAAAAAAGCATGGAAGCAGAAGAGGAGAAATATGGGGACGCCAACCTAAAGGAATAACCATGAATAAAACAGGTTTTCTGCACATCAAAATAAAACAGAAATCAAGTTGTAAAAGCTACATTTTCTGCAGCTTGCCAGAAGAATTGCCTATGAATATTTCATTAAACTCTTATCAGGAAAAGGTAACAAAATGGAGAAGCAGTGCCGTGAGTGTATATGCTGAATAAAGTAAAGACAGAAAAGAGTCATGACTTGATATGCGCTTTTCTCCCTGACTATTTCAGATTTTAAAGCATCATAGTGTACTCAGGCTACAGATTTCCAAGCTTTTGCTGTGGACAAGCAGAGATAAGTTTAGACTCAGGTTACTGGGAAACGATCATCCATCCACAGCTCTTATTAAAGCAATCTATGGATTAGTGCCATTTATACATGGGAATCTCATACAAAGCAAAAACCTTACAGGCACGGAACCTTTCCTATACAATAGTTTTATGCCCTGTCTATTTGCAGTCAATAGAAACCAAGGCCAGGCAATGTTAAATATAACCGCTACTCATGAAGTCCTATTATTTTATCTGCTCTGCATTGAACACAATTAGAGGGGGTTTTTATCTAATTGTTTTAAATAAAAAAACCTGCCAAACCTGATTTTACCTAATTTATTATTAAAAAAGAGCTCCATTTAATTGGTTCGAGTAAAAACTCAGTAAAATCGAGTGAAAACCCGAATGGTACGATATTTTTTCCTCATGAGTAGTGATGGGCGAATTTATTCACCAGGCGCGAATTTGCGGCGAATTTGCGCGATTCGCCACCAGCGAATAAATTTGCGAACCCCCATGAAAATTTGCAGCAAAAATTCGCCGGCGTCAAAAAAAAAACGGACGCCAGCGTTATAAACAGGCGCCGGCGTTGAAAAAATTAATTTTTCACTACTCATTTTATCACTACTCATGAGGAAACTTTGGGCGATTTTGGAAATTGAAGCGGCGCGAGTGCATTGCTGCAGGCGGAAGACACTGGGAAGCAGTTTGGGGAGATTAGTCCTCCCAAAGAGGAGGTGATTAGTCATCGGGCAACTAAATCTCCCCGAATCTCCAGGTGTGCCCCCTTACCCTTAAGGTATGAAGATATATGTTCTGGAAAGATCCATTACCTGGAAAACCCCAGGTCCCAAGCATTCTGGATAACAGGTACCATTCCTGTATTACAACACATGAGAGGATGACACACCGCCTCTTAGGTAGCTGGGGTGCATGAGACGGATAACGCGTTTCGGAACACCTCTTAATCATAGACTTAGCCTTTAACTTTAACCTAAGCCTATGATTTATTCATGGGTTCTGCAAAAGCTTTCAAAAAAGCCAATTATTGCTGTACAGCACAAAATCTCAATTACAAATCATATAAGTCTAAACCAAAGGCAAAGTCAACACACCGCTCCTTGAACATAGAATGATTAGTAGAAATCAGTAATATTTCAAGGAGAAATAGGTATA
The DNA here is from genome assembly GCA_038501925.1 of Xenopus petersii. Lineage (NCBI taxonomy): Eukaryota > Metazoa > Chordata > Amphibia > Anura > Pipidae > Xenopus > Xenopus petersii. The sequence continues at coordinate 33,933,824 of CM076684.1, read as the reverse complement.
GGCAAGCTCACATTATCAGCTTGTACGCGGAAACGACTAGGAGAGTGTAGATCAATGCTATAGATGCGCTATCTGCTTAGATTTTGAAAAGGCCATCTGGGAAGCAGCACAGGGAAAATTGCACAAAATAAAGTAAATTGAATTGCACAGGGTTGATATTGTAATATATGCACAGCGATAAATAACTCGTTCCCAATGGGGGACTGGAAAGTAGACATTAATGAACAGGCTAAATTGAAAGTGGAGTATTCAGTTATAGGCAATTACAAACAATCTGGTAATAGCAATGTTGATAGGTTTGCAACTGATACAGCTACACAGTCACATTTGTGTCCTGTTTACTATGGCCGAAATTTCTGATTTACTAACACATGAGCTCAGTTGCACAAGTAAAGTTGCCAGTAGCATCAACCAAGTCTTTGCTATCCTTTTCCAATGCATAGTAGGCAAATTGCTGATTGGTTGCCCCAGTGTGTGTTTTGCCATCGGGCCTTGATATCTATGTTAGACATCGCTAACAGGTCCTACACGTATTATCAAATTTAAATTGGGTCTCTATGTATTTATTGTAAAAAGGAATTTAATATGAAAAATATCAGGCCATTTGCAAAGTGCTTTATTGCTGAAATTTGTTTTAAAGAGGTGGATTACCTTGAAGTTAACTTTAAGTATGTTATAGAATGACCAGTTTTAAGCAATCATTATTTATGTTTTATAGTTTTTTTTTAATTATTTGCCTTGTTCTTCTGATTCTTTCTAACTTTCAAATGGGGGTCACTGACCTCATCTAAAAAAACAAATGCTCTGTGAGGCTACAAATGTATTGTTATTGCTACTATTTATTACTCATCTTTCTATTCAGGCCCTCTCCGATGTATATTCTAGAAATTGCAAACTGGAGAACTGCTGAATAAAAAGCGAAATAACTCAAAAGGCACAAATAATAAAACATGAAAACCAATTGCATATTGTCGCAGAATATCGTTCTCTACATCATACTAAAAGTTAACTCAAACATGAGCAATAGTGATGGGCGAATTTGTGGCGTTTAGCTTCGCCAAAAAATTCACGCATTTCGCCCGTAATTCGTGAAATTGCGCCAGCATCTCGTTTTTGACGCCGGCGCCCGTTTTTGACGCCGGCGTCCGTTTTTTCTAAAAAAAAATTTTGACGCCGGCAAATTTTTTCCGCGAATTTTCGCGGCGTTTCGCGAATTGCGCAAATTCGCGCCTGGCGAATAAATTCGCCCATCACTAATGAGCAACCCCTTTAATCATAGAGAGTGTGAGGCATTGGGTCAGTATATTATAAACATTAAAAGCAAGCAATTTCAAGATGAGTATCTGAATTATGGGAGTTCTGTCTCTTTCCATTAGTGAATAACTTTTTAAATTATAGATTTCATTTACCATGGTGAATAGAGTCTAACAGCCTTACTGCATTGGCGTTGCCCATTTGACTGCACTGAGGGCAGTTGTTTTGTACGTTTAATTATATTAGGTGTATCTTTTACATTTGTTTGGCAACCACATAAAACATTCCTGAAGTTACTAAAGTGAGACAACCTACTGTAGGTTTAACGTGACTTTAACCAATTGTTGGTGTCCTCTAGCAACCTTCAGAAATCCCAGCATGGGTTTTTATGTGGCTGTCAGAACAAAGTTAACAATATATAAACACTGGTTATGAAAAAGCCAAAGAGAAATACAGAACCCTGACTCTAGCATATTGTCATTAAAAGTAAAAAATATATAGAGTGTATTTTTCATTTAACAGTGCACTACTGAGTGTACATAAAATTATTATAGCAACTCTAAACAAAACCCAAAGCTTATAGCTGCCAATGCAGTATATGACAAACACGTTGCATTAAAATAGAGGCTTTTTCTGTTTTTTTTTTCTTCAAGCAATTTTATATTCAATTTGTTTTTTTTTTATTGGTGGTTTAGATATTCGAAGGGCAGTGCAAATTAAAGATGGGGATAAAATGTTTTGACTTTGGCGAACAAAGGGTTAAATGTTTCATCTTCCCACACACACACACTTACATACACACACAAACTTGTATATTTTTTATAACGAGTAGCTGCCATTTTTTGGGTTGAACAGATATTCTCTCTCTCTCTCTCTCTCTCTCTCTCTCTCTCTCTCTCTCTCTCTGGGAATGCCACAACAATCACACTTTTATTTTTTAATCCATTTTCTATTGTGTAGTAGAATATCCCCAAAATGACAACCTTTTCATGCTTTCATCTCCAAGAATGCTGTGTTATTCATAGGTTATACAAACATTTACGAACAACTCAAAAACACAGTGTTTTCCTGAGAACAGAGAAAAGCGTTTCAATAAGCAAAAGCGAGGAAAGGGTAAAAGGTACAAGAATAGGGACTGCACCATACCCATCCAGATTTACCCTGTGAAAGATTCTAAATATAACAAAGTCGTTTTATTAGCTATTTGCTCCTTTTTAAAGTGAAATACTTTAGGAACTTTAGAAAGGATGCACAGTGTATTCCCTTAAAGCTCATCATCATGCTATGAGCCTAATGATCTAAAGCAGACATAGAAACCCATAAGATCTAGGACTCGTCCATTTGTCATTTACAACAACATTCCTCAAATGCCCTAGACATGTGCAGAATTAAATAATTTAGGATAATGGCATACAGAGTGTTTTGTCCAGTGGAAAAGCCAGTTGTAATCCAGGAATCTTTCCATTGAAAGTAGAAATAAAAACATAATCAAAATGTTAGGCACCCCCAGTTATTATTATCATTTACCTGAGACCCTGGCCTGGTGCCCTATATTCTTTCTTAAACTTTATGTTCCAGTTTGGGTGTGTATGTACAGTAGATGAAATATCGAACTTAGATGCCACAGAGGACAAGGACTGAGAAACAGGCAACTATTATAATCACTTGGTGGAGGGGTAGAGTCCTGCACGGATCTGGTCAGGTAGACACATACCCAACCCAGACCTGCTGACCTGCAACCCAACCCAAGCCCACCACCCAGTATACTCCGCTATCTAAACCCGATACCTGACCTAGCCTCCAAATATTTCATGTGCCTTCCAACCCTAGACCAAACATTGCAAGTGATACTATAAACTAGAGGTGATGCCACACCAGAGACTATTCTGAGGGTATTCTACCCAATGCAGGACTCTAGTGGGTGGTACGCATAGCATTGTGATTACAATTTTTCCTTTCCTTTAATCATATTACAAGCAGTGACTGATGGGCAGGTTGCAATTTGACAACTAATAAAAGAAAACTTAATTCTAAGCAACTCTGCAGTATATATTAATTTACATTTTTTATGGTTTTTAAGCTATTTATGTATGTATTGCTATTGAAAGCAGTGTTTGTCTGGGGAACTAAGACTTTTACAACATTGTTTAAAAAGTAACAACCAAGAGTTAAGCAAATGCTGCTTAGCATAGCAATTGTTTTTACAAATAACTTAAAAAACACTGTAAATTGTAATAAATGTGTATTGAAAAGTTACATTAGAATTATGTTGTCTTTTATTACAGAAATTTTTATTTTGGGGGGTTGATGCCCTTTAAAGATGGGCTAATGTGCTTAGAAACTTTATAGAATTTATATTTATATAAAAGTAGTTGTATAATTTTTAAATAATTCACATTGTTATTCTTTATATAAATAGTGTCAATATATTCTGGAGAGCTTTATAGAGTTTATACATCATTCATCAGTCTGTGCTCCAGTAGAGCTAATTATCTACAAGAGCCCAGTGATAGTGAAACTGAGGGAAGAAGCCCCCCCCCCACTTCCCTGGGTAATGATTGGTCATTGAGGATTTCTAAATTATGGGTAGGACTGTAAATTGCCTGGCCACCATGGTCCTACAACAATAAATTGTGGTTATGTTTTTTATGTATTATTTATGTAATATAATGTTAATAAACAACTGCAGCCTCTCTAGTCAATTGTGTGTTTTACTATTTGTTCCTTGGTGAGTGGTAAAAAATGTGGTATGAAAGGGGTGATCTCAAAAGAAGCATTGTCACATTCACACACAATGGTCACTTTTATTACACCACCTGCACCTATGTTTTTGTGTGGCAGGAAAACTGAAAGTGCCTGAAAGAAGCCCTCAAAAGTGTGGGGAGAAAATACAAAGACCATGAATTTAAACTTCCTGTGAAAAGTAAAATTTTGACAAAGACTAGCTTTGAATAGGAAAATACTTTCGGCATCTTCCATTGGTCTATCCATTGTCTAAACTTCCCTATCTTTCCATAATATGAGGATATTAGAAGTAACCTTGGAGTTCCATGATCAGTATAAAACAGGGGCCCACTTTCCAAAACTTTTATTCCTCCTCTCCTCACTCAACCTCTTTATACTTAATATACTTTATTCTTCCATTATCAAGCTTCTTTTTTACTATAAAAAATAGAGAATGACCATGAAATAGGCCAAATGGTTAGAAGTAATAAGGTCCACTGACACATGGGCCCACCAGGAGTTTTCCTGGTATCCCGGTGGGCCAGTCCAACAGTGGCGATTGTGTTTACTGAGGCTAGAAAAGGCAGTTTTGGGGGCCCATTTACTCCTCGAGTGAAGGAATAGAAGAAAAAATACTTTGAATTTCGAATGGTCGGATATGGCTACTTCAACCATCAAATAGGCTACTTCGACCTTCGACTACGACTTCGACTTTGAATCGAACGATTCGAACTAAAAATCGCTCGACTATTCGACCATTCGATAGTCGAAGTACTGTCTCTTTAAAAACTACTTCGACCTCCTAGTTCGCCACCTAAAACCTACCGAGGCCAATGTTAGCCTATGGGGAAAGTCCCCATAGGCTTCCTAACAATTTTCTGATCGAAGGAATATCCTTCGATCGATGGATTAAAAACCTTCGAATCGTTCGATTCGAAGGATTTAATAGTTCGATCGAACAATTATTCCTTTAATCGTTCGATTGTAGGAATAGCGCTAAATCCTTCGACTTTGGTATTCGAAGTCGAAGGATTTACATTTGGCAGTCGATCACCTGTGGAAAAGGAAAGGGGTTGTTAGTGAGCCACCTAAAGACTGTAAGTGAAATTAATATATTCTTTTCTGTTTAGAGTTGCACCTATAGTAATATACTTACTAGGAGCATTTATTTTAGATTTTCAGACAGCAAATGGACCAGTCTGTCCTTGTTTTAGACAACTGAACTTTAATTTGTTTATTTGCATCTATCATACAAAGGAACCTTATTTTGAGAAGAAAAAACCTCCTGTGAATAAAACACAGGTGTATACCTGCTTGATGTTACACTGTCTCTTCCTTTGAAAAAAAGATATTGCCATTCTGCCATTTGACTGAATTTCACTGCCCTAAATGAAGCTCTTTATATATGTGGTCACTTTATGTCCATTTTAATGAGAAAAATAGTTCTGTTTGTTTTGTTTTTTTACTAGATACATATAAACCTCCATCTGTTCCGTGACACTGTAATAGCAGTATTTGTTTATAAGATGATAATGATATTGACAGTCTTGCCAGCAATTATGGGATCCGTAATAATGAGCTAATTAAATATTAATTGCTCTGATCTATATCGCAAGTCACCTTAAATTTGATGCAAATGAGTTCTTAAAGTCTCATTATAGATTCAAGTGGTATATATTAAGATATGTTGAGCACAGCAAACCAGATCTTTATTTATAAAATATTTATCTTCTGCTCACTGGAGGTCTCACAATACCTTTGCTCTCTTGTTTTATTCAGATGCTTCCTTTTATAGATGTCACTAATGGGCACATAAACTCTTGTATATGACAAGCCAGAGTCATCATTCTCAGTTACCTATAAGGGTCATGGTGAAAGAGGTCCATCAGATCAGTTCTTTATCTGGATCTAGATCCAAGACATGGAAAAGCAAATTACTGAGGAATGCACCTGATGCTTTTTAAATATTTATTGTTAATTACTGTAGCTTTGAAATATGCAAACATTTGCACTCTTACTATTCTTTACCTGTGTGCTCCTCTAAATTTTCCTCTGATCAGAATACTTCTTGGAATAAAAAACGACAGTTTTAGTTTAATTACCTGTTGCAGACTGAATAGCTAACGGTATGGTTATTTGTAGCAGTGTGTTAAAATCTAGTATAAATGGCTTATGACATGTGTGATGGGATGTCTATTAGTGCGGCATAAAAGAATATGCACACTACAAATACCACTATTAGCTCCAGTGGTGTGACTATAGAGGAAGCAGAAGGGGGGCAGACCAAGGGGTCTGCTTCATTTATAGTTGAAAATAATACCCCCCCCTGTCAACTACTCTCTTACCTGGGGGCTAGGAAAGGGGAGGCAAGTGGTCAGAAGACTTCGGTGTGGGCCAGGGAGTGGGGGTTTTAGAGCAGGAAGTGGGTTTCAGGGCGGGAAGTGTGGGTAGATGGGAGGGCAGTTTGTTATACATATTTCTGAAGTAATAATTGAAAACTATGCCCCTAAGCGTCCAAAGACACAATTAAGCTCAATACAAGTGGTGACTTTGCAGTGCTCTTAGTAACCTTTTCTAACCTTATTTATAGCATCCAGGCCCACACAGAGCAGAAGGTTTTTTGTTTTTTTTTGTTTTTTTGCACTGACTGCATCACCGGTGAGAAGGTATGCATCTGGAGGGGTTAGGGGGGCCTGGTTGAACATCCAGCACCAGGGCCCAGCCAAGGTTAGGTTCTTTACTGCTTCTTCCACTTCTTCCACTTCTTCTTCCTCTTTACACAGTAGCTAAATATTTTAATACTTTTAATTATGATCATTTGACATACCACATTTTAAAGGGCTTGATTATAACAAAATGGCAGGCTTGGGCCTTACAATCATCCTATGGGCCTCTAGTAACACAATCTTGTATTGTTATAGATAGACATTAAGAATGTCTATATGCATATTATATGTGTGACTACAGAAGAAGGAATGTCGTGCAAAAAATAAGGCTACTAATGTCAAAACAACATTTAAATGGAGCAGTGATTACAACACTCTGAATGTATACTAGCCTTTACAAAGCCCCATGCGGATATTTTCGGTATGAGTACTCGAATTAGCATGGGGTGTGTGCAGGGGCACTGATTATATATAGGTATTACAAGTGGTGACTTTGACATGGCCTTAGTAAATGAGTATACAAGGTATATTCAGGGACAAATGTCCTTTATTATTGCAGCACATAATAACCTTAGAATACCGGGACTAATTACAAGCACCATATGCCCTGAACTGGCAGAGAGCAATCAAAATTGATTCACCGCAGAATCTGTCACCTAGTTCCCTAATCATACAACACTGCATCCATAATGGTCTTTCTTGCTACACTCAAGGGTCCAGGGTGAAGTGGGCAGACCAGGACACATTTGATTTAATCATCTTACAATTACGTCCTATTCCGCCACAATAATATCACTTTTCATAAAGGCTGGGAAATTGTCCTTCCTTAAAGCTAATTATATTTACAGCATGACTAAAAACTGTATTTATGACAAGTTCAATCGATTCAGTCATGTTTGATTTCCATTGTTGCTCGCTTTTATGAAAAATATAATTGTGATTTTGATTAGCGCCATTTAGGAATGCTGTGAAAACAGTGACAGGAGATAATAGTGTCTTGTCCCTGTCATTAGGGAGGACAGCCCAAGGTCTGGCTCATTCTGATACATTTAAAGCCACTGTATCTCAAGAAATAATGATGAACAGCTGAAATATTCTGACACAGTCTGAAAGTGAAATAAACTTTCAGAGGTTCATTATTTATTATAATACACAAGCTTCAATGAGTTCATGTGACAAAAATTGCATCACTAAGCACTTATTATAGCTGATTACATCACTAAGCCCCATTTATAAGGAAATTATATAGTGAATAAAGTACCCCCTCTTGTAAAATGATATTAAGGAGTCACCTGACATAAATGACATCACTAAGCTCCATTATAACCACATGGCTCTTGTGTATTATATAGTGAATAAAGTACGCCCTCTTGTAAAACAAAATAATTATATAGTTTCCAAGGAATTCCATGGCCATATAAAGCACAATGCCGAATGCCAATTGTTTTTACACAGGTCATGGAACTCCGAGGTGACTTCTAATATCCTTATATTTTGCAACAGGGGGTATTTTATTATTATACTACACATGTTTCAGTGAGTCATGTGACAGAAATAACATCGCTAAACTCAGATTATAACCGATGACATCACTAAGCATTGTTTATAAGGATAAAATGTACAGGATATTCATGACTCTTGTGTATTATAATAATATAGAACCAACAGGAGAAGGAAAGGCTTCTTACACTTGGGGGTGACAAATATTAGGCACCACCAAGGGATTTTATATACTTACCTGAAACCCTGGGCCGGTGCTCCTATCAGCAGAAAACTGCTCCGGCCCGGGGGTATACCAGTGAGCACCACGGAGTGATCCTCTTCTGGCATCTTCTTTCTTCAAATTTCCCAGGGCAAACGCATGCACAATTGAACAAAACAGCCGACATTTTAGTTAAAGTTTGGCTTTTACTTTTACTGCACACGCGCAGCCGTATGAAGGAAAAAGAAAGATGGACGAGGATCGATCCATGGTTCTCACTGGTATAACCCCGGGCCGGTGCAGTTTTCTGCTGATAGGAGCACTGGCCTGGGGATTTCAGGTAAGTCAATACAATTACTTGGGGGTGCCTAACATTTGTACAAGTGTACTAAGCCTTTCCTTCTCCTTTAAAGGGGTTCTACCATAAGACTGTTACGCCACACCCCTTACTTTTCTTTGGATGTTGACTAAAGCTTAATTATACATGCAAGAAAATTCGCCAATGAGAATTTTACTCACCAAAAATTAAATTACAGATGTCCTTTTTTGCATAATTATATCACACTGTAATCAACATATAGGAATATAGTTCATAATTGTTCTGTGCTGGGGAAGAATGCGTTTATTGCTTCCAAATCCAATTGCAGGAACCAAGAGTATAGAGACAGATTTAAATAGATTCTCACTCACTAGGATTATTTTGCATTTTAATGCAGCCACTGACTGTAGAGTGCTGTGGGAAAAGCTGCATTGTGCAATATGGCTTTAAGAATAAAAGCCTAATGTTGCTGGACCCCAAGCATACCTTAATCTTCATAATATGCTACATTATTCTCAGATGTGTAGTCCGGCAACAACTTGTGTAGTAAAGTAAGAGCAGTGCAGCGCCTACTGCCAGTATTTACTGAACACTTCCAAATCCAAGTGCTGATTTTTCCAGGTATAAAAGTATGTATATTGGTGAATTTGGATTAACATCTTCGCTTCACTAAAGCCACTGATGTAGATATAAAGGTATATAAACTGTCCAGCTGATTTTTTAATTATCTGATAAAAAAGTCTGAGTAAGCCAGATCCATTTTATCACTGAAACTGCACACAATGACCAGGTAATTCCTACATGTTGAATGTATTTAGAAATCTATCCACAAGTAGAACACATTTGGCCAACATGTTGTGGTAAAAGAAAATCACAGCTTTCGGCCTTTTAGGCCTCAAATTGACTATCAATATGAACAAAACTTATAAAACAAAACTGCTTCCCTAATGTTTCTTCAAAGGCTGATGGTTTAAAAACTCCAGAAGAAAAATAAAAAAAAATCCAGCTTATAGAAGGGACTGACTACAAGCCATTAAAAGACCGTCTGTTCCAGTCAAAGTCTGAATCCATTCGTATCTAGTTTATGATTATCATTTCACTTGGTGTTGAAAAAAAAATGGGTTACTGAAATGATGAGGCCAAGGAAAAAGGCACATGAACTTTAATATGGATTAAAGACCTATTTCCAGAGAAGTGTATTTGGCAGTCTAGGGTTTTGCAAGGTTGGTATCAGGCTTCTCATTGGTGCAGATTTGTTAATTAACTGATCTGGTTTTTTTTACCTCTAGTTTAAATCATCACAGGAGGAAAAATATTTTTTTTTCACAAGGAAAAATCATTTTCAGACATTGTCCCAGGGGGGAAAAAGTCCAGTAGCTATAAAGGGAAATGATCAAATCAGTAATAACTTAATTACAGTAGAGCAAGACACCTCACACTAATTGGTGGCTGAAATTTCTTATTGACACTTGTCAGTCACTTACAGAATTCAGTTAAGTCATTATACATTCAGCCTATTGGCTCACTATTTGCTTCTCATTTGTAGATGGAGCATGGTCTATGGAGCTCCATGGACACCTCAGATAGCTCAGTGACACCTAATATACACTGAATACTTTGGAGCAGAGCTAGTATGTAGACCTTAAAATTTGGCAAGGCATGCAGCATGATCACTAATACAGCTTTTACTCCATCTATACAATGCATATGATCCAAATGCACTAAGCCTCCTGAGACATCATTGTTGGCATCCCAGGAGATGTTAACCTAGCCCTACCTCCCCCAAAACAGGCTTACGTCAAAGATTACGCTCAGTCCTATCATTAGCTGATGCATTCTAACAGCCACACTCTTGCTCTTGCCTTGATATCTTACAACATTACTGCTTCTATATTCTATTAATTCAACCAATAACTTATTAAAATTCCCTCAGCACAATTATTGAGAAGAATGTGCTTTTGAAGGCATTTACTTAACCAGTAACTTACAATGGTCTGAAATCATTAGCAACAAAGTAAATTGTTTTAATTGATCTGAACTTCATTACGACCCAGGAACCTAATTTCAGTTCTGCTGCATTTTCCAAAGGACTAACATAAAGCAGCAAATTAATCTCCCTTGAATCCTGTCATCTTTACCATGCTCTCTGTACTGAAGTGCCTCGGAGGCAAAGCAAATCATTAAAATAACTTTTACTACACTGGCCATATGAGATTTGGTGTTTTTCCTTGACACTGAATGCTGCAACTCATCACACTCTGTACTATTGTCACATCTTTCACCGGATAAACTTCAGAAACACAGGACAAAGGACCTGTAACATAAAGATATCAATTTGAGAGTGACCTTAATCACCCATTCAACAATTCTGCCACAGGCAGTCAAGAAGTATAAATTGCCGTGGCCTCTCTGCATGTAATAATTAAATTTACAGCTAAGGAAAATGCATTGGAAAATGAAAAATGAAAAGGTTGTTTAAGGTCAGGGTTATGTGGGCAGCTTGTGTACAGCATTTCTTTGCTAAGTCAAAGTCATCCAAACTGAGAGCAACAGCTGCTCAATTGGTCTAGACACCCACCATCTAGTGATCAGCAATTTACCAGAGATACTATCCTTCTTTTCTGAAGATAAAAACACACCCTATCGATAAGTGAGTTAATGCTTTATTTCAAGATGATTTTCAATTTAAATATATTTGTGCATACCATTCAGCCACTCAAGCCTTATTTATTATATATACAGGGCAAGATTCAGATTGTCAATGAAAGTGACCAGAGGGTAACTATACAGAAGAGTTCATTTATATGATGGGCGAATGTATTCTCCAGGTGCAAATTTGCGGTGAATTCCCGCGATTCGCAAAACTGATGCGAAAATTCACCGGTGTCAAAAAAATGGACGCCGGCATCCGTTTTTTTGGACACCGGCGCATTTTCGCCAGCAAATTTTGCGGGAAATTCGTGAATTTTTCGGCGAAACGCCCCAAATTCGCCCATCACTATTCATTTATGATCTGGGGTGGGGGGGGCAAGGTGCAATGTGCAGAAACAATTGCCCTCAAAACTCCATTCCACATATGAATTGCAACTGCAGAGGATGTGCATTTAAGGGGTGGTAAATTGCTGCACCACACTCTTTCACAAAGATAAACTATTTTTAAAAGTAATTACAGGTATGGGATTCGTTATCCAGAAACCTGTTATCCAGAAAGCTCAGAATTATAGGAAGGCTGTCTCCCATAGACTCTATTTTAATTTGAAAAAATCACCTTTCTCTGTATTAATAATACAATAGCTTGTACTTTAACCCAACTAAGAAATAATTCATCCTTTTTGGAGGCAAACAATCCTATTGAGTTTAATAAATGTTTAACTTATTTTTAATAGACTTAAGGTGTAGAGATTCAAAATACAGAAAACAGGTCAAGTGCAGGATTACAGGTCCCTAACCCATATTTGGGAGCAGGTCCCGTACCCATATTTGGGAGAGTATTAGTAGAGGGAAGGGAGAAAACAGAATAAGATAGCTAGTAATGTGTCTGATACATTGTTTTATACAGACGCACTGGATCAAGAATTTGGTATTAGACAAATATTTTGTGGAGGATTCGTTATTTGTACGAATGCAGAAATAATGCATGCAGTACATAGTATTCAGTAGTATTAACACAATTGTTTGTTTTTTTTTAAGTAAAGTATATGCAACTGAAATGTACCTATAAATGAATTAAAGGAAAGAAAATTGATGTTCGCTCATTGCATTGAAGTCTGTCAAGTGGCAACATTTTGATTTTTTTTAATCAACAACATAGCACAACACATCGAGAACTCAGACATTTTAATTTGCAGCTAAAGTAAAATTTGTTTACTAAACTCATTTATTCTGAAAAAGATTTATTATGCAGGCATCAGTAGGCAAGAGAAATGTTAAAGAGAGCATGAGATTTCTTTACAACCGGTTTAATCCCAGATAATTTATACATTACTCATAAAAGATATTTTGGTTACAAAAGGCTTATTCTGACCCAATATTTTAAAAGATTGAAATGTATTTGGAACGAAAGACAATGCCATTTTCAGTTAAAATGAATCAATGAGTTTAAATGCATCTCCACTCAAATGTTGCACTTCTATTAACTTTACTGACATTTGCATGTTCCTTGTAACATTTAGTTAGGGCCAATAAACTAGTTTGCCATGCTCTGATAAACTGTGTGCGAGGTGCACAGACACAAGCGCCCCCATAAATTAACAACTGCTTTGAGAATGTGCTACTTCCAGGACTCTCTTAGCATATTGCACCTAGTGAATGCCATAATAATGCTGAATTCATTCCAGAAATGGCCTAATCAGACACTTGTAGACTGAGAACATGAAAATCATATTTAAAACCTGAGTTTGCACTTGCATTAGTCAACCACCTGCAGATTGTGACTCCCCAATTTTCATGTTATTTTTTAAAGAATTCCATCTTATCTTCTTATAGGAATTTAAAACATTTCCCACCTCCTCGTTACAGTTTTGGTCTGTTTTTTCAGAGTTATAAGGATTTTGGGATTTGTGGTTTAGTAACTACCAGAGAACCCACGGACTGACAACTCCTGTTTTAGAAGATTCTGTGAAGCAAGGGTTATATATCCAAAAGAAATTACAAATCAGTCCTTGATTTCTCAGGGTCATTTTCTGTGTGGATGACTCCACTACAATATCAATTTGCCCACTTGCTAAAATTGGCTGTCACATGCCAGGGACAGACAAATTTGTCAAACCCCTACACAGTTTTCATGTATTAGTTTTATTAGTTCTATTATTAAAGGCTCATGGCTGTTCTGTGACAAGCCTCTTTAGAAACGTTCAACTTAAATTTTTGGTTTGTTTGTTTCTTCTTTTTCTGTGGAAGTTACAGTATAAGAAAATACGGCTTGTCAAATTCTGTACAAATTGGCTCTTTGCGGACTACAAAATAAAACAATGAATCAAGGTACAAATTTATCTAAAGTAAAAATATAATTAATGCAAAACTTTATTTACATTTATTGCATAATTAAGGTCTTGTACCTGAGCAGTTTATATTCTTTGTGTAACTTGGTGCAAACTTAGTGTGCTCGTATTCTAAAACAATAATCTTTAATTGTTATAATCACAAAGGCTACTGAATATTTCCCCTGTTTCTCCAAAGTTCCCTGACTGACAACAATTCTGTGTTTGTCAAACTATGTTCTTCTTCTGCCCAGTCACACCTAGCTGAAGATCTTTCTCCAGGTCCCCAAACCCATAGAAAAATGTATGCATTGATGTCTACTTTCAGACGGTTAAGGATAGAATGATGTCATGACCATAAATCCATCTGCAATATGACCATTTTCAAAAGAATCCCAGATGAGAAAACACAAGAGGCATTAAGTGTCATTTAGGACCTCAGTTGCAGTGGTACTAAAGTTGATACAATCGCTGTGAACATTGACCTTGTTGATAAAAGTTATTTGTATCTAAACATACTCCTTTTACTTCCATCTATCTTGCACAATTGTTCTTGCTCAGCCTGTTAAAGCAGGGGAACCCTGGAGTAACTGCCACTCAGACAGAGGTGACCGTAAGTCCAGGGTTCCCTCTGTAGCTGGATCAATAGGCTCAACATACTTGTGTTTGAAGAACAACACACAAATATTTCAAGTGCAGGGATTGATGTAATCCCTGCTCCAACAATTTTGAGCGCAATCGTGTATTTTTTTTAAAAAAAATTGCACACATAATAATGCATCAGAAACATGTTTTCATGCATTGAATGCAATTGGGCAGAACTTCACATTGTGGTTGAAAACTGCATAATTAGTAAAAAAAAAAAAAAAAAAAAACATGCATCCAACATTGCACTTTGCACACTGTATTTGCAGTTGAAAATTATCCCTATAAAGGTCATTTACCAATGCACTTGCAAGTTTGGGTGCCCTAAAAAGGACATAGTGTAGGGACAAAGGGGCTCATTTATCAACACTGGGCAAATTTGCCCATGGGCAGTTACCTATAGCAACCAATCAGTGATTAACTTTTTGAAACCAGCTGCAAGTAGAACAATAAATGCAGCAATCTGATTGGTTGCCATAGGTTACTGCCCATGGGCAAATTTGCCCAGTGTTGATAATATGTGTTCTACACTGTGGGGCTCATTTAATACAATTCATTAAAGTACTTGAGTCCAGACATGCACCTCACTTTTTACGTGGTTGCCAATGATCCCATCCTGAATCTCTTGATGAACAATATTGTGCATGTTGATGAATGAGTACCCTGCAGCTATCCTAGAGTTACAACCATTGTAGGTGGCAGTAATTCCAGGGTTTCCTACAGTGTGATGCATCAATAGTTCCAGTGAATAGTTGCAAACACTGCTTGGAATGATCGCTTTGAAAGTGACTCCCCCACTTTGAAAATTTTTCGATGCAGTATGCACCCAACATTAGGCATAAGTGCAGTATTTTCAGCCAACCTATAGTCCAGTCACCATTCATCAACCCACTAGAAAAGATAAACATTTTTTGCCAAACTTTAAAAGTGTGCATGTGCTCCTTCCAACAATGAACTGTATATATCACAATATGAACTGCATGCAAATACAGTATATATATATATATATATATATATCTATATATATATATATATATATATATATATATATATATATATATATATATATATATAAATACATTTTCATAGATATGCCTATAATGTATCACAGCTCATAACATCTCCCTTGAAGGGAAGCGTGTATTAATTAAAATGGCCTTAAACAACATGCCTGTTTAATAAAAAAAAAAATAAAACTGTTTAGTGAATTAACTTTCCCCTATAAAAACTGATGAGGCAAAACCTATGTAATTTTATATATGTATTTTATATAGGGAAACAAATTTGTATCTTACTTCCATATTATCTTCTGTAGTCCCAGCATGATGTGTTAATTAAGTGAATCTAATTAGTTAAGACTAAACATGAAAAGCTGCATTAGAAAAATTAGATGTTAAATGGCAAATGACTTTAAAAGCTTTGCTCTCAATTGATTTCATGTCTCACTTTATGTATTTCTTTCTAAACAGGATTCTGTCAAAGTTAAAAGATTATTTACCAGTGGGGCCTTTGGTTCATTCTGGAATGTGTATTATGTAGGTCATTTAATAGGTGCTCCAGCAACCAGCTGTAGAGCAACAACATTTTATTTAAGCATGCCAGTTGTATTAACTACAAGCTTGGTGGGGCTGTCCATAGTTTGTATTTAAACTTTATGAGGTCTTGCATACATTGCAACGACAAATATTCTGTTCAATAATAAATAGGAAATACTATGAGCTATGATAAATGTGTCTGTCTTATGCACTTTGGGAGGATGGCCTACTCAAACATGTTCAGTACTCTTCTTCTAAATGAAAATGTGTAGTGTGATTTCCCAAAAATCAAAATGAAAGTTATTAAAAATACAAAATCATTTATTAGGACATAAAGGAAGGGGTCTAATGCATTTTGTACAAGTGCCTGAATAGGCATGAAACACATTAGGCTCCTTCCTTTATGTCCTCATAAATGTTTTTTTTTTTTTATAATGAATTTTCATTTCTAAGTTTTCTTATCAACTGGAAACAGATAAATTGTTAATTACGTTAACATTGGGTATTGGTATTTTATTTTAAGGCCAATGGCACGCATGGCTAGCTTGAGTTCCTGCTTATAGTACCTAGAAACATGCAAGGATACATTTGAATGTTACTATTAGCTGAAGAGCAACAAAAACACTGCTTTTCTTGCTTCTAAAAACTGGGGAGTCTAAAGTTGCCCCATGTGCTATTGCCTTAATGTAGTGGTATGGATGGGAGTGTTTTAATAGTTATTCATCTATTCATGCATTTAGCATAAAAAAACAGAGAATGTTTATTATAGGTGATTTAAAATGAAAAAAAGGGGGAAAAAAACAAATTACTCCACCACCAAGCAAGAATATTAATTGCATTTTGTTTTTTTTTCTCTAAGAATGATTATGAATGTTGTGCCAGCAAGGGAGTATCTATAATTACTTGCTGTTCAACCCGTTGAAGAGTCTGTGCAAGACATTAAATGCAAATGAGGACAAATATTGTGATTGCAAACAGACAAATACAAAATGCTGCTATTTTAATAATTTGTAATTTTTACTAATTATAATTTTAGAGAGAGGGTGTGGAGTACAGGAACTGACAGTCTGCATCTAACAAACAGAAATACTAAAAACACAACACTGGCCCCCCCATAGTTGAGGAACAGCATAATCAGTCATTGCCTAGCTTGAAGAGGCAGCTGTAATGTGTAGTGTGGATTAGCTGGCCAAGCATCCACTTAGAATGAATTCTGAAATCAGAAAAATCATGCTGCATAATATTATTACAGTGGGGTTCAGTAACTGATAATGTGCATGCACATCCTGCAAACCAAATTAACTATGTCTTAAGCGTACTGTCATGCAAGATTTTGTGATTAAGGCTGTCATCCAGCTCTGCTGAACTGCTCCTTGGCTTCAGTATCTAAATCACATGCCTGTTATGGAAGGTGGGAGGGGTGCCAGTTAAGTGCCCACAGCCATTGACCCGCCACCTTATGAATAAAGGGTTGCCCAACTCAGCAGTGGTGTATTTATGTGACAGATACAGGTCTCTGCTTTCCACTTTGGTATTTCTTGAAGGGTAGTGAAGTGAAGTGAAGGGCACAATGTCCAAACACAGCAGACTGCACTTACTAAATGTCCTCAGGGTGATACCTGCTTTATGCCAAAACAATGTGCCATATGACAATATATATCAACCAGTATGTGGGTACTTTCATCACCATGAATTTCCCTGACCAAATTAGTGCTTTTGGTCTTAAAATTTGAGTAGCACAAGTAGGCAAATTGCTTCAATTGAAAGATGTTTCCAGCATAACTTCAATAATGTTCTCATAAATAACTTCTAGTATTTGTACTAAATAGAGCTGCTGTAGACTCATGCCACCATTGGTGACATATATCTCCTGGAAGACATTAAAGATACCTATTATCATCCAACAGGCTGCTGACACTCAACCCATTCCTATCACTATCAGAGTGTATATATGACACTAGCCCCCAACTAAACCATTAGGGTTTCCATATTGCCTCCTTCTGTGCTATAGCCCTAAGAAAAGTGTGTTGCATTGAATCCATTACCAACTGGCAGATCTTTAGATCCAATTGGATGTCCTTCATTTGAAAAATCTGTAATTTCTTGCCATTATTTTAGAGAAAAGAATGCAAAGTTAGGATCTAGAGTACATGAACAACCATCTACAGAATAGGATGAATCTAAACAAAGGAAATGCATTTTTATTATAGTTATTCCAGTTGCATTGCAATTATTAAATGATTCAGACACAAAGCTTTAGCTTAATGATTCATAATTAGAAGTGTAAATAGCTAGTCTTTCATTAGTTACCCATACATTTCTTCATTAGTCCAACAGCTGCAAGATATGGCAAAATAGTGCACTGAAGATAAGTATTACAGATATTGCTTGCTTTGTCAATAGCATTGAAGATGTATGATTTATACACTATTGCAATGATTCTGTAATTAGATTCACTGGTTTTATAATTACTTGTAAAATCATGTACATCATTTATGGCCTCATAGACCCTTCCTAGTATTGTAATCCTTGATTACAGATTGACCTCTAGCATATCCTTGAAAATTGGACATACAGAGAGACATGTACTGGAGTGCTGACTTGTTAAAAAGGTCATGCATGTTAGAATATATACAGTATATTCTATATTCATGTAATTTCCTTTTTCACTTATATACAAAAAGGCTTCCCATGCGATGAAATTTACCAAATTTAGAAAGAAAAATCTAATGACCATGTAGGCAACTTTAGAGTGACAATCTGGAAAGCTGCCAGAGGGGCTGCTTTAAGTAGCCACAAACCATTGTTTTATATTTGGGCTTCTGTGGGGTTTTATGAGCCCATGCATTGGCCTAATGTATATTGAACTTCTAGATACATTGGCCTATATTAAATTCATACATGCATACGTCACAGAATTCCAAGGGGTATAGTATATGATTATTTTTGGTATATTGAGTAGAATAACATGATCTAGGAGCATGATCCTTTGTAATGCATATGGTTTTATGGTATATCTATGATTAGCAGTACAAAGGGTTGGGGTTGTTGGAGATATTAGGGACACACGTGTGTCGCTTTATATGGCTATATGTTACTGTTATGGATTATATAATTGTTAATAGCCCTACAATATTTAATTTTTTCTCAAACCTCCATGATCTTTTCCAACACCATAGCTTTTAGATTTATGAGGGTCTAAATTGTATCTCAGAGGAACTACAAACATAAATGTAATTTCACTCATATTGTTAACCCATTCAAAGTGGTTCCAGCAAAGCACTACTATTAATGCTACAACCACTAATATCCAGGTATCACTGATATTAACCATATGGAAAACCTTTGGCACACATTTGCATTGTACTCAGGAAGGGTCCAACACTGTAGGCAATAAACCATACCCATTTTTCTCCAATTTGAAGCTGAATAGTTATCTTATTGGGGTAGCAATCTTTATTGTGCAAGTTGTCTGAACAGTTTCTTAACTCTCGTTTTGCAGTGCCAATGAAACACAAAGAAAGCCCTTTTTTAGAGAGAGGCAATAAACAATACGAGAAAATGTATATCTCGGTAACCTTGCTTTTTGTTTGCTCAATAAAACATCCAAAATGACAAATTTGTGTTACCTTTTTTTGATCCATGGTGAGGCTTCTCAATAAATTTATGGATTCTGGTCTGGCCAAGTCAGGCTGGTGTTTAGGAAAATTGATCTTTGCCACTTTGAAGGTGGAATTCTGATTTCTAATGCATATACTATTGTACAGGCCTGTTTAATCTCAGATTTGACATTCTAGGGCAGAACTGCCCATACTTTACTAATGCGGGGTCTACTTTTAGTGATGTTGTCCCATTATGATCTACATCCATAAAATCATTGTTAGTATTCTGTTCCAAGGAAAACATACTTAAATACTGATTAATGGGAACATATATATATATATATATATATAACAAGCATCTAGTTATTATGTAACCTTAACATAATAATTATCTGAATGAAAAGCATGAAATAAAAGGGTGATTTAGACAAGCTGTTTGTTGCCAGTGTATTAAGATCTATTGCTCACCAGCTAAAGGTCTACTGATAGATCCCAATCTACCTTTTGGGCACCCCTGCCCCTGTTTTTTCAGTGTGTGTCGGTATGCTTCCTGACTGTATAGCCAAGCAGTGTGACTGGTTAAACATCTTGTAAAATTGAAAGTCTGAACATAGTACAAACTATTATGTGTTACATGTATTTTTGAGATCTAGTTTGTTTATTCCCTGTTTTAGTGACACTTATTTCTTGTGATGGATCCACTTTAAATATTAAAGAAGTTGTGCACAACAACAACAACAACTGTTTTAGGTCTTCCATTCCACCAGTCCTGGAAGAATATGTATTTGGAACAGACAAATTGAACTGTACATTAGCCAGGATTTCTACTGCGCCTTATACTTTGTATACAGTTACATCCCCCAGCAACCACTAGTTTTGGTCTATCTATTGTAACATCCCCATCAATAATAAATGTCAGTGCAGCTCTTAGCTAGAGGTGCACTGAATCCACTATTTTGGATTCGGCCGAACCCCCGAATCCTTTGTGAAAGATTCGGCCGAATACCGAACCCTAATTTGCATATGCAAATTAGGGATGGGAAGGGGGAAAAATGGACTTCCTTGTTTTGGTGACAAAAAGTCACGCAATTTCCCTCCCCACCCCTAATTTGCATATGCAAATTAGGGGTTGGATTAGGTTCAGCCGGGCAGAAGGATTTGGCCGAATCCTGCTGAAAAAGGCCGAATCCCGAACCGAATCCAGGATTCAGTGCATCCCTACTCTTAGCACATAATAATTTGCTTGGCTTTAAAATGGCATTCAGAAAGCTGAGCAGGTTATATTCATTTTAAAACTTTCTTAAATGTGTTTTCTTAGAGTCCAGGTATAATTTCAGACTCTATATCAGTGGTATTTTGAGCCTGAAACATGTCTCTAACAATATTTGTTTTGAAATCAGTGAGCATATATGCTTAAAAGTGCCCTTATATATATGGAGCAGTGAGAGGTGGACCTTCTTGCAAACACCCTAGCTTGTAGCACTTACCCATACCAATAAGCAGTAACACTGGTCACCTGTTTGAAGATAACAATCTGTTTGTTGCTATAAGCTACCCTACCAGGGGCAAAACTATGCATGTTTAAATTGCCCCATAGAGTTATGTAATGATAACAACAATTTGCCATACATCTTTTCACCAATAACAACCAGTCAGCAGGTAGCAACTGGTTACCTGCTTAAAAGCTAACTCTGTGCTATGGGTTACTGCTTCTTGATCAAGATAATCCCTTTTATTACATATGGAGACAAAGACATAGCACAGAACAAAGCTTTTGCTCTTTTCTGTTACCATTCATATGTTTTATTCAACAATAAAGCCGTTTACATCTTTCACCATCAATGTGCACTGCAGGGTCAGTTTGAGGAGCAGTTGGGCCTAGGGCAAAGTTACCATTGTTACCTCCAATAATTCGTTTTCAGAGCAGCACTGCCCACATGCTATTTACAAATATATGTGATTGAAATATTAAAAGTGGATCCTATAGAGATGTAGGGCCTAGGGCTGCCACCTGTCTGTATAAAACCGGACTGTGGTTTTCATAGGTACAGAACTCTGCCTGAATGCACAACTTACACAAAATGCAGCCAACCACATGCTTCTGCATCACAGCCATCACCTGCCCTCCCCTAAATGTCACTGTTCCACCCTTGATGTAATCTGCTTCACTCCTGACATCATCCACCCCCAACTCCTCTTCAAACCCTCCACTCCAGTCTAGTTGGCTGTGTTCCTATTACCATTTATCAAAGCAGTTCTGACGTACAATTTATATATACAGTATAACAATAAGCAGAACATGTCTTCACATATCTATAATGTTAATTGTTAATGCACATTTCAAAAGAGTCTTGTCATGGAACGTCTGAAGCCGAGGCAGTGCATTCTCCTAAATGTGCTATTCAGTTCTGTAGGGTAAGTGTGCAGTGTGCTGATAAAACACATTGTTTGTGAGATTGCTGATGCTTTCCCGGTAACTGCTTATTTATTTATTTTGGTAGCCACGAAGTTGTTAGATGATATGTATCTGAAGTCTAAAAGAACCTTTGATCCTTGCTGCGTTCCCCATGTGCTCAAAGACTTCAAAAGGCCACTTGTTAAAATTTAATCATTGCAATACTCTATTTTCAATATTCTACTTACTCTGCATTTTCTGGGTCATCTCTGCTTTTTGTTTCCTTAATAGCTGAGCGGTGAAATAACAAGAGCATTACAATGTTTAACATCCTAATGCCAGCAAAGAACAAACCTATGCAAATGTAGGCAATTGACAGATTTTACCTATTCTGCATGTTTATTTTTGTCACTTTGTAAAGCTACATTAAGTTTAATTTTCATTTCCTTCTGGAATGATTTCCGCTGTATAAAAAGTCTGGGGAAAACTTGATTTAAGAGGCATTAAAAGAAAAAAAAAAAAACTCTTTGCAAAGGGAAAGTCAATGTTGAGAAATAATTAATAACATCATTATTACTGAACTAGCATGAAAAGATTGCATTGAAAATATTGCTAAGTTTGTGTAAAACCCGCACATGAAACGACCAGTTAGTAGAGACTTGTTCCAGGTTGACTTTGATTGACCTGAAGTGTACAAATTTGATATGGTTAAAATCAAAGAGCAAATTCATGTTAAGTGGAAATAGCTTATTGATTTGAGTAAAATGAAGTGAGACTTCTTTGGCTTCAAGGAATAACTTTGAATCCAATTATCATTACTATATAGGGAATAATGTACCAGTGCTAGTGATAAACAAAATTTTCACCGCAAAATGCAACTGTAGACTCCAATGGGTGAAAAAAATTGTTGTGCGACAAAAAGAATTTTGAAATGCCATATCGCACAACAAAAGAAATTAGACTTCAGTGCATTTTGTAGAATTTTTGGCGAATTCAGATTTGCCCATCGCCAACTAGGGATGTAGCGAACCGTCGACAATGTGTTCGCGAACGCCGTTCGCGAACACCGGCAAAAAATGCGAACAGTTCGCGAACAGTTTGCGAACTTCGAACATCCGAAAATCGTTCGATTCGAACGATCGAAGGATTTTAATCGTTCGATCGAACGATTTCCGTTCGAATCGGACGATCGAAGCCATTGGATCGAATGATTTCATTCAATCCAATGGCTTCGATCGTTCGATTCGAACGAAAATCGTTCGATTTTAGCGATCGAATGGTCGAACGATTTTGACGCGAACGCCTATTGGCGAACGTCGCGCGACGTTCGCGAACTTGCGGCGGACGCGAACAGTCGAAGTTCGCGCTAACTAGTTCGCCGGCGAACAGTTCGCTACATCCCTATCGCCAACACCAATTGTAAAATAAAAGAATATTAGAATTTACTAAGGAGTTCCATGACCGTAGTAAAGCACAAAGCCACAGGCTGGGTCCCAATAATGATATATTTTATATTCATAACCATAGTTTTTTATATAGATATATAAAAAACAATGGTTATGAATATAAAATATATCATTTTATAGCTATAGATATATCTAATCAATAGATTATAGATCTGTATAGATGTTAACTAATTACATCACCAACAATATAATTTATAGGCTTTTCTGCAATATCGTTATATTATCCTTTATTTATATATTTTATGCAGCACTTTCCAGATTGATCATCATTCACAGGAATCCCTGCCCTAGTGCAAATTACAATTTAAGGGCCTAATAAGATTCTACCCACTGCTGCCCACTACATAAATATACTTATTAAGCTTTTTAGTATTCCATGTTATAGCTTACATACTGCCTTGTAGTTTTAATAGAAATAAAAATTGTAGAAACACAGGCACATTTTCCCCAGTCTGGTAGCCAGCAAAACAGTGAGACGTCTGAACTAGTAAAAAGGTCAAACAGCTGAAACGTGATGATGGACGTATCATTTGCCTCCTTCTAAGTTAATGCATTTTGTTGTAGGATTAGGCTTAAAATACTGAGACTTGTTAAGTAAAAATAGGAAGTTGTGTTACCGGTGCCTACAAAGATTAATCCCTTCTTAAGAAAAAAGACATATTTGCTTTTTTTCTCATTTTTCCTATCAGTTTGACTTTAGCCCAAGGGCTAAAAAAAATGCTCACCTTGTTTTACTTAAAGAACACAGGTACCAGCGATATCGACAAACTGTCATCCTCTAGAAATTACCGCACTGCTCTCAACAGTTGGCTTCAGAGCCAGGAAATTCGCTGAAAGCCTGAACAGACTCTTTGAGCACTTACCTCACTTGGCCTAATGGCACCTGCTGTTGCTCTCTGATAGCTGATTATTGAAGTTAAAAAAAAAATAATATTACATTTTTAGATAAAAGCTTTGCTTGCCCATCCGGATTAATTAGTTTGCTTATCAATCCAAATGTAAATCATTAACATTTTAACACTTTTTGTTTATTGTACAAAAATGACTTGTTTTTTGCAGAGAAGTTCCTTTTGCATAAGAACTCACAAAGGAGATCTATAAAATATATAAAGAGCTACCATATATTCAAAACTTCAGTAAGCTTTTGTTAGGTGTTATGTCCAACTGTTTAGGTTAACTTATCCTGACCTGAAAGTTTACCTTCAATATTGTTCTGTAAATCCAAGAGCCGTCATTTTCATGTACCTTGTACTTGATCGTAAATAGACTGCATAAATCCAAATTGATGGCAAAATAATTATATATCTTTTTTTAATGTTTTAGCAGACAAGGTATGGTGATTCAAATTACAGAAGGATCCCTAATTCAGACCCCCCCAAGCATTCCAGAAACAGATCCTATACATATATACATTCATGTGAGTGTCAGTAATCATTTTAATATTGGAAACCTTTATAGATTCTAACTAGACTAAATATGCAGTAGCTTTATTTTCACACATTGCCTAACTGATCTTCAGTTTCTCTTCCAATCACTTTGCCAGAGATACACACATCAGGTTTTCTCACTTATTATTCTCTCAACTTACTGCTAAGGGCTGGACTCCACTAGCGTTTTCCATCGGAGCGACGACTGCTGCCAAAACGCACTCGACAAGTCGGATGGAGTTGCACATGTGAAGATTTAATTGGACTGAATGAAAAGTCAAAGGTAACAATTACATTACATCTGACGTGACACGACTGTCAGATGTGGACGCAGAAAGCAGCATCATCATCCGACAGTCAGACCGTCTGTTAACTCTGACTTTTCATTCAGTCCAATTATATCTTCATGCGTGCGACTCCACCTATTGCATGCATTTTGTCGGCAGGCGTCGATCCAACGGAAAACGCTTGTGGAGCTCTACCCTTAATCATGGCTGAAATTTTTACAGTTGCATATCATTGAGCTCTAATGGCTGTTGGTGCTGTTGAATATATATCTTAGCCATTCACTCTCTTGATTTAACCCCTGTCATGCCAGTGAAAATAGACTTTACAGCACTGACTGTGCCAACACCACAGAATTCTGTTTCATTTTCATGCCATATCATATCATGTGTTCTCTGGCAACACCCACACAGTGAGAAAAGATCAAAGCAACTCAGAATGAAAAGTGTTAAACATTTTTTAATTTTATTTCAGTGTCTTTGATGGATCTAAATTTGTTTTCATTGGATAATTTCTTGTCAATTTAAGGTTCTAGAAGGTTCTAGAATCTGTTCTATTCACCCTTCTGTGTCCAGATCACTATTTTACAGTGAAGGTGTTCCAACTGCATCTGGTCCCATTCCCCAGGCTTACATTTAGTAATGAGCAGATCTGTCCACTTTGCTTCGCCAAAAATTGTGAAACGGGCAAAATTCAAACAATGCATTGAAGTTAATTGGCATTTTTTCTCTGTGACCCCACAACTTTTTTTCCAAGTGTATTTTTCAGCGCAGTCAATAGGCATTTTTTCACAGATGGTTCATTCTAAATGAAAAGTTAATAAAGCTTACCATACTTAGATTCCTAGTGCACCCCTTTGGGTAGCTGTAAAAGAATTCTTAGTATATCTCTTTTAGTTTGCCTTTATCATTTCCCTTGCAATAATCTTTTAACTTTAATGGAAAATTAGTTTAATCATGATTTCAAAAAGCTGTAATACTACACAAATTCAACCTTTAATAAATAGGCCTCCCAATGACAGGTTGTGTTTTAATCAGGGCCTGAACTAGGGGTAGGCACCTGCCTAGGGCACAACAATGAGGAGGTGCTGGAAGCCTACCTCTAGTCCAGGCTTTCCTGCTCCTGCTGCCTCTCTCCCTGATCGCACCCACTCACTTACTCCCCACCCCGTGCGCTCAACGTCATAGGTGAAGATCACAGGGGGTGGTGAGGTGGCCAGCGGGTTGCCCAGGGTGCCTTTGGCCCGCATCTGGTTTAATTCAACACTTAACACTATCATGTCAAATTACATTCATTGCTATTTGCGTGCCTTAATGTTGTGGTAGCACTAATGTTTGTATCCAGACGACGGGAGGGTGCGGGAGGCTGAACCACCAGTGCAGGAGAGTCATAGGAAAGGTTAGAGGTGTGGTACATTCACATACTGAATTCAATGCAGCTCAAACTTTCTTAAATATTAGAAATGCCTAATACTTGAACTACATGTCAAGGGAAAGTGCTCCCATAAGACTGCAACAAGGTTTATAAAGTTTTCCAACCAAGAGTTAATGTAAGGATTAGTTCCAGCTCATTAGAGTAAGGCATGGTGATAAATGGAATGAACAGGCGGATATTTTCTCTTTGGGATAGCAGGGGTGGGGGCTGGAGGAGGGTTATGAAAATTATCAGCCAAATATTGCATTTTATATTACTCTAATGCAGCTTTCGCAACATTCAACTTGACCTGAAAATCCTACAATTTCCTTTGGCATTCCATTACTGAGGCTCAGCTTTCTTTCATAACACCCCCGCACAACACAATAATTATCCAGTTAAATCCAAATTCATAAACAATTCATGAAGCTTTTTTTTATGTCTAGTGTTTATGAAGACAGCAAAAAGCAATGCAATTCTTATAAAGCAATTACATAATTACATTACAGAAATTAGCCACAAGTTAAAAAAGTGTTGCAAATTACATAACCGAATGCCCTACAGTTCCAGCACACTTTTATATGGTTCACTTGAGCAGTGACTTCTTGGGGTCAATGATATACAGTATCTGCAAAAATTGTGTGCTTTTCATTAATGGCTGCTATAAGCAGGGGTTCTCACTAAGTCTTGTGCCTTAACCCCAAAATGTACCCCTGCCAGAAACATGCAGATAAAATGCCCTGTATGGTTTCAGCCTTAAGCATAAAGCATAGTACCCCATATAAAGCCAACAATTGGACTAATTCACTAAAATAAGTGCTACATTGTATCTATGCAGCTGCCAGTATCAACCAGCCAGCAACTAAAGCATTGGATGGCATGATACAGGCATGATGAGTAAATGAAGCAAGTATGAGTTCTTCCATACAACTGGCCTTGATGGAGGTATTCAACACCATTATCAATAAATAGCCCAATGTATGACCTTTTCAGATAGTTAAGCTATTTCATTCTTGTTATCAGAATGATGTACCTGAATTCTGATGAGCTCTTGTGTATTGGAGTGTGTTTTCCCTTTACATACAATACATTAAAAAATATAGAAAAGTCTTTATAAATACTGTACCTAATTTCTCAGGAATGCTTTGGGACCTATAGTTTTCTGGATTTTACTATTAAGTGGAGCACCATGGCTTGTGACTGCTAAATCAATGCAAAAAAACATACACTTTTTGTGTTCAAATCAGTCAAAAATGGAGCAGTATTCCATTAATTAAACAAGCAGCGTAGGGAATGGCATTACCAGAATTTAAGTTTTATGAAAAACAGATCCTATAACTGTATTTGTCTTTTACAAAGGCTTGTTCAGCTAACCCATCCGTTCCTTTCTACAATGAAAAAAGAGAGCTTTCTGCCTAAGCTGTAGTGAAGAATTACTGCAATATGATAGCCCACTGAAATGTATCACCAGTTGAAATCAAGGTAAAGGAGCATAACAATCCGTAAAACTCTGTGAAATACGGCAACAACCCAATGTCAGGTTTCCTCCCTTCTATTGCATAGATTTCTGACATGACATAAAACACTCTTTAGGTGCAATAGAATTCGTAAATAGTGCCAATATTGTACATTATTTAAAGCAAGAGGCTCATATTTTATCCCTCTGCGCCTTTTTGAAAGCAGCACAAGCTCTCACATATTGCATTCTGAATTTAATTTAAAAAAAAATGTTTAAAATATGTTTATGATGTCTTGTAAAAAATATTTTATAAACACTGTGAATACTAGAAAAGCAAATGAAGCCAACCGAAAGGTAGAAAATAAGCATGTTGCTATAGAAAGACAAGGTGGCCTATTATGGTTGGAAATGAAACAGGGTAATGGGGCAGAATTGTGGGGTTCATTTACTGCTATGTTTCACTGGTACAATAAGCCATACCAGAAATACATTCAGTGAAGTTAGTTATTGATCTTTATCAGCATCTCTTTAGCTCCTGCTAATAATTTAGAAACTTAGGTATAGAGAGAGGTTGTGCTAATATTTTTAGAGATGCAATTTGGTGGCAATATTTTTTTACCATTAATCTTGATACAACAGTAAAATTAGTTCTGCAAAATATAGCAACATTGGTTAAATGTAGAGGCCCCTTTGTGTTAGAATTAACTCCAGTTAATTTGGCTTAATTTTTAGTTTAAAAACACATTTTTACTACAGTTTTTCTAAATGTTACCTAAGTGACAAGCTCACAAAACAGTCATCAATATGACTTGATATACGCTTAAAATATTCGGATTTTATAACAAAAATTTTATATCGCAAGTTTTGATTATTTCAGGCAAGACACACTCTTACAAATAGAGGTTTCTTACAATCCGGTCATCTTGTTTTGGGACCAAAACTGCAGTTTCCTCATTTTCATAGTATAAAATGGGGCATGTGAGTAATAGCGATGTGTGAATCTGTCCGAAAAATTCATGAACAGCATTGAAGTTAATGGGTGTCAAAATGGCAATTTTAACATGAGCGACCATTTTTATACACACCACTCTTTTGTCCAAATGCATTAAAGTCAATGGGCGTCTGAATAATCTTGACGCATGACAATTTTTTATGCGCGCAAAATTTTTACATGCGTGATTCTTTTGTCCAAATGGTAGGCATTGGTAGGCAATATGTTTTTCCCATTGAGTACAATGAAATGGAAAAATGTAGCATATATGGTGTGTGGCAGTTAGGTCCTTGACAGCCAGCCCCATAGATTCTACGTTCTTTGCTTTTGTAGTGAGCAGGTGCTTTGTTTCTCTGTATCAGTTGAGAAGCTCTGTACCTAATCTACAACTAATTGAAACAGCATTTTTGTTGGCAACAGAACAACATGTTCAGCCTCAGTTGTCTCATCTTTGAGCTAATTAATACATACCAAATCAAATGTCTTTTTTTCCCCTCTCCTCCTCCTCCTCGAAGACCTTCAATGCACTCAGCTTAAAATCTCACTGTTTGTTTCTCAAGTAGTAACCTTTCTTTTGGTTTATCGCCCCTAATGCACAGTTTAGAAAAATAATGCATTATTGATTAAGAAATGATACCTGACGAAGCAGTCATTATCATGCAATAATTGACTGTATAAAAGATAAGCTATCTAATAAGAAGCTTGGGAATTTTCACTTTCCTCAGGTCAACTGCCTCTTGTTAATTGCCAATTTACAGGCTCTAATCACCATGACAGAAATAATGAAGGGGGAAAAAAGTAAATTATTCTAACTTTGCGTTTACTTGTGAAACTGACCAAGCAAATCGAGGCCTGCAGAATTCAGTTGTACTGCTCTTAAGCCATACTGTTGAGCTGCTAAAATAATACAGAACCCAAATTTAGGAATTATATTGCTTTAAGATCATTTTAGGCATGTTTTTATGCCTGGTGGTGACTAGGGTTGCCGGCCTTTGGGATTGGGATCAACCGGTGGTAACCCTAGTGGTGACTCACAGAAACCCTTTAGATACCCCTTGAAAAGTTTAGTGAAGGATCTCAATGGTTCTCTTAACCTAAAGGCCACTATAGCTTTCATATAGCTTTTCTTTACATATCTATCATTTAATAAAAATAATAAGAGATGAACATATTATAGAGGGAATAAAGTACCCCCTATTATAAAGTGTAAGATATTATAAATTACAGAGGAGTTCCATGACAATTTAAAAGCAAGAGGCCGAAAGCTTTTATACAGGTCATGGAACTCCAAGGTTACTTCTAATATTAATTTTAAACACTGCAATATTTTTCCCCAAAATGCCATTGCAGCCACTGATTATCTAAGCCTTCTCCAAAAAAATTGTTCATATAATAGCTTGATATGTGTTCTTCTTCTTCATTATCAATAATTTGGTTTCCGTATATACCGTAACACTGTCTGATTGAAATCTATCCATCCATTCACCCTAGGTTAGGCCATATAGGAGCAATAGGCTTGACTCATGGGCATGAATAACAGAATATCCTTTAGAAGAGTATTGGTATCTACTGCTTCAACTGTTCCTATTTCCCAAAAATGTATTTGTAATTTTGGAAGAAAGAAGAAATGAACACTTACAGAGGAAGAGCCATAGGGGTATATTTATCAAAGAGTGAAGTTAGAGATCACCACAGTCTGCTAGAGTGAAAAACCACCTCTCTCCATTCATTTCTATGGGATTTTTAAAAATCCCATAGAAATGAATGGAGAGAGGCGGTATTTCACGCTAGTGGATTGTGTGATCTCTAACTTCACTCTTTGATAAATCTACCCCATACGGTAGATTTACTAAAGAGCGAAGTGGCTAACCCTTGCGACTTTTCGCCAGCATTGCCACTCGCAGGGACATCACCAATTACTAACAGGCACCAATTCGCTAGCGAAACAGACCGTTGCTATCGGTCATTCGCAACTTTTCGCCTGGCGAGAGCAACGCAATTCACTAAAATGCGATTTTACTGAACGTTACCTCTTTTGCCAGATTTGCCTTCACCACCTCAGACCAGGTGAAGTGCTATAAAGTAGTTACATAGTTACATAGTTACATAGTTAAATTGGGTTGAAAAAAGACAAACCCCTCCAAATGAAAACCCAGCATCCATACATACACCCCTCTCTACTTTTAATTAAATTCTATATACCCATACTAACTATAGAGCTTAGTATCACAATAGCCTTTGATATTATGTCTGTCCAAAAAATCATCCAAGTAGCTAGATCTTCCTCACTTACATCATATCCTATGAGCCGAAAATGCATCAAAGTTCAAAAACGCTGGCGTATTTTCCTTTCTTCAGTCCTAACAATCTTTTTTTTGGGGAACAGTTTTTTTCCAGACATTTCCTGACATATGAAACATTCATTTTACAGTGGGCTTATATGTAGGGCATTATATTAACTCTCTTGTCTATATTAAGGTTCCCTGGACATATGTAATAAATCGGTAACTTAAACTATTTGCAGCAGCTTTAAATTACCTGCAGTATGCAAATTGACCTGAGCGAATTGCCTGGCGAAGTATTGTGATGGGTGTGAAACGGACGCTGGCAAAAATTTGCCACGTTAGTGAATTTGCCCCAAATCTTCAGTTCATGTTAGAATAAAAGATTAACATAGCAATAAAGAGTCACAAAAAGTATGGGTTGCTTTACTTTATATTTTTACTGTTTTACACAAAAGGTTGCACTAGACAATTGGAGGTTTCAATTAGCAGTATATTGTTGGCTGCTGTAGCTGGTCTCCTAGCTTATCCAATAAGTGATATCCATTGCATGTGCTGAAAGAAAACAATTCTAATAGAATTTAAAAAGCAGGAGACCTGGAGGCAATGGCTACTTGTATAACCTGCTTGTAATTAAAACATATTCAGTCAATAGAAGCTTTTTTAATGAAGAAAGTATTCAGGTATTGAGATAAGATAACTATCTTCATTGGATGCTGCCAAATATTCCCTCAAGTTTAAAAGTAATTGTGCTTCTAGTAATTACTGTGTGCTGGCAGCTACTTCTTGGGTACAAGGAATTGGCAAGAAGAACGAATATCATAACAAAGACTCTTTTAAGTCAAGTTTTAGATGGCAAACATTATATATTGTCTTAAAAGTCAAATGCTTTCTGTCCTGGCATGCTCTTTAAAAGGCCGTTGGTGTTAATAGTGGATGTGAACCTTTTCAAATATAAATAGATGCAGGATTGTAATTCAGTGAGCTATGCATTTTGTATCTTGGCCTTTTTTGTGTTTTGGCTCATGGGAGCTTTGGGAAAGTTATTTGCTCTTCCTCTACCACAGGCACCAAAGTTAGATTGTATGATTTATGCTGCAAGGATTTGTTTCTGAATAACTGTATATAGTGCTGCATATAATTAATTAGAATTGCAACAGAAGAATAAAGATAATTATAGTCTAAAGCTTGTTAATGTTTAAATACACAAATAAGTAAACACTGCTTTTACACGAAAGGGCATATTGTATCGCAAACACAATTTATCATTTGTAAAATGGCAGAATAAAGGCAGAAACTAATGGCAGAAATGAAATACAGTTGGGCTAAAAATAACAGTATGCTAACGGAGGATACATACATACTAAGCAAAATTATTACAGCAAGGACTCAATAGAAAAGAGATTGATTGTGGTTGAGACAAGAGATGCAAAAGAGATAGGAGCCCAAAATAAGGGGCGAGAAACATAAGTGGAGAGAGTCTTCAGTCTCCACATCAGCCTGTGGCTAAGCACTTGAAAGAAGTTGACCACCAACACCCTTACCGCACTATAAGAAGGGTTTCATGTTGAGGCTCTAGATCCAGTCTGGTCCAGAAGGAGAAAGAGTTTGCCACCATTATGTCCCAACAGAGGTTTCAGTAGACGAGCAAGTGTCAGCTGAGACTGTCCCTTGTAGCTTGCTGCTCAGTTTGCATATAGTCAGTAAAAATAACGCTCTATAGCCTATGATGACAAATGAAGCTTGCTTTCCATATGGAAGCAGTAAGTCTTATACACAAGACTATATATGTTTAATTAACTTCTCATTTTTGTTGAACATTGGTTAATATTTCCCTTTAAAGATAGCTGTTGGAACTCAAAGGCTTATTACAGTAGTTTCTTTTGCTTTTATAGTTCATTCCTGATTTACTGCTTTTTTTATGGCTGCTGTAAAAAGGCCACACATCAGGGAATATCGTGAAATGATGAGGAAATTTCCCTTTGCTGTGTCAGTTCAAGTTGAGCATTTACATGGAAACCTTGGGGGGGGGGGGATTGTGTATTTGCCTAATTCCACATTAAGGGGACACTAACAAAGAAACACACATTTCCTGTATACTGAAGAACAGCATGTAATATTCTCAAATATTTATTATTTAATACTTATATAGGAGAGTTTTAGACGCACAATAATTTAAAAGGTGTTTTTCAGCTGCTAAAGGGGAATTTTTCCTTTACCTGCAATGAAGACTCCTTTTTAAGGGTGTTTAAAACATTCATATTTCTTGGTTTATTTCATGTACTGTTTTGTGTTTGTGTATTAAATAAAGTGAAATATGATAACTATTATATAAATATTTTAATGGTGATAATGGCAACCACAGCATCCTTTGTCTCTGTATAACTCTTTTTTGCCTTCCTAAAGTACTGATCTGTTTATGTTATTGCTATATAAAAAAAAACATTTATATTAAGGACTGAATGTTGCAAAATATGCTGCTAACATTGCAAGCAGAGACTGTAAATGGAGTTGGAATTACAACATAAAGTGGTAACAGCATTATCTACAAATGGGAAAAAGGCGGCCTAACTTTTGTTAAATATGAGTGCAAGAAATATGGTGGCAGGGAAATTGAAGCTCCTCCATGTTTGGTTCTTGCATGGTAGATACTAAGATCACCAGTGCACAGTTAAATAAAAGTCCTTTCATTGAAATTATGTGGACCAAGGTACAATATGTTCCCTTTTTAAACATATATCAATGGGTTTTAGTTTTTATCATGTGAATGTAAGATTACGAGTCATTATTAAAATTTTAAAGATGAGGATAATTACACACGAGTATGTCAAGAGCTGGGAAATATTGTATCACAGATTGAGGTTAACCCTGTGACTTGTAAAATCTATAAATCTATAGAGAAGAATATTTACATATTGATCCATATTCATTAACAAAATAAATTATTGGTTCCTATACAGATGGTTCTTTTGGACCTTATGTTTGGCTTAATGTATAAGAAGAGACATGGCCAAACTGCAAGTGGAGCCATCATTAAGCAGCTACAATGTCCAGGGTGCAAACTAGAGAGTCTGAATTTGAATTGAGTGGAGGCGTGGCTGCAAAATGTCGAATACGACTCATTTTGACAACCCATTCAACCAAACACCAATAGTCCGATGATTCTAACAGGTTTTCTATTCCTGTCATAAAGGATATTATGGAACTATAAGGAGTCAGGAGAGCAATGTTAAATGAAAAAGAATAATATAATATGTTATTAATGAAGATAAAATGTCCAAATAGGTTTTGTTTACATTAAAGAAGAGATGTTGGGTTTGAGGAAAATGGCATTGATTTAAGTGAAGGGGCCTATACCAGAAATCATCCTCACATGTTTTGACAGATCTATTCTTGATGTGAATGCATCCTCTTCTCCTTCATAGTTCATTGTGCTTCCTTGCTTTTCTTCCTAGGGTTTGCACTTTGTCCTCCCACCGAACCCTTGTCGAGTCCATCATCAAAAACCTGCAGTGCATAATTCAATACCCACCTCCCTTGCTTCCTATTCAACAGATTATATTTAAAGTTTGAGGCACAACGTGGTTTGGTGGATGCCAATCATTGCTTACAGCTTTTACAAAAAAAAAAGCTGCCACTTCTTAAACAAAATAACATATTATCATTCTGTGCCCCTTGCTGTGAGGCATCTGAAGCCATCACCAAAGGGGTGACAGTGCACTAGAGCCATATAAACACCCTTTGCTGTTTTGTTAGCAGGAAAATCATAAACCTATTATTTAGCATACTGTTGGGTTTATACATGCTCTTCCTATGAGGTTTTTTTATCTTTATTCTGGCAAACAGAGCCAGAAGATTTAGAGGAATATAAAATAAAATCTTCAAACAAAAAGCATGCAGGAGAAATAAAGAGAAATCATGTAATGTGCCACCACAAAGCTATGTGTTATTATAATGGCATTTAAAAATGGAATATGGTCCTGGAAACAGGCTTGAGTTTAGTGCAACAGGTAGAAAAACAACTCTGCAGAGTTATTACAATGATGGAACTTCCAGTTTATCAGCGACCACAGGGAAAAAGGTATAAAATAAAATAAGACAGATAAACAACGGCTTACAAATATAAAACAGCATTTTTTAATCAACACTCTGCCCTGCAGTGTTTCTGAAGCCTCAACTCATTCTTTTAGCACATAAACGCAGTGGTGATTGTGCTTTATCTTGTCCTTGTAGAGGTATTGAAGGAGAAACAGGGGGGAACATTAAAAAATAACAAGTCACCCTGTTAGATCATGATTTGCCTTGGAACAATTGCAAGAAATCTTACTATTACCATTGCACAAGAGTAAACAGTCATTTTGCAATAAGCAAGCCTTGCCAATTTATCTTCAGTCCCACTTTCACTGAGGATATGCCACCCTCTTTAAAATGGCAGCGACTTGATTACAATAAAACAATTGTTTATTTCAAAACAATTTCCTGAAAGTGCGGCATCCTTGTTCTAGCTTATTAGTAATTAGGATTCTCCCGTGAAGTTTAATATATCATGCAATGGTAATAGGGACAAACAAAATCTGTTTTGTATCCCTGTCTGTGTAAAGCAATCTTATTCTTTATTCTAAATCTTTTTCGGCAGTCTCACTTATGTAAAATAATTATATTCTGCATCTAATTTGCTTTTCAGAATTTGCTTTTGGGAAACATGCTGCTTTCTTTATTGTTTTGTTTGAGTATTATGCAAAATTCAAGGAGAATGTTTCACTTTTTTTTGTTATTGGTGAAGAAAGAATGTTGTGAGGAATAGGTAATGTGTTGAGGAGTCCTCTTAACTGCCAGTGAAGGTTTTCTTTCCTGTTTCATAACTAAGAGCTCGAGAAAGTATTTCACAATGAAGGACCAAAATGCCAACGCTCTATGCTTCTCCACTAACATAGAGTTCGGAGGTCAGATTCTTAGCCCTAAACTCAGTACAGGATCTGATTTGAAGCATTGTTAGCTCATAGAATTTATTTGCTGCTACTGGATCCCTGTACACACTCAGCATATATGCACTCAGCTACTTGAGGCATAAGCAGACATGTCCTGTTTTTTTTTTTATTAAGGTGGATTGCATTTGGCTGAAGCAGGGAAACACACTGCCATTGTCATGTATACTGCAAAGCCACCAGCCCATCTCTCCCATTGATCTTAATACACTGTGGTTAACAGAACAGGAACAGTGATCTTATAGTGGTTGCAAAACTGACATAAAACAAAATATACAAAAATGGATATAGCATACCTGAAAAACAGCTGACTAACCGTCCTGGCGTCAGCGTTAGAAGGAGCACGCACATGAGGTAGGGGGCAAGGTGACTGGCCAGGTAGCATAGGGCACCCGCTTGGAATGTACCATGTGCCCCACAGGGTTTCACTATAAACTTCAGCTAATCTGGTGTAAACTCAGTAAAATTGCTGCACAGCACACAGTGACTATAGGGGTAGGACTACACAGACGTTTTCTGCATGATCCGGCGCGCTGCAAAAGAATACTAGCGTCAAATTGCATACGACGGAAATAAGGTAAGTGAATGCATTGTCAGATGAAGTCACATGCATGACTGTCGGATGCAGCCGCAGCACGCTGTTGTGTCGTGTCGGATCAACACTGCGACTTCCTCAGACATTTCTATTTCTTACCTTATTTCCGTCGCATGCAATTTGACGCCGGCGTTTTGTAGCAGCATGTCGGATTGTGCCGAAAACGTCCATGTAGTCCTACCCTAGCAGTCTGACTATAGCATTACATCTGTGCTAAGCACCATTGCTCCAGCCCAGTTTGTGTCAATAGGCACAGCAGACTTGCACCTAATGACTCTCAAGCAGATATTATTTTAATGGTGATCCCCAGAAATAATTCATTCTCCATTCCAACAATCTTGAGTGCCATTGCCTCCAATTTGTGCCAGTGAAACCACAGGGGAAAAGACATTATAGGTAAAAAAAAAACCCTGTATTTATCATAAATTAGCCCATTTGATTTTTATTTTATTTTTATTTGTGACTAAGGTCAATTTGAAAGTTGCACAGTTAACATTCATCAGTGCAATTAAATATCATGCTTTAATTAGCTACATTTTAAAAAAGTATAATATTTCCTTTGTTGTTTAGACATTTGTCTTAAAAACTCGTTAAACGGCAGTGTTTTCAGGCTTCCTTTGTAATATTAGTCCTGTAAATGCAGACTCCCAAGCTGTGCAGGCTCATTTGATCCTCAGGTAATGCTGTCTGTTTCAGGTTGCCGTCAACATTTTCTTAGCAGCTGATGTTGCTTGGGGAAGGGCAGCAATGGATAGGACTTTCGGATCACTTCTCAAGCTGTCCTGAGTTGGTGAAATGCAACAACCATATGTATGCGGCTTACTTTCTCTGTGAATACTCTGTACAGCCATATTTATAGATATACTAAGCCCTGAATAATTTACATTTTCTTTTGCTGCTCAGCACCAATTTACAGTACAAGTATGGGACCTGTTATCCAGAATGCTCGGGACCTGGGGTTTTCCGGATAATGGATCTTTCTGTAATTTGGGTCTTCATGTCTTAAGTCTACTAGAAATCCATTTAAACATTAAATAAACCCAATAGGCTGGTTTTGCTTCCAATAAGGATTAATTATATCTTAGTTGGGATCAAGTACAAGCTACTGTTTTATTATTACAGAGAAAAAGGAAATCATTTTTAAAAATTTGGATTATTTGGATAAAATGGAGTCTATGGGAGACAGCCATTCCATAATTCGGAGCTTGGATATCGGGTTTCCGGATAAGGGATCCTATACCTGTATATCTAAAAAGGGCCTTCTTTATAAATTAGTGTAGCTTTGGTGAAGCTGCGACTAAAACCTTTCATATACACCATGGAAGTACATATTAAACACAGCATACTTGGTAAAACTGAATAAGATACCCAGGTTTTTTTTAAGCAATTTTACTAACTAACAGTTTCCACTCACGTTTTCTACTCTACGTAGCTCATGTGCATGCACATTTATAAACACGTACCAAAATGTTTGCAAAAAAAATGCCATATTCTGTATCATTTGAAATGTTACAATTTTCCATAAATTAATATGCTGTTAATAATGTACCTTTATGACCCACAAGACTCGTACGCTAGAAGCAAATTCTAGTAAGGAAAGAAAAAGCAATAACCAGAGAAGTCCATGCTAGAGATCAGTGCAGATCTAATGAGCTAGACTCAAATCCAGCCAACACAGACACTCTCACAACACAGAACACGACAACAAATTTTAGCTTTTTGCTAACTTGGACCCATTAGCTGATCCAACGCTGCACAGCCTTATCTGCAGTACTGATGTATCATGGCATAATATTGAACCCCAGAAGTAACATCATCTGAGTGCAGGCTTAAGTTGGAAGTGATGCAGAGATGCCTTTTAATTTCAACACAACCCTCAGATCCATTGACTATAGCAGTAAACCATCTTAGACTCACATTTTTTGCAAGTACCCCTCCCACTGTAGGACTCAAGCAGACAAGTAGGGAACATACAAACCCATTGTTGATAGCACTCTTGTCAAATGGAGCCCATGACCCCACAGTGTTATCTATCTCATCAATCATCATATCCATAATGGTATCATTAACTATGAAAATTTGCATAAGTAGTGGCCTGTGTATGATGCCAGTATAATGATACATTACCAATACATCATAAGGGTTATTTAAGATATAGATCATGCTGTAAAGGAATATAATGCATGCCATGGACCACATCATATAAAACCTGTCCTTAACTGATCACATTTTATGTTCCTTCGTGGATGAAGGCCTGATGTGACTCAACACGTGAGCATCTGAATCAAGGTTTGTTGGTCAAATAACCAGCTTAAGAAACAAGGCTTGCCATGCTGATCACCTTCTTAGCTATCATAAATGAGAGACAAATGGGAAAAGACATAATTCCTTGAAAAGATCATGCTCGCTGCTGAAATAGTCCTGGAGAATGAAAAGTCGATTTTAATTGGCAATATAGTTCAGTAAACGGAACATTAAACACACATAGATAGGATCATTGTTCAATGCACTCTATACAAAAGGCCTTGGGGATTTGAATCCCTGAAAGTAGTTAAAAACCAGTAGCTTTCCAGATGATTTATCCTCCAGCACCCATCATACTAACACAGTGAGCCTAGGATGATGGGAGCTGTAGTATAACAATGCCGGAGCAGAGTCATGAAAGATTTCACCAGTATCAGCAGATATTTGTTTTATTATAGTTGAGCAAAAATAAAATTCATAGTAATGCATTTATTTATCAGGATAAAATATGGTATTATAGTACCATCACCTTCTGTTCAGCTTGTGTATAAGATTGGAATGGTTAAGCATGTTTTCGTTAGCTGGGATATGATACAAGCTGAATCTGAATCTAACTCATTCCATAATCAAAATATACATATATATATATATATATACATACATGAACAAAATATATTTCACATAAATTGATATTGGCAATATTAAGCAGATCATTAACTACTGGCAAGATCTAGGTGGAAGGAAACAAATACAGAAAATAAGAATTATGGTTTAGAGGCCTAAGAATATCTATGTCCTATCCAGATTTTAAAATGGTCTTCATTTTTATGGTTTTTGCATTATTTGCCTTCCTCTTTTGACTCTTCAGACTTTCAGATGAGGATCACTGACCCCGACAGCCCATAAATTATTGCTCTGTGAGGTTACAATTGTAATTGTTATTGTTTTATTACTTAACTTTCTACTCAGGCCCTATCCTATTTATATTCCAGACTCTTATTCGAATCACTTCCTGGTTGCTAGGGTAGTTTGGACCATAGCAACCAGATAGCTGCTGACATTTCAAACTGAAGAGCTGTTGAACAAAAAGCTAAATACTTTAAAAACCACAAATAATGAAACATTAAGGGGCAACTTTGAACTTCGAACTTTGAATTTAAAAAGACCAACTGAATAGAGGTCGAAGGTTTTTGGGGGTCGAAGTGGTCCGTATTTGAATCGTACGATCGAAGGAATATCGCCTTCGATTCGAAGTTTTTCCCCCAAAAAACTTCGATCTCTCAAAATCCACCAATTGCCTCCATATAGGTTCTAGTAGGTCCCCCATAGGCTAAAACAGTACTTCGGCAGCTTTTAGGTGGCAAATGGTCGAAGTCGAAGTTTTAAAGAGACAGTACATGATAAATTTTGATATTTGAATTTCGAAGTTTTATTCAGATTCGAAGTATTTTACTTAGAAAATTCACTTCGAACTTTGATAAATCTGCCCCTTAGACAAATTATAAATTGATATCACTGTCTAAAAGTTAATTTAAAGGTGAACAACTCCCTTTATCTGCTGCTATCATATAGTGAAAAACAATTGCAGTCAAAACACTTCTGTCTGCCATGGTGTTTTTGACTGCTACTTGTTTTCTGCCAGATGGCAGAGGCAGTCAGAGAGCCAACAGGTGCCAACAGTCTAAGAAATTCTAAAAACCTTAATCATAATGGAAGTTGCAGGTCTCAGTACAGAGGATATTTTACAGTAACACCTCTGTGAGTGGTTATATATTAATAGCCTGAGTATTTTCCGCAAAAATAAAATACGAAAGAAATGACGGAATCCTCTAGCCTTTATTTTGGGAATGTACTAGTCTAGCACTATGTGCTGATCCGTTACATTGTATGCCCATTGGCCCGGTCTCTCTCCCTTTCTGCCAAGCTGAGCAATGTAACAGACGGTTCAGGGGTGATTCTGAACAGGTCATTTTTCCTGAAAGCTTGAAAGCAGGAACATCCCTGTGATAAGTATACATCGGAAGCATCTCATACAATCGTAGCAATTATTCATTTCCGTTTTGCCACAAAACATTATTATGAAAGAGTCCATTTTGGAACGGTGTCTTGGTGAAACATTGTTTGCACATTGAAAACACTGCTTGCATTACTCAAGCATTAAACAGAAGGTGTGCTGGCAGGATGCAAACAATAAAGGTGCTTGCAGCTACTTTAGTTCCTGGCTGTTCCAGGGTCTCTCAGGAGAAAGCTGCTGGGATATTCGTTACAGAAAGCACGGCAGAATATGTTGCATTCATTAGAAAAGCAATTTTAGTGTATGACTGCTCAAGCTAAATTATGTTAAGGCTAATGATGAACAGATCTCTCCTCCTAGGTGTTGCACCGCATTATTTTGAAAGCAGGGAGAGTTGTTGTGGGGAGAAAATGAATGTAAAAATCCTAAAAATAGAACAAATTATCATATCAAACACACAAGAGTTTCTGATTCTGAAACTTACTTCTTTTTTTTTTTTTTTTTTTTTTAAAAGTCAGTGATCTGCAAATATTTCCAGAGTACAGGTATGGGATCCAGGAAACCCGTTATTCAGAAATACGGAAAGGTCATCTGCCATATTATCCAAATAATCCAGATTTTTAAAAAATATTTACTTTTTTTTGTAATAAACCAGTACCTTGTACATGATCGAAACAAAGACATAATGAATCCTTATTGGAGGCAAAACCAGCCTATTGGGTTTATTTTGGGGCCGATTCACTAACTTCAAGTGAAGGATTCGAAGTAAAAAAACTTCGAATTTCGAAGTGTTTTTTGGGCTACTTCGACCTTTGACTACGACTTCTAAGGATTCAAACTAAAAATCGTTCGACTATTCGACCATTCTATAATCGAATTACTGTCTCTTTAAAAAAAACTTCGACCCCCTAGTTCACCATCTAAAAGCTACCAAACTCAATGTTAGCCTATGGGGAAAGTCCCCATAGGCTTTCCTAAGTTTTTTTGATCGAAGGATATTCCTTCGATCGTTGGAGTAAAATCCTTTGAATCGAACGATTCAAAGGATTTAATCGTTCGATCGAAGGAATAATCCTGGGATTGTTCGATCATACTATCTGCGCTAAATCCTTCGACTTCGATATTCGAAGTCGAAGGATTATAATTCCCAGTCGAATATCGAGGGTTAATTAACCCTCGATATTCGACCCTTTGTGAATCGGCCCATTAATGTTTACATGATTTTCTACTAGGTTTATGAAGATCCAAATTACTGAAAGATCCGTTATATGGAAAACCCCAGATTCCGAGCATTCTGGATAACAGGTCCCATACCTGTATAACAACATTAAGGGGCCGATTCACTGAATTCGAGTGAAGGGTTCGAATTTAAAAAAATTCGAATTTCGAAGTTTTTTTGGGCTACTTCGACCATCGAATGGGCTACTTCGACCTTCGACTACGAAAATTGAACGATTCGAACTAAAAATCGTTCGACTATTCGACCATTCGATAGTCGAAGTACTGTCTCTTTAAGAAAAACTTCGACCCCCTACTTCGGCAGCTAAAAGCTACCGAAGTCAATGTTAGCCTATGGGGAAGGTCCCCATAGGCTTGCCTGGGATTTTTTGATTGAAGGATTTTCCTTCGATCGTTGGGTTAAAATCCTTCGAATCGACCGATCGCAGGATTTGCGCAAAATCGTTCGACTTCAATATTCGAAGTCGAACAATTTTAGTTCCTAGTCGAATATCGAGGGTTAATTAACCCTCGATATACGACCCTTCGTGAATCGGCCCCTAAAATATCATTTTTAATTATAATTGTGCAGCTAAGTGGTACAGTGTTAACAATGGATCCCTGGCAGTTTAAGCACATCTAATTCAGGCTATCTGTGTTCCTTCGCCTATAGAGAACGATACTGAACCGTTGACAGTGGAGATATAAGGATGGACAACTGAGAACACAGGCAGTTAGACCCCACTAACTAAATGGGGCGCATGGCTGTCAGGTTGTTTTAAAAAACTATACAATTAGGCATTTGCAAACTAGCCTATACAGTACATAAGAAAACACATGTTAACAGAGGAATGGATGAGTTAAGGCAGACAGAACGATAGAGAGAGTGAGAGAGAGAGAGAGAGAGAGAGAGAGAGAGAGAGAGAGAGAGAGAGAGAGAGAGAGAGAGAGTAGGGCCCTTTTAATCTTTTATTTCTCAGTGTTTGTATGTAAATTGTATGTTTGATGTATCCACCCTGTGCTCATGCTCTTTCTAAATCCTTGTTAATAAGAATAAGGCACAGGACTACTTGATGAAACATTTGGCTATTAAAAGTTAAAGTAAGAATGTATTTCTGCTACCAAGATGTTATTATATTTAATAGCATTGTCCTGAACAGAAATACAGTATTTCACAGCTTACAGCAGATCATTTTACATGAATTAAAGTCAGATTTTTCTATCCTTAGGGTTGTCACCTTGCTCATGGTGTTGATTTGAAGTCCTTTTGCCTTGTCTCGGGCAATGATTTTGTTGTTTGGGTGAACTGTACTGCGTGGCATGGGCTTTCACTTACAGGATCAGCATCACGTCTGCTCAGTGAGGAACTTGCCACCCTTCACAGTTGTCTCTGATAAGGCATTAATTCACTCTGACAGCTTCTGGAAAGTTCTCAACATTCTTGAAAAATTTGCTTTGCGCCTGGAATGTGCTTTAGTATCGTAGGAATAAAGAGCAAACCAAAAGGATGAATCACTGTCTAAATAATACCTTAGATAACTCCAAATAATTCTCTGCCATAAAAGACTGTGCTTGATAAAAAAAAAGTAGTTCTCAAAGAAATGAAGTCACCAAAAGAACAGCATAACGTATTGTTCTACTAATCTGAGAGGGAAAAGAAATAGCCAGGCTTTGTGTTATTGTATTTAAAGAGATTCTGAATTCACAGCTTTTTTGTTCTTTGTAGCATTTCGTTGTTTACCTAAGCCTAAATTGGGCTGTGTTATTTTTTATTCACAAAAGAAAGGCTCGGAACTGAAATGAAAATGCTTGTGATGTGGATCCCGTTGTTCCAACTGGGGAAAGTGGCAGTAAAGCCCCCAAAAACAAAGTTAGGACTTCTATACAGGGCCTCTCCTAAATATTTAACAATTAACATTTATTTGATCAATTTACTAAGGTGGTGCTATGCCAACAACACACATGAAAACACATCACACATGCAAAAACCTTCATGTTGCTGCTCAGAACCATGTATTTTTCCAATGTATATGTTCTCCTTCATAGAGCTGTAAATCATTGCAAGGTCTGTGTTATAGAAGAGGGGACTATAGGCAGTTGGGGATGGAAGGATTCCCCCAAGTGTACCGAGCATTACATACATCATATCAGGAATGTGCTCCTTGTGGAACTCCAGCTTTTGCTGAGCTGCGAGTGTCCCACCCATGGCCAAAGGACCACAGGCTGGACATATAATAAAAATAATGAACACAATATTATATGTCCTATGTATGTTTCTCCCCCAATGGAAGCTAAATGCCCACCTGGCCTTACTTT
Source organism: Xenopus petersii (assembly GCA_038501925.1). Lineage (NCBI taxonomy): Eukaryota > Metazoa > Chordata > Amphibia > Anura > Pipidae > Xenopus > Xenopus petersii. The sequence continues at coordinate 33,889,308 of CM076684.1, read as the reverse complement.
ATAACTGGTCTTGAATTAGGGTGTCTGGTTTATTGGCCTGGGGGCGACTGCTGCTTATACTGTCTGATAAAATATAGGAGACATTGACCAAATCATAATCAGGTTGTCCAGAGGGGGCCGTTTGATATTACTAAATAAGCTTCTTTTTTTGTACACTTCACATAAATTTCATACGTCTTAAAAAGGACCTTCCTTTATATTAAAGCAGTCATCTAAACGCTTTCTCTTACAACGAACAGATATTAAAGGAAAAGCAAGTTTTATTTTCTCTCTAATCGGGATTTCAGGTAGATTCATGCCAAGTTTGTGACACTCAGTCTTTGAAGTTCAGTTTTCCCATCATTTATTTATTCCAAGATAAATTGTTGCCTTTTTTTGCCATCTATGCACTCTGCCTTACGTCGCGGGGCCCCTCACTGTGCCTCAGAGCTGTAGTGTTGGATGAAAGCTTACTCATTTGAGCGTTTGAACTTGACACAAAAGGCAATACCAAGAAACATATCGTAATAAAACGGGCTGGCGGAGCAAACAATAGCTGATTTACTATGCTAATTTTAATTTTATATTACAATGAGCAGTGAAAACCTGCTATAGTCATAGCCGTCCTTGTGGGAGGTCTTGGATAGTATTACATGCTATTATTACTTTCTGGATAATGTATACATTTTCAGTATCACACAGTCTTTCTCCTTCATTTTTCATGAGAAGTGGCTTTAGATTAATGACTTAGCCACGGAAGAAACGAAACGCCATGCCAGTCTGATTTATTGACCACTTAGTGTTGATGAAGCTGCAAACAAGAGTCAAACAGATGTTGCAGCGGCATTTTTCTTTATCAGAAACTAGCAGCTTTTTGCATTTTAACCATATCCGTTTCCCCATTCTGCTGACTCACTCAAAAAAATGTATCTAGAGCAAAAAGCTGTTGATACCACTTGGGAGCTCAGCTAATGGCCAAATTTGGATCCTGCACCATAAAATGCACAGAAATAGAGTAGTATATAGCATGTATTTTTAGGAATTAGGCACAAAATGCTACTGGTTTCGTTGTGTAAAATGCCATTTGTTAGTGGTAAAACATGGTTGTGGTTTATACTAGGGATGCACTGAATCCTCTATTTTGAGATTTAGCCGATTCCCAAACTGAATCCAAACCCCAATTTGCATGTGCAAATCAGGGCTCCTGCTGAAAAAGGCTGAATCCTGGCTGAATACCGAACCGAATCCTGGATTCAGTGCATCCCTAATTTATACTACATACAAAAGTATATACAGTATATTTTAGGAGTTAAAGAACCAATTTAAGAGTCTCCTTTATTAATAGATTTATTAATAGATTTACTTAGGGTCAAATATCGATATTCGACTGCCGAATTGTGGAAGGATTTACCGATTAAATCCTTTGAAACGTTCGAATCGAAGGATTTTAATTCATTGATTGAACAATTTTTCTTCGACCTAGAAATTGTTCAAAAGCCTATGGGGACCTTCCCCATAGTTAGTGATGGGCGAATTTATTCGCCAGGCGCGAATTTGCGTGATTCGCCGTCGGCGAATAAATTCGCGAAATGGGCGCGAAAATTCGCGGAAAAAATTCGCCCGCGTCAAAAAAAATTTTTTAGAAAAAACGGACGTTTCGTGAATTTTTCGCTGTTTCGCGAAATTCGCGCGAAATTCGCGCGAAATTCGCGAATTTTTCGGCGAAGCGAAACTGCACAAATTCGCCCATCACTACCCATAGGCTAACATTGGGTAGCTTTTAGGTGGTGAACTAGGGGGTCGAAGTTTCTTTTTAAAGAGACAGTACTTCGACTATCGAATGGTCGAATAGTCGAGCGATTTTTAGTTCAAATCGCTCGATTCAAAGTCGTAGTCGAAGGTCGAAGTAGCCCATTCGATGGTCTATTCCCTCACTCAAGCTAAGTAAATGGGCCCCTATGAGTATGGTTGGCCACGTTGCAGCACTGTATAACATGCCAGAAGTACTGTCTGATTGAGCACTAAGGGGCACGCTCCTGCACCACTCAGTGTTCTTGCACTTTGGCACTAGATGCTTTAGTATAAGATCTGTCTGAGACAGATACCTAAGCAGAAAGGGTGAGTGAATGTTACCTGCAAATTTGGTTTCTAAGCGGTACTAAAACTGGTGCAACTTTTACTAAATTAACTTTGATTGTCTCTTTGGAGTTGTTGATCGTGCAGTCAGTGCTATCACAACTCCTGTAACAGCCACTTAATTATGTATATGTACAGACTGATAAACCTTAATGCACAATTGGCCTGGACTATGCCTAATAAATGCAGGGCTGCATTGTTTTTAGTAGCAGTCCAGCACAGGTGCATATGGTGCAGTGTTTCTAACTTAACAATCTCCAATTGTTTATGAACTACAAGCTTCATCTTTCATCAGTAACCAGAGGGCTACAGTGTGGACCTCATACTGGTTCTCCACTTTTGCCTTGATAAGTGTAGAACACAAAAACATTCATACTTGTCTCATTTTCTCTAATAATGGGCGTATTTGACTCTTTATTGTGCAGTGGGCCAAATGGAAATCTTTGTATTTCACACAAACCCCAGTGATATATAATTTGTTTCAGTAAAGCATCTGGTGATCTTTGCATGAAATGAAGGCAATCACTGTAAAGTTATCATTATTAATGTCTGTTCAGAACAATTAGATGTTCAAAGGAATTCATAATGCAACCATCTGTTAAACCTTATAGGAACACTTAACAGTATGTCCTTAAGCCTACTGACTTGTAGCATATTAAGATTTTTATGGTAGATATTAACTATATATATATATACACACACATACACACATACATACATACATACATACATACATACATACATATACATATACATATACATATATATATATATACATCTATATATATACATATATACATCTATACATATACATACATATACATACACACATATATATATATATACACACACATATATAAATAATATATAGATAAAAGAAGCAAGAGTTTTGCAGGCTTAAAGAAATAAACTAAAAATACATCTATAATATTATGACTAGTGATGGATGAATCTAATCTTGCCAAAAATGTGGGAAATATTTAACAAAATATTTCACTCATGCCTAACTATGACTCATTTTTATTTTATGTAAGTGCTGTGGTTGTGCTGCTTGCAGTTTGCTTTGCTGTTTCTTTATGCTCCCCTCAGTAACATACAGTAACTGCTATGGTTCTAGTTGTTTTGGATTCCATGCAGATCTGTGAGTGTAAGCTTTTTGGGTAGTGTTTAATCAAGGAAGGATAGACAAATGTTGATAATTTACACTGTATTACCTTAAATTGCCTCTTTTCTGTTGTGACTGGCATTGATCTAAATGTGGTCATACAACGTTTTTTATGATATTCAGTGCATGTATGGTGGGAGACGAGCCAACCGATATCGGCAAAAGACTTAAATATCGGATGGCTTGTTGAACGTCTGAAAATTGATCAGACGCTTTTGAAGGTGCCCAAACATTGGCCAGGTTTTACTGCTCAATCGTCAAATAGAGGTAGAATTTTATTGTTTCTATTTTTATTTCCGAAAATTTGGCTCTTGATGTTATTAATGATCTTTTTTGCAGGAAAGATCATAATAGTTATGTGTATGACCACTTTAGACTGGTAGAACTGAAAAACACATTTTAACTAAAAAACAGATTTTATGTTTTGGGGTATCATCAGGGGCGTTTCGGGAAGTAATGCCGCCTGAGGCAGCGTTTGCAATGCCGCCCCCCCCCGCCTCCCGTCACTCTCACCTTAACAGCTGACGGGGGGTCCGGTGGAGTCCGATTTGATAGCGAAATTGCTCTCTCTGCACTAGAAAAGCTGAATTTCCGGTTTAAAAAACGGAAATTTGGCTCTTTAAGTTACCAGGAGTAGCTTTTTGCCGCCGCTGGTAACGACTGCAGAGCTGCCGCCTGAGGCAAGGTGCTCACCTTGCCTCATGGCTGAAACACCCCTGGGTATCATCCAAGCCAAACTTCTGCAAAGTCATTGCACCTGTTTTCAAGCTGATCTGTCCCTCTCAATGCAGATTGGACCTCTGTGTGTTTGGCCAAATTGCAGTTACTGTTTATAACATTAATGGTCCGATTTTGATAATCTTACAACTTGACTGTGACCAACTTTAGATTCTTAGGAGCTCCAATGCATACAATGTTCTGGCCTCTCTTTTGCCTACCCCTCCACATCTCACTCTTCAATCATAAATGAACTGCTAAAACTGCTGTTGAGTTTGGAGGGGGGGTTTAGTCTGAAAGGCAACCGCTGCCTTAAGTGAAAGTACAATGGTGAAGATGTACTACCCTCACGGCACTGTACTGTGTGTGTGTGTGCAGCTAGACAGTCAGCTAAACAATACCTAGAATCTTCAAGAAACAGAAGAATTCACTTTCTTGTAATATTCTCTGGTGGATTCTAACTTTTATATTGTGAAACTGAAATACAATACAGATAACAGCAAATCAATATCTACATATGAAGAACAGGTGTAAACATGTTTCTATAAATAAGCATCTTGGAGAAATAATAAACAAAATAACTAACTAACTAACAGTTTATATCCCGGGATTGAGGAAGAAACACCCAGATTCATAGGGTTGCCACTTTTTGACCGGGTTGAATCTAGACAGGGGGTGGGGCTGTGATGCGGCCCTGGGGTTGCTACGTCAGGGGTGGGCTATGACATGGCAATTGGCCAATCACTGTGTCAATCATAGGGAATCCTGCCCGGTTTTCCTAATTCAAAAAAGCAAGCTGTCCGGGTCAAAACCAGACAGGTGGCAACTCTTCAGCTTCATGAGGAGAAATATTCATTATGAAAGAAAGTCTAGAACTTCCTGTGATATAGGTCACTTCCTGCTTACATACTTGAAGGGCACCTGTTGGGTAAAAATGTTATCCCCAACCAAAGGTGCGGGCTAATAGAGCCTGCATTCGGGTTGGGGATAACGGTAGTTTTTTGTTTTTTTTTTAAATTACCCTTGCCAGCGCTACACTACCCGCACCGGAAGGGAGCTCCCGGTATGAGCAGCCATGTTGTGTCACTCGCATGCGCATAATGTGCATGTTACTTCATGTGCATGCACATAACAAGCAATTTGGAGCACATTTTCATTATGCGCATGCGTGGACCGGACATGGCTGTTAGCACCAGAGCTCACTCCAGGTGCGGGTAGCGTAGAGATGGCGGAGGGCATTTAAAAAAAAAAAAAAAACGACTGTTATCCCCAACTGGAATGCAGGCTTTGTTTGTCCGTAACCTTTGGTTGGGGATACCATTTTTACACAACAGGTGCCCTTACATACCTGTTTTTTTTTATTTTTTTATAGCTGCTTCAGGATGGCCACTAATTCTGTCAGAATAGCTATGAGGGCAGCACAGAAGGTATAGTGGAAAGTGCAGTCATACAGTTTATGGTTCTTTTATGGAGGCTCAGATGCCTCAATATATACAGGAAAAGTATGTTTCTGGGTCAGTTGAGTGCGCTCTTAGCTTGATGATCCCTAGATATGCCTAACAAATGACCTGGTAAAAACATAGAAAAGCAAAAACTATGGTCTGGAAGCTTTTTGGCAAAATTCCTTAAATGTGTGTGCCATCTCCATACTCTGCAAATTGCTTATACTTGCTGCTAAGCAACATTTTTAAGACTGTATTTTATGGATTATTTTAGCACGTGAGTCACATACTGATTGTGCAAAGCCATTAAAATGCAGACATGAAATATATCTATATAGAACAAGCAATAATATTGCCTATTTCTTTTTATATATGTGCACATTACCAACAATTTTAAGAAGCTAGCATAAAGGTTGCTCCAGTGCACAGAGATAATAAACATGAAATTATTAAGGGGAATCTGCTATTTGTGCATTAGAATTTCCTGGCAGAATATGCTTCACCAGACCTTGCTATATATTCAGCTGTCTTTTTAGATGGAGACAAATTGCTTAGTATTTTTGACACTTCAGATAATTATTCTTAGACAGAGCTGACATGATATCATAACATTTGCTTCTTTGCTAAATTCCCTTCAGAAAAAAACAGAATTAGCTAATAAAACACAAGCAAACATGTTAGAAATCAAATACCATAAATGGTATAACGTGCTGTTAATTAGGACATATAAGGGTTTATAGAGAAATGAATGGCAAGTCCGGTAGCTCATAGCAACTAACCTGCAGTGAGAGCACATACATGATTAGATTTTTCCAATTGCCAAAAAGTGCAGGTATTATGTCTTGACTTTATTTCCCCATATTCAGCCATGTGGAACAGTATTGTACCTCTTTGTCACATATGCATGCCACCCAACATTTGATGAAAGGAAAGTGGGACAAAAATATCTGCTGCATGTAGTGCACCAACATTTTTATGACCATGCACATTTTTGTGGCCACACCCCCTAAATACCACATCTATCTTAGTTACATATGTATCTGAGCACAGGTGCAGAGTATTCTGGGCTCCCTGCCAAAAGCCTCTTGTTTAATTAAATTTCAGAAACTTTGTATCTTTTTCTCTGGCCTCAGTGCAGAAGATCAAAGAGAACTCGGGACATTTCAATAAATATCTGGGACTGCAAGCTGAGCTGTCAAAATTGGGACAGTCCCACGCAAATTGGGACAGTTGGGAGGTATGCATTTGCCATTTTGCCCCTCAAAAATGTACCTCACCACTGCAAAACACTTCGAACAATTCTTTTAAAATTTCAAATTGAAGAGCAGTGTCCTCTCTTCTATTAGCATACACCTGTTTTTTGTCTAATGGACGGACAGCCAGATAGATGATAGATAGATAGATAGATAGATAGATAGACAGACAGACAGACAGACAGACAGACAGGTAAGTTAGGTGCCATAATGCCTTATATCATTGTTGTCTAACTGTGTTGTGTTCCATTCCTTATTGTTGAAAAACTGTTCCAAACATTCACTGGCATGGTGCTGGGAGTTGCACTTCAACAATACCTGAAGTGAGACAGTCCTACTTGTACCAGCAATAAAGTTCAGCAGAGATAGCTTTGCCCCAAACCTTACCAAGTCTCAAGTTGTTAAATATTGCAGTTCAGCTGTAGCTAGACCTTTTGTTAGACCGGATTACATTGTAATATTTTCCATTTCTTCTCACTAATCCATTTGTCTGGGTAAAAAAAATAACTGTATCATGAAAAATTAAGCACCCTCTGTCTTAATCATGTTGCGATCGTCCCACTTAATATTCTTTTATACGGCACTTATCATAACTCATTGTATTGGCATGTGTTATCTTGCCCAGTCATTATGTGCCCATTCAACAGAACCATATAGTTATGATTTATGAGGGAAATAATTGGACAGCTGAGTCTTTTACATTTAACTAAACTGTAAGGAGACATAAACAGGTCACTAAGAAGAAGAAAATGCAAGATGTGACTTTGTTTATAATAATAATAGGATCTGGTCATTTTTCATGTGGTCATTTTTTTTTATTCATCTACCCAGGCACTCCTAACACAGATTGTACATTGAATGTTATAGTTAATCTTATTGTTCTATTCAAGTCTGGTTGTTAATGTACATATGTCCTAGCAACTGAATAGCTGTTAAAATGCCAGCCATGACAGCTATTTTTTTTTTTAAAAAAGTAAATATTTCCAAATCTTAAAATAAGAAATAAAACAAAGTGCAACTGCATATAATAAAGCAAACTACCTGATTAGGTTAAGGGGAAGGCATAGGGGAGACCTGTGAAATCAAATTTAGTAAATGTATCCCAGCAATGTCTGTAAATGCTTGCAGCATAGCTAACCCAAACCCTGGGGTGATCCTGGGCATTTTGCCGCCTGAGACGGCCTTCCTTTTGCTGCCCCACCCCTCCCCACGGCACTCACCTGGGGGGTCGGTCCAGGTCCACGTCACTAGTGTAGAGAGCGCAATTGCGCTCTCTGTACTAGAAGAGCCAAATTTCCGGATTGAAAAATGGGAATTCAGCTCTTATTTACCAGGATCTGCACTTTTGCCTCCCCTAGCAAATAGGTCGGTCGCTGCCACCTAAGGTGTCTCAACTCGCCTCATTGGTGGAGCGCCCCTGCCCAAACCCCACATGCTTGCGCTTTTAGGCTAGGGGTCCCTGGACCCAAGAGTAAAGGTCCAGTACAAACTGGCAGCAAGGCAACTGTTTTGATTGGTATTCCAACCCCAGAACAAACTTCAAGGTCCTGGTCACGGCTCAGCCTTCTGCCTATAACAACTATCTTTCACTTCGGGAGAAGCCCTCCGCTTCTCGGTGCCCCCAGATCATAATATGAGAGGACCAGGGAGAGAGTTCTGGGCAGGCAAGGAAACCGCACAGTGTACTGGATCGGAGAACAAGGAACGTGGTCGGGTCACAGGCCGGATCAATATACCAGATGAGCAGAACAGTCCAATAACAAGAGACAGAAGCTTAATCGGAGTCACAGGCTGGGTCAATACACTAAACAGGCAGCACAGTAAAAACAGGAGTCAGAAGTGTAATCGGAGGCCCCAGACCAGTTCAAAATACCAGATACTTAATAGGATCCCAGAGAATGTTCAAAAACAGGCAGAGGTTAAGACAGGCAGCAGACAACACTTGGTCAATAACAGGCAGGGTCAAACACAAGTAGAAATACAGTTCTAAGTCCCAAAAAACACTGGTGTCTTTTTTTTTACAGGGTCATAGGCTGAAAAAGATTATATATTTTTTTTTTGGGTTCCCTCTTTACCCCCTACATTTCCTAACATATGGCACCTAAACTATACAGTGGGCACATGTGTAAGGCAATATAAGACCTCTATTTTATTTTATTAAGGTTCCCTGGCTTTGTGTAGTGTAATGTAGTTACTGCAACAAGTATGTCCATTGTACTTTAACTTCACGCCATATGCTAATTAGGCATCGCTAGCATAACTTCGTACTGCTTATCATATTATCGCTAGCGGATTTTTGTGAATTAGCGGTGTCCTGGCGAATCTACACCTGGCGAAGTGTTGCAATGTCAGCAAAGCCGTCACTGGCGCCATTTCGGAAGTAAGTAAATTTGCCCCTTAGTATGTTGTAGAATGGCCAATTTTTAGCAACTTTTCAATTATTTGGCATCTTCTTCTGACTCTTTCCAGCTTTCAAATAGGGGTCACTGAACCCATCTCAAAAAACAAATGCTCTGTATGTACAAATGTATAGTTATTTCTACTTTTTATTACTCATAGTTCTATTCAGGCCTTGCATATTCATATTTCAGTCTCTTATTCAAATCAATGCATGGTTGGTAGGTAAAATCATGCATGTTGACAAATATAAACATTCATTTCCCACTATACCAAGGCTTTTTTATAGCATTTTCAGCATATGCATGTAAAAACAAACAGGAAATCCTATTTGATCACACACTATTTTAGAGTACCTCTATGCCGTTCTACTTAAAGTATTATTACCTGCATTGTTTGCCGTTTGATTTGCTTTACCTTGTATTGAAAATCTATATTGTCTATCTCCCTGCCAGCCTCACACCAAGAATAGCTTGCATTAAGTATATTGCTCATAGATATATCTTCCTTGGAATCGCAGTTAATCCATGATTAATTAATGTATTGCTGAACATGTTCTTTTTCCTGTTGTGCATCCATGGAGGCTAATATATTGAAATCTAACATATTTCATCTGTGTCCAATTACATTCTCCCTGCTGGTACTGATCCTTACACTGCTCTGCAGTAAAAGTACTCTATAGAAACCCCTTCACCAGAGAGCTGAAAAATATTGTTTGTAAGAAATAAAATAATAAAAAAACAACAAAAAAAAAATCATATTTCTGATTAATACTCCAGAGTCAGATCACCAAAGCACAGTAAGGTCATAGAAGATATAATCCTTTTCTGCCATCTATTGACTGTACATTTTATTCTGGCTTGATATTTTTTTCAATTTTGCTCTGCTCCATTGCTACAATTTACAGCCACTGCCATCCAAGTCTGGTTATTAAATTGACCCCTTTACAACCAAAGGGTGTATTGTTTTAGAATGCATTGCTCTCCCCCCCCAAAAACACATAGTAATTCAAGTGCAAATAAGGTTATTGGCAAGGCACAGTATGCATTTCTTGTCTTTCCTGCTGATTTTTTGCAGAATTAGAACTTTAACAAACTTGAGAAGTCAGAGTCTTGGGTAATGCATCAATGGTGTCAATGTTTTGTTGCTTTCCCAACTCCTACAATATCTCAGCAGACTTACTATGCTTGGTGTTATACCTGAACAAAATATTAAGGGGTTGTTCACCTTTAAATTAACGTTAAATATGTAATAGAATGGCTAAGGCTAAGCATCTTTTGAATTGGCTGTCATTTTTCCTTTTCTATAGTTTTTTAATTATTTACCTTTTTCGTCTGATTTACCCACTTTTAAATAGGGGTCATTGACCCAATCTATAAAACAAATGCTCCGTAAAGCCTACAAATGAACTGCTATTGCTACTTTTTATTAACCCTCTTTCTATTCAGGCCCTCTCCTACTCATATTCCAGTCTCTTATTCAAATCAATGCATGGGTAGTAATTTGGACCCTAGCAACCAGAATGTCGAAATTGCAAACTGGAGAACTGCTAAATAGCTAAAATAAACATGAATAAAGATGATACCAAAAGTTAATTTAAAGGGGAACAAGCCCTTTAAAAATTGTACACGTTATTGCTCATTGGTTTACATTGACATGGTAGGTCTGCATGAAAAAAAATTATATTTTAGCTGTTTGTGGTGAAATAAAAGCCATAGTAATAACACTTTCTTCTTTAGGCTCCTTGCCCATGCCCTCCATTTGTCCTTGTGTTTCCTCCTCTTCCTGTAAACCAGAATTTCCCAGACTCTAGGATAGGACGACCAAATTAAGTAAATGGGTGCCCTTGACAGGATAGGTTGAAATTTTGGCCCAGACACCAACATACCCAAACACTGAATACTGCATAAGACAAAAAATTGCAGAGGAAAAAGAGTCTCACAAACTAATAGTAAAGTCTTTACCAGCCATGAATTTGTGACAATGAAAAACTGCAACTCATGGAATGTCATTTCTATAGGGACCCCTCTAATGCTTGAGGGCAGGAGAAATGTAGGTGTTGACCCGCCTACTGTCCCATTTTGCCCACCAGCCTTCACCAGAAAGGGTGAGAACTGTAAATGTGGACCTTCTCTTTCCAAACTTGTGCTGACAGCTTTTCATTATCCATTTCAGCTTCTGTTGGATACATAAAGTAATGCCTGAGCTAATTTAATTTGCACTTGGCATTTCAATTAATTGAAACGAAGAATTGCGGGCTGAGATAATATTTGGAACAAACATTTTTGTTTTCCATTCAGTCAAATCAATTACACACCTTTGTAAGCAAAGGTTTGAAATATTTTTAGAGGTCATTTGCTTGTGCCCCTCCTGCATGTGCTGGAGCAGTAAGTGGCACCTTTTAGTGTGCATTCACGCTGGACTTGCAGCAAGGGAATTGCTGCTCTTTTCATTAGGAATTTGTAGGGTAGGAGAAGGACAAGGACTACATATAGGCACTGTACTCATGGGGCAGGCTCAGGCAAGTGCTAACACCTGTGGTTATTGTGCAGAACAGGGTGTAAAAGCATAGAAACCATGGTGGTATGCAACCGTTTTTTTGCATTATGCACCCTGCCCTACACCCTGTAATTTAGGCCTTATATTTGAGGGATGCAGGATGTTGTAGTGCAAATGCAAGAAAAAGATTGGACACAAGGCATTTCAATTTGAAGATCAGTATGATTGTACTAGTTAAAGGGACACTATCATCAATTAAAAATTATTGGACAGTGTACATGAATTAAGAAAACCAGCTTTGAAAAATCTGATTTATTCATGGTTGTATTATCTAAATAGGCACACCATGGCACATGCCACGAGTGACTGCTTCAGGGAGGAAGCCCTTGGGGGGGGCTACATATAAAAAAATATATGCATCCCCCAGCCCATAACTGGACATTTGTGATTATCTGTCATTGCAGAGCACATATTTATTTTTTTGTAAATGACAACCACTTTTTTGTTTGAATATTTTCTGTTATTCATAGGGCAGGAAGGAAGAAGAATTATATTTCGTTATCCAACTAGAATAGAGGACAGATTCACTAACTTATGGTACTCATTTACTGATGGTCACAGTGAAGTGTAAGGATTTACAAAGCTATTATTGCTCTGTCATACTTGTATTAATTGTAGAAGATTAATAATTGTGTGTGGTGCAAAACATTGTGTTCACAAAGAAACCAAACACATGCAAGCATGTGCATATGTTGCTTTCATTCCAAATTTGTATGTGGTCAGCAAAATTTACAGTAAATGACCCTTAAAAGGTTGACCTACACAGCTTCCAGTTTTCAATAAAATTAACTCCTAAGTATGAGAGCAGCTCTCAATTTTCCTCTTGTTAACCTTAACCCTACACTCTTCCCATACTGCAAGTGTTTTTTTCCCCCAGAAGGAGTCAAATAAATGTCTGCTTTAGATACTCCGCAAGATGTCTTGTTTACTTATTAAGCAAATGCTGATGGGACCTCTTGCATTATGTTTGATTACAGGTGTGCTGACTGTGAAATTGTATGTTGACAAAAGATGTTGCCTTGGGCAATCTTTAAGTTAAAATGTTTGTGCTGTTAAGCAGTGCTGCCAAACCCTGAAGGGATAAGAAGCCTTAGTCAGCAATAGGGCTCACCCAAGTGTAAATCATTCATGTGCATGTGCTTAGTTGCTCCAAACAATAAGCAGAGTATAAACTCAACTATTGTCTGCAGTCATTTAAATTGCCCTTTTTACTCATCACATTAAGAATACTTGACTTAAATCCTGAAGAGTGAAATAATATAAAAGATATTCATGAGCAACCTCAGTCTCAAGTTCTTCAACAACTTCTGTTTTCTCAACGGTAAGCACTGCACTTCCAGGGACTTGTTGTTCATAATTTATAATAACTAGCTAATTCTATCTATTACTGTGGAGGCAGGGGGAATATAGTTCTTCCCTTGGAAAAGAATGTTCCTATTTTGCACACCATAAATGTGCAATGTGTTATAAATGTAGTAAAGCTGCAGTTGGGTCAGTGGGAGAAAAGTTACATAGTCAATTTAGGTTGAAGAAAGACAATTTAATTTCAGCCCCATCTAAATGATCCCAAATGCATATTTATAAAAACATGCACAAATGCAATTATACAAAGTTACGAAACAAAAACTTTTTTTGAATATTTTTTTTTTCCGTGTATTGTCGCCAATGTTTTAAATGCAGAAACATTTGATTGGGATTTTTGGTGTAGATGTTGGTTTTCTCTACCCTTGAAGTCAATAAAAAAAATCTCCAAAAAATGTTCTCAAGTTTTTTTGTGACCGAGAAAATCACCGATGGTATCTTGCTCCCTTGGCTGACCTCCTGCCTCTGAACTTACCCTCTCCAGTGATATCTTGCCCTTTAGCAAATCTCCTGCCTCTGAGTTCACCCACTCATGTCCCTATACTAGCTGCCTTATCACCGCAAGGGTATTAACCCACTAACCTCATATTTGGAGCATATGACTGCTCAGATAAATATCCTAGATCTGCCTTTCACACATGTAGTGACTAACAGAACTAACCATCATCACACATTGCCTAACTGGGCCTGGAACCTGCCCAGACCCACTCCTATACCCACCTCCAAGCCAGGTGGGATCCAGGAAAGAGTCCTTAGCACATCTTCTCACTTTGATATCCTTAAACACTGCCATGTACTGGGCAAACATTGGATTGCTACTACATCACTTTGACATTGGAAAATGAAATAAGCACCCAGGGCTTACTGAGGACCATCTTAGGCTGTCTGCATGAAGGGTCAGTTACATTTTCTGGGTCCCTACATTATGATTTAATTATCTGTTTTGTTCTGGCATTTTCTCATTATTTTCTGCCCCTCCAGCATCTTTCCAAATTAGCAACTGCTGATGGATAATGGACTTTGTCATTTAGCAAATGTTGAGGTACTTCAGAATATCACTCTTTCACACAGCTCTTCCATAGACACCCTCAGTACTTGTCATTGCAGTGCTCCACTATCTGAAATATACTGAGGATTCTGGGAAAGTACACTGTTCTGCTGCTGTTGAACTGTACCATAACCTAGCTGCTTTATGGTTAACACAATCAAAAATAATAGCTTTTGTGGGGGAAAAAAACCAGACAAACACTAAAGTGCCTATCAAGCAGCTATCAATCAACATGAGTAATGTAGAAAAACAAGTGCTTGGCATTCTGCAATAACAAATAGTGGACGTGAATATTAAGTGCTTGTCTACTTCACACTATCGCAGTTCCTGTGTTCTGAAACCACAGAATCCCTTAGTTTACAGGGCTATCCTTCTATTAAAATAAATGGAAAAACTTTCCTTGCCCAGTATTTGGGAACATGGAGAATTGCCATTTAATATTCTCTTTAAATGGCTTCACTCCAAGTCTTGAGTTGTGACACTCACACTTTAGTTTGATTTTACAATGTACTGGAATATAAAATATATGCTATCTATATGATATCTATTGTCATATAATCAAATATATATATATATATATATATATATATATATATATATATATATATATATATATATATATATATATATATATATATATATATATATATATATATATATTACCTTTATGCTAGTGACACCTAACTCTACTTATCTAATCCTGACCTCTCTCCTTCTGTCCTTTCCCAAGTTACAGATTGCATTTCTGCTGTCTCCTCTTGGATGTCACAGCACCATCTGAAACTGAATCTTTCTAAAATAAAACTCATTAAATTTCCGCCAAGATCCTCCCCTGTCCCTCAGATATCACTCACAGTTAACAATATCACCTTTCATTCGACCACACAGGCACGCTGCCTGGGAATTATCTTAGACTCTCATTTGTCTTTTTCACCAAACATCCAAACACTCACAACGTCTTGTCTATTCTGCTGTGCAACATTTCCCGAATACAGATACAACCAAAACACTTATCCAGTCTCTTATATTCTCCCGCCTTGATTGCTGCAACCTACTCCTCGCAGGTATTCCTTTCAGTTGAAGTTACCTTTCACAACTCCAATCTGTTCTAAATGCTGCTGCTAGACTCATTCATTTATCTCACCACTCAACATCAGCTTTTCCCCATACATATCCCTTCACTGGCTCCCAATCTCCTCTAGAATCAAATTCAAATTACTAACGCTCACATTCAAGGCCCTGAACAATGAAGCAAAACAATGAAGGTTGCGCAAAATACACTCCTTTCCGCAACCTTCGTTCTGCTTCTGACCTTCATCTCTCTCCTCCTCTTATCACTTCAGTCCATTCTTGCCTACAAGACTTCTCTCAGGCTTCTGCTTTTCTTTGAAACTCTCTGCCCCGAGCTGTCAAACTCTCTCATTCTTTCCAAACTTTCAAACAGTCCCTAAAGGCCCACCTGTTTAGGGAAGCTTATGCAATGTATCTTAATTAATCATTTTAATTAATCAATGAATCAATTAGTTTGTAAACTCTTGCCAGCAGGTCCCTCTAAACCTGTTGTACTCTGTAAACCCTTGTTTGTTATTTACAGTTTGTTCCCTGTTTGTTAACTAATGTAAAGCACTGCGTAACTTGTTGGCGCTAAATAAATTGATGATAATGATGATGATCATACCTTAGTTTGGGTGAGTATGCTGTGATGACTGTGACCTAGTCCTTGTCTGTACTTATTTATGTAAGTAATAATATATATATGCAAATATCAGCACAAAATTTCCACCAATTTTTACTGCAAAAACTGCTTCTTGGAATCAAACTGTCAACCCCTTGACTTTCTGATGGACCTATCTCTAGGAACTGTTAGACACGTGTAAATGAATGTGCTGATTTGAGAGGATATTCTAGGAGCACGATAAACAATGAATGAGGTTTTTCTTTGTACCTTAACCAGGATAGGAACATGCAAAATGCAATCGTATATGCTGTCCCTTACTTTCTCTAACCTTTTAGATGATATTGTGCATTCCTAATATTAAAACTAAAGTCTATTAAAAATTTACATATTATTTTAATAATTTTAATGTTTCCTTTATATAATGTATATATAGTTTAGAGAATAGCTAAATGAAGGGGCATCAGATTGCTTGCTTGGCATTTTACTGACAATGACAACAATGTCTTGGCTGTATCCCAGCCTACATAAATCATCATGAATACTTATACATCCATTTCATACTTTCATACCCTGGAGGAGAGAATGAACTGTTGTAGCCATGTAAGAAAAAAAAAAAAAAAAATATATATATATATACTGTGTATATATATATATATATATATATATATATATATATATATATATATATATCGATATATATATATATATATATATATATATATATATATATATATACTGTATATATATATATATATATACTGTATATATACTGTGTATATATATATATATAAATATATATAAATTTGTATTTCACTAGCAACACCTTTTACAGCTTAAACACCTACTGAGTACATGAAACCTCATCACCATTATCATTATTATCTGCTTTAAACCCTAGAGGGGGACTGTTTTAGCTTGAGAAATAGCCCATGCAATGATATTATATATGAAATGATATTGACTTCCTTACATATATCCACATATATGTATATATAATGTATTTCACAACATCAGTGCTGTATTATAATGTATATAATGCTTTATCGTCATCATAATCTATTCTACATCCATTATAACCCCTAAGATGGACTGTTTTACCTTTATAAATAGAATACTATTAACTTCCTTTACATAATATATGCACATATATATATAATGTTTTTTACAACATCATTGCTGTATCACAGTGTATATAACCCTTTATAATCATATCTATTTCAAACCCTTGGGGAGGGACTATTTTATTTTGAGAAATAGACCTCTTTTATGAGTCCAGTGGTTTAACCTGAACACATTTCTTGCATTGGCTTCTGCTAATGTCAATCAACAGAGAAGCCCCGCCCTATCCAGGAAGGAAAGTACACAGATGTTACATTATATTTTGCATCAGGCTATTTATATGCTGGTGGTAATCATAGAAAGGAGCAGGTTTTTCTTACAAGAAAGCGCTTAGAATAGAACTCTATTTAGAGCTCTGTATTCCAGCAATGGTATGAGAAGTACTAGACAGTGTCACATTAAGAATTTAGCTAAACTCTTTGTGCAAAATAAATAAATAACTAAATAAGATTATAATAATCTCAGTACTAAAAAGAACTGTATGTGCCTGAAAATTACAGATATTAGCAACAATTAAGGTTGTGTACTGTACCTTGTCATTAGGCATATGTAATGAACTTCAAAGAAAAGGAATGTTATTAAATGCTCTAGCTTAGAATCTACAAGTGAAAACATTAGAGGCACTTATTCAATTTACTGTGAAAATCCTTCAAATTGTTTGGTTGCCATGGAAATGTTAAAAGGTAACTGAATACATCAGGATTGCATTCAATAGTCTGGATTTCAGTGAATTTCTGGCGCCCAGTAAGTTAAAGCACATGTGAATCACCGGCTTGTGACATCAGCTTCCTTTGTATAATTACCTATCATAATAACTAGAATTATTGTTATTATTAGAGTTATCAATGTTTTAACTGTCGATGACATTGCCACCTCGCTCAACTGTGTCTGCTACACAGAATAAAACTCTTTATTGATTTGTATTGTCGGTGACATTAATGTCTTTTTTTTTTCCGTTTTCCTATGGTACAATATGAAGGGGAAGGTTGATTTGCTGTTGACATCGACTTGCGGAAAGTGACAGTTCACTCTGCGGACAAGGAGATATCATGCTAATTAATTCACTTGAAATTTCATCATAGAATTCCATTAGAGTAGTAATGAAACTGACAGCATACAACAGCAATAGAAGGTTTTTATTTGCAGGGGGAATCGATTGTCATTTAATTAGTGCGCTTCTCCATCTTTATGAGTATCTTCTGCAGCACCTCGTTAGGCCTTTGACTCTGCCCATAACTAAACTGTGGCATTGTACCTACTGGGCTCGCCGTGAAATTCCTGTCCCGTACTGGATGCCTTTTATCTCTCTCGATGTCTGCCACAGCTGTTTCCTCATGCTTTGCAGTTCACTCTGTAGGGGCTGGAATATTATAGCAACGTAACCCAGCGGGCGCTCACGAACTGATCAAACAAATTGATCTTTCTCTGCAAAGAGCTTTGATCTGTGAATGTGCTACCCTATAATTACAGCCATTTGCCTTGAATTTGTTATTGGCGCCCCATCCTATAGTCGTGCCATATAATGTAACCGGTCCAAGACAAAGCAATTTCTTCTCGTGCTCGCGGCTGCTTTCTGCACAGTGCTCGCAAATGAGAATTTATCACACTTTCACACTTATTTTAACAAGGCGGTGAAAAGAACCTCTTTAATTCACTAATTATTTTATGTACAGTTGAAAACACAGGGAGCTGTAAAAGCTGTGAACTACAGAGTTTACCTTTGTTCTCAGCTTTTCTACTTATCTGCATTGATCAGTTCATTAATTGCAACTGGGGATATAGGGGTTCACTCAGGGTCAGACTGGGCTGGTGAGAGACTGGCAAAAAATCTGGTGGGCCCTGCAGACCCAGACCCAATCTCTACCTGTAAGTACTGTTGCTCCTCTGCTGCCTTCCCTCCCCTGATCGTGGAGAAGTCTAGGTGCTGGCGGGTGGGTGAGTAAGTGGGCAGTGGGGGACCCTAAGCAGGCGTTGGGGCCCCAGACACCCATTCTGATACTGGGTTTACTTACTAAGTGCCTTTAGCCAAAAACTCTAGTTTGGGTGCCAGGCAGGGCTGGTGTTAGGGAGGGCGTTAATTGAGTGTCAAACAGACATCTTGGTGGTGGGAATATTAGGTTAAAGTGCATTGATTTAGGATTCCCAGCTTGCAGGATTCTATTAATGAAATGCAAATATCATCCTCCCTAATGTTGAGATATGCATTGGACCAGCCATGATGAGGACTCTAGACTGTCAACACTGCCAACCCCCCTCTTCTTTAACTCTTGCCTGGGTGATGAGTCAGTTGTTCAAGGCAATTGTTCTTGTGTAACAGGCTAACTTATTCCCTAATAAAGAGGAGGGCAGCTGCTGTCTGAGTTCCAGCAACAAAACAGCACACAACCACTGTATGCCCTTTTTCTATGCATTATAGGGGCTGTAAACCCAACTAAAGAATTTACATTATGAAAGCAAATATAATTGTAAGTGGCTTTTCATGGTACATTAATTGCGATTTTAAAAGTCATCTGTAACTATCATTGCAAATGAAAGCAGCGTCTGTTTGTAGCTTGCTAGTGTCGACATTGCTCCTGCTGAGTACACAGACCACAGAAAGAATACAGCAGCAGCCAGGCCTCCTCCAGATGCAATGTCTTGCATGTTCTGTGATGCTCAGACCTAAGAAGAAGGAGAATCAGAGAAGCGTGCAAGGTATTGTGGGAGTCTTGGCTGGAGGGGAGTTGATTTCTCTACGCTGATTTTGTAGTCAGGCAAGCAGGGAATAGAATCGTAAAGGATGGACAGATTCTGTTTTCAATAGCAATTACGTTGACAAATAGCTTAAAAATAATTGCAATGGGGTGCCATTCTTCTGGAAAATATCTGTGGCTTGATAATGCCAGGGCCCTAATGAAAAGGCAGCACAGGCTGTTAATTCTTTAAGTCTGTTTAAATGAAAGTAGAATAAGGGCAGTGGATGAACTTGTGGTCAATGTAAAGAGCTTGAGCTTCCTAACAGCCTACTCTGCTATATTAACACCTAATCATTACGTTAAAAGTGGTGCCTGAATTACATATAAACTTTTAAGCAATTATGCTTGTTAAATCACTTAATAGTATTAAGATGAGGTCCTACAGAAACACAGGCCATGGCTGCTGCTTTATCTTGTCCTCTGCTGCGTGTCCTAACCATGCCCAGGGCATGACAACCACAAACATTTGCATTTTTCAGCTTAGATGAAACTAAAAGCAATTCTCTCTAAAGACCTGACACAACACTGAGAAGTACTACAAAAAACTGCATTTATGGGCCAATCAAATCACAAATAGGATAAATACATGGCAATTGTAAAACAGTGCATAGTGATGTCCTCAGTTATAACTGATGCTTAGGGATGTCACAAAACCCATTGAAACCTGTACTTTATTACAGAAAATGTACCCCCCTGTTTCAAAATGTGAGGTTGTTAGAGGACTGCGGCATCATTTTTTTTATATGGTCATTAATAAGGAACTTTTCAGCGATTTCAAATATCCTTTTTGCTTTACAGTAGGGGGTACATTCTTCTCCATTTAATAATGATAATAACAATATCCTATTACTGATTCATCTTCGAAGGCAAGAAAGGAGAGAGCTAGTTGAAAGCTCTGAGAATGTGCTGTTTTATTGGAAAGTAATGGATGTCAGTCATTATGTAGAAAAGAGAATTGAATTATTTGGTAAAGACTGATTTCCAGCATTACACTAGTATTCAAAACTAAGGCTATAACTGAGCAAACAGTCAGTGTCATTTAAAAGAGCAAAACTGCTGCTAATCAAATATTCTACTGAAAGAACAAAAGTATTTGCCTAATGAAGGTCAGTTGCGACCAAATAAATGCTTCGCTTTCAGTTAAATGATGTTGATGATAATTTTGGTATACGCTGGAACTTTTCTTTTTAATCAATAATATGGTCTCACGATTAACTCTATAGGAGTCTAGAGGTGTGCAGGTCTTTACTGCTCCAAGCTTGACAAGCTCAGTCATTTTTGGCTCTGGAAATAATAATGGCTGACTTTGGGGGTAATAAAGAAAGCATGGGCACCATGTTGGTATGCCTCTTTTTTTTATGTTTATCTAGAGTAGTTTCTGAAGAAGGGACCCCCAGGTGACAAACAGGGACAAATCTCTTACTGCTTCTTCTTTTATCTCTTTTGGCTTGTATCAGTGCCCCTGTCTGGCCTTAACCCATGCTTGATGTACCCTACATTGTGCTCAGTATAAAGTACTGTAAAAGATGTACAATAAATATGAAGAAGGGGTCAAACTGGCATTTCCTGTGCCTTGCATGGCATAGTTATAGCTTGACCCCTTGCCAGCATCACTGTGCCTCATGTTGCCGGTACACTTGTGGGCCGATTCACCAAGGGTCGAATATCGAGGGTTAATTAACCCTCAATATTTGACTGGGAATTAAAATCCTTCGACTTCGAATATCAAAGTCGAAGGATTTTAGCGCAAATAGTTCAATGGAACGATCTAAAAAACTTAGGAAAGCCTATGGGGACCTTCGCCGTAGGCTAACATTGGGTTCGGTAGGTTTTAGATGGTGAACTAGGGGGTCGAAGTTTTTTCTTAAAGAGACAGTACTTCGACTAGCAATAGTCGAATAGTCGAACGATTTTTATTTCAAATCCTTCGATTCGAAGTCATAGTTGAAGGTCGAAGCAGCCCATTCGATGGTCGAAGTAGCCCAAAAAACACTTCGAAATTCGAAGTTTTTTTACTTCGAATACTTCACTCGAAGTTAGTGAATTGGCCCCTCGGAGTTTAGTGTGTGCCAGATATTATGTCTTCTACTGGATTTACAACAAAGCACTTTGTGAATTTAGTAAGGCCACAATTTTTTTGCAGAGTTACAGCGAGTCTCAGGAATTTCTCTGCAAAATGAAAGGCTGTACCAAATTCTGGGAGTCAGGAAAAGTAGCTACCAAACAAGGAGCTCAGAGGCAGTATGGTTTGCAATATCTGCCTAATTCAGATCTTCTGTTAAGCTTGCATACAGGTGTGACTAATCTTCAACCTGAACACTTAATAGCTATCTGCTGCCATATATGCATGAATATTATTTCTTGTGACTACCCTGCATTTCAGTTGCTTTGCAGAGCCCAAAACAGTTAGTTACTGTAATCAATTAAAAAATATGGTTCACTTGTAAAAAAACAAAAGCCTTATTATGGACGCGGCTCATGATGCAAAGTACAATTTTTGCACCATGTTTTATAGTGCATTTAGTTAACGTGTAATTGTGCAGGCACATTAAGCTGGTTCTGTCACAGCTTGCACTAATATGCATGCAAATATGTGTACATTTAGGAAATTGATAGCAAGTTGCAATGGATGCAGTTTAACTGTAGAAAAATTGCCATTTAGCATCTGATTACCAAGCTTAAGTCAATCGCGCCGGTTGACATTAGTGTCAATGTATGCACTTGTGAGCAGTTCATAAAAACAGACTGAATGGGCACATTGGCATTGTCAGTAGGTATAAGGAATTACCTTGAGAGTAGGGTCAATACGCATTCAATTTTTCAACCAGCAGAGCTGTGCATTTGCACTTTTGATAATACATTTATAGTTTAATTGCCTTATTTATGTAGTGCAGGGCAGTGTTTGCAAAGAGCATAGAAAAGGGCAAAAACTGCCCTGTGTTTTGACACATTTGCACACTACCAAGCTTTTTGCACTAAGATGCAAGTCTATATGTTCCAAAATGGCTTGTGTTAATACAGTGCTGCCTGCATTCAGTATTCTTGAGGGGTGGGGGAAGCACATAGGCAAATTAGGGGGTGCCGGTAACCCAGGGTGCAAAGGAACAATGTACTAACCTTCTGGAATATACTAGGGGATAAAAGCAGGGCTGCCTTTAGTCTGTTCCATGTTACACCTGCAACCTACTGTATGTTAAATGCAGAGCAAGGTGCTGATTGGAGGTATGCCCAGACCCAAGTGCTTACTGGGTGAGCACTAAGCAGCATGATATTGCACCCAACTAAGGGGCACAATATTTCACTCCTCAGTTTATTAGTAATTGTGTATAGCGCATTAATAAATTGCATAATCGTTGGATCCTATTTATTGTGTCTGTGGAGGCCTTTGGTTTAAATTATGGTGCTTTCCTTCATTACCATTGTAGAAGAAAACAGACGAAGCCCCCAATATCATAAGGCATTAGCATGCATTTACAAACCATGCACTACCTTTTCATACATCATAAGTATTGTAGAAAATTAGCGGTGTTTCTTACAGGATAATAAACCAAACAGAAAGCATTTCATCCTTAGAGCTGCCCTGGGCTAATACATTGTTTAGAATAGCAAAATAAAGCATAAACATAATTGTCATAAATAACAAGGCGTCTTTAGACCTCTATATAGAAAGTGTTTTATTAAATAAAATAATATTAGGTCACTGCTGTTCCATAACCAGTGTACGCTATCGTTCATTTAAGATTTACCTGTGCATTCGGCTTTAAGAGCAACGATCCCGCATGTCGAGACAGTAGATGACATGCTGCGTTTTCACATTAAAGCGGCAAATAAAGCAGTGCCCTCAAAAATCCTATATCCCTACATGTCATTTATCTGAGGAGTACGCTATCCTTTGAGTAGAAAATAAAATACATGACTTTGCTCTGCCTTAGGAAATGACAATGAATCAAAATGCCTTAACTGATTATAGAACACATTGCTTGTGGTAATGTACCATCCAGGATTTAAAATAGCAACCATTTGCAGAATTGTACTTTTCCAGAATGCCATGTAAAAGAATCATCAGTCTGCATGGAGTGTGTAACACAAATAAATGTATTATGCTTAAATGGACTCTCTGTTTATTATCTGATATCAATCACTGCTGGTGTCCTTAGGTATGCTTGCCATTAATGCATTGCGGCTCTGCTGAGAGAAGAGCTAAGGTTTACTGCACTTTGTACCGATCACTAAAAGACATGTATTTCTCATTGACTGGGCATTTATATGATATATATTTGTAATAAATGACAACAACAATCTGTTTGCAATCCTTACTATTAGAATCTGTGTATTTAAGGTGGACTTTAAGATTACGCTGGTTGTGTCAATTAAAAAAAGAATGTTTTAGCTTTTCTTTATTAGTATGGGACTCCAATCTGCCCAGGCGATGCCCATGTCCATCAGAGTAATAAGTATGGCAGCTCTGGTGATAATAAATAACGTTTACAGATAAATAAGATTCCCCGTGCAGAATACACAGAAGCTATAGCAAAATGTTGATGAATATTTTGATTAAAATGAATTTGAATGTAAATTATAAGGTTAAAACTACTAAGGTTAAATAGAGGAATAGGAATCTTGACAGTGTTTAGAGGATCACCTTTCAAGGCCAACACGCTTCAAGGAAACGGTGTAGAAATGTGGGCAAATTTAACCTTACAATAGCCGTACATACTACCAGTTACTGTATATATATATATATATATATATATATATGGGTGTTGGATATCTTGTCTGGAAACCCAATATCCTGAAAGCTCCTGATAACAGGAAGGCTATCTCCCATAGAATCAATTTTGAGTAATTCTAATATTTAATTTGTTTTTCTCTTTTCTCTGTAAATATAAAACCTTGAACCTTGTAAATGATGGTACCTAACCTAGCATGATTCCATATTGGTGGCAAACAATCCTACTTGGTTTAATTAGTGTTTTTCTAGTGAATTTTTTTTTTCTTAGACTTAAGGAGTTTTTTTTATCAAAGGTCGAATTTTAGAGCTACGTGAGCTTTTTTAAACCTCGAATGAACTTGATGAACTCACAACTGGAATGTTTTATACTTTAAGAAAAAAATCGAATTGTAAAAACTTGAGTCAGCGAGTCCGGGGTTAACAACCTGAAAACTAGAATTGATCGAGTTTTTGGGAAAAAAAAAACCCTTGAATCGGTAGAATTGATCGAGTTTTTGAGCGAAACCCAGTAAATAACTTGAACATCATGAAGGCTATAAACATCTTCAAATGGTTCAAGAGATCTCTGCCATTGACTTCTACATGACCTTGACCGGTTTTAGATGGTGTATTTTTTGAGACTTTAGCTATTTCCAGGGTCGGGGTATAATAAATACTATTAGTTTTCATTTAGAGGGATTTTTTAAACAGAAAGTGGAATTTTGACCAAAAATAACCTTGAAAACTCAATGTTTTTGTGGAAAACACTGCTTGACCCAAGCTAAAGGTCTGTCAGGGGAAACTGCTTCATACTCCTGGCAACCTTTGCTCAGTTATTATCTTTGGGCATCTTCTTTATTATATAACACATAATGCTCAGTGATATACAGAGATTATTTTCACATTGTTCATTGACCCAGTGGAGCTTACAGTCTAAGGACAGATTTGTTAATTTTATCAGGAGGCAATATACCTCCCTGCATTTTTGTTTTGTTTTTGCAAACTACAGTATGGGATCCATTATCCAGAAACCAGTTATCCAGAAAGCTCTGAATTATGGAAATGCCATCTCTAATACAGTCCATTTTTAAGCAAATAATTATTATGATTATCTTAATGATTGACTTTTTTCTGTAGTATGGGACCTGTTATGCAGAATGATGTTTAAATGTGCCTTTTTATGCATTTTGGTAATACAGGTATAGGATCTATTATCCAGAAATCTCCAAATTATGGGAAGACTGTCTCCCATAGGGGCAGATTCACTAAAGGGCGAAGTGACTAACTTTGGCGCAAATTCGCCAGCGTGGCGTTATTTCGTAAGTTCGGCAATTCACTAACGTGCGCTGGCATAAATTCGCTAGCGAAGTAGACCTACTCTATCGCTACTTCGCACCATTACGCCAGGCGAAGTTGCACTATGGCGAATGGGACGTAACAACGCTAATTCACTAACTTGCGCATTTTACGTTATCCCAAATCCCAAAAAACTCTGGCGTTTTTTCCTTTTTTTAAGGGTGATAGGCTGAAAAAGATCCCCCCTACATTTCCTAACATATGGCACCTAAACTATACAGTGGGCACATGTATAGGGCAAAATAACAACTCTATTTTATTTTATGAAGGTTTCCCAGGCTTGTGTAGTCTAATGTATTTGCTGCTACACATACGTCCATTGTACTTTAACTTGGCGCTGTATGCAAATTAGGCATCGCTAGCGTAACTTCGCTTTGCTTGACGAATTAACACTTGCGTGAATTCGATACCGTTCGCCTCCCTGAGCACAACTTCGGATTTTAGTGAATTAGCGGCACCCTGGCGAAAATTCGCCTGACGAAGTGCGGCGAAGGCGTCGCTAGCGCATTTTCGCTGCTTAGTGAATTTGCCCCATTGACTCCATTTTATCCAAATAATCCACATTTTTAAAAATTATGTCCTTTATCTCTGTAATAATTAAACAGTACCTTGTACTTGTACTTGATCCCAACAAAGATATAATTAATCATTATTGAAAGCAAAACCAGCCTATTGGGTTTATTTAATGTTTACATGATTTTCTAGTGGATTTGAGGTAAGGAGATCCAAGTTACGGAAAGATTTACCAGAAAACCCCAGGTCCTGAGCATTCTGGATAACAGGTCCCATACCTGTACTTGCACATACCCTGGGTGAATAGAACCAAACACCGCTTTTAGGAACTACAATTCCATGATAGATGGCATAGGTACAGTAGACTCCTTATTCGGAGCCCTTGAGTTTCTCAGTAGTCAAACTACTAGCAGCGAAATTAATTTAAAGTTATTGCCTTAATCATTAAGAAGTAAAAACGACCATAGTTCCCATTGGTTCACTTTGCCTTGGGTGCCAAAGCTCCATTGGTGTGCAGTGATGTCACGTGTGTCACATGACTCCTTGCAACTTGTTTATTATAAGTAATTAGGACTTCTTGTTCTGTTGTATATAGTCATGCAACTGCACCCTTTCCTTATAGTTTATGACATGGATTAAGTTATTCCATGTATAATCCCAGTAGCAAAATGGAAGTGGCATAAAACAAATCTTTGTTTTGTGAACAGAAAGAAACAGGAATCTGAACCAGGGCCAAGACTACTGAGCTTCCCAGTGGAATCAGACGTGCACTTCAGATTCTGTTTGATTATTAACCTTATTTTCTCTAACAACTCTTTTATTATGATGTAGCCTCAAGCATCCAGTGACCACATGCCTTTAAAAAAACTGCAACAGAAATGCTTTTTCCAGCCCAACGTCTAGTCGGAGATCCAAGCAGATCAAGTACCTCTTAGATTTAATTTATTATACATACCCGGTGACAGAGCACAAGGATAAATAAATATAGTACATCATTTTCTCTGCTTTAAACCTGTACTCCGCTTGCTACTTGCAGGTCAGCATGCCTGGGAAAGAATAAAACAAATGGACGTTAAATAAAGAACTCAATCTTGCTGAGAAAATCAAATGGATTTACCTAGTTTTGGAGCAAGGAGTTCAAAACTGTGGCCCAGTATTACCAGTGTCGGACTGGGAAACCAGAGGCCCACCAAAAAACCTTAGACCAGGGGCCCACTCTGAGTACTATTTTTCTTCCTCTCCTCACTCACCTTTATTCTCCTAGACTCTTTTCTTTATATACTATAATACTATAATCTATTATTCCATCTAGTTAGCCTCTTTGTTCTCATATAAAAAGGGAATAACCTTGAAATACGCCAAATGTTTAGCAGCAGGAGGGCCCACTGGTATCCTGGTGGGCCAGTCTGACACTGAGGGGCAGATTTACATATGGTCGAATATCGATGGTTAATTAACCCTCGATATTCGACTGCCGAATGTAAATCCTTCGACTTCGAATATCAAAGTCGAAGGATTTACCGCAAATAGTTTGATCGAACGAAAAATCGGTCAATTCGAAGGATTTTAATACATTGATCGAACGATTTTACTTTGACCAAAAAATTGCCAGGAAGGTAATGGCTAACATTGCACCTCGGTAGGTTTTAGGTGGCGAAGTAGGGGATCGAAGTTTGTCTTAAAGAGACAGTACTTCGACTATTGAATGGTCGAATATTCGAACGATTTTTAGTTCGAGTCGAAGTCGTAGTCGAAGGTCAAAGTAGCTAATTCAATGGTCGAAGTAGCCAAACAAACATTTGAAATTTGAAGTTTTTTTTATTCTATTCCTTCACTCAAGCTAAGTAAATGGGCCCCTTAGTATTACTATTATTAACTACATGCCGAGATGATTGGGGATGCTGGGAACTGTAGTCATAAAGAGCTTGAGTGCTGCTGCAGGGTTTCTGTAGGAGAGCTTAGCCATTGAGCCTTTTGAACTCACCATGGTGTTGGTCACAAAGGTACTTAAAGGAAAACTATACCCCCAAAATGAATACTTAAGCAACAGATAGTTTATATCAAATTGAATGACATACAGTATTAAAGAATCTTACCAAACTGGAATATATATTTACATAAATATTGCCCTTTTACATCTCTTGCCTTGAACCACCATTTCGTGACTCTATCTGTGCTGCCTCAGAGATCACCTGACCAGAAATACTACAACACTAACTGTAAAGCTGGCCATAGACGCAAAGATCTGATCGTACGAAACGTGTGTGGAGAGTCCAGACATTTTTCGTCCGGCGAAGATCGGTCGTTTGGTCAATCGGACAGGTTAGAAAATTTCTGTCGGCTGCCGATAATATCTCTGCGTGTATTGCCGATCGTACCATTTTCAGTGGGAGACTGTCACTAGCTTTGGTTGGACATAGATATCGTACGATTGCTGTCAGGGGCAGAACATTGCTGATCTGTTCTTTAACTAATCTGACTGGTAAGACTTTGATCTGAATGGTTAGTGGCGGGTCGGGAGATGGGAAAGTCCGAACGTACGATGATTCGTTCGATCGGATCTTTGCATCTATGGCCAGCTTAACAGGAAGAAGTGAGGAAGCAAAAGGCAGAACTCTGTCTGTTAATTGGCTCATGTGACCTTACATGTGGTTTGTATGTGTGCACAGTGAATCGTACAATCTCAGGGGGCGGCCCGTATTTTTTTGAAATGGCAATTTTCTATTTATGATTACCCAATGGCACATACTACTAAAAAAGTATATTATTATGATAATGGTTCATTTACATAAATCAGGGTTTTCCACATGAGCTGTTTTACTCAGTATCTTTTAATAGAGACCTACATTGTTTGGGGGGTATAGTTTTCCTTTAAATGTTCCTTAGCGACAGTCTGAACCTGGCAGTCATTCCAGGGATCCATTAGTGGCTTGTTTCCATACTCTTAAGTGCTTTATGGCAAGTGAATTGGATACTAGTGCCATGCACCGGAAGTGATGCAATTGGCACACAAATGCAGATGCATCTAACTCATGATTTGCAAGAAGAAAACATTTGCATCAATAGTGGTGCATGGTATGCAAGTTGTGGCAGGCGCTATTTAATAAAAGCATTATACTATTCTGGAATCCTAGGGAAAATACCTGCATCATTGGTAATAAAAATATGGCTATTTGGATCTAAATCCACCGTTATATTTCTAGATGATGGGAATGCAAAATTAGGGGATTAGCGGTTATCAAACTGCACCATGTGACATTGCACTTACCGTATCCCCAAAAGGGCAAACGCTTATTGTTCATGTAAATCAAATCCCTCAGAAAGTTTGCACACATAACAGACTCAGCACTTTATTTCATTCAGATCCATCGGGTCAGAAATCTTTATGTTTGAAAAATTCCACTGACTTCCCATAAATCATTTTTTTTCCAACGCGTTTACAACATTGGACCATTTATCATTTTATGGCTGTAACTAATTGGTAACCAAGAGAAAATAGCAGAAGCCTCCTATTCTAGAGGACTCCTCTCATGAAGGACATTCTAAATAAATAAATGTAATGGGTTTAGCCTGAGGGATTTATACAAGCACGTTTGCAGTATGCTTTAACAAGACTTCTCATGACTTTCCAAGAATCTGCAAATGTAAATATACACGTGATGAATGATCCATGATCTTAGATACAGTGTTATCACAGATTAATGTATAAAATCAGCAGATGAAAATTATATTTTTTTTTTACTAATCATTAATTCTGAAGTAGATGTTAGCAAACAGCAGCAGCAAACTCTGTATCCATCCTTTAAAGGGGAAGTAAAGTCTAAAATAGAAAAATGCTAGAAATGCTTTATTTTGTATACTAAACATAAACATGAACTTACTGCACCACAAACCTAATAAAACAAATGATTTATGCTTTCAAAGATGGCCACAGGGGGTCACCATCTTGTAACTTTGTTAAACATCTTTGCAAGACCAAGACTACGTACATTCTCAGTGTGGTCTGGGCTGCTTAGGGATCAGCATAAATTATCAAAACAGCACACGTCAAATAATATCTGCCAGAAGCTGATACAGACTGATCAATAATCAGAATATACAGACTGCACTGGGTCCCATGTTGTCATGTCATATAAAGTGGATTTTATAGTATTTGTATTGTTTAATAAAAACTTTCTCCTACTCTGCAGAACCAGTGGCTGCAGCAAAATAATCCTTCAAATAGAATTCCAGTTTATCTGTTTAAATCTGTATATTTGTCCCTGCAGCTGGAGTTGGAAACAGTAAAGGGGATGTAAAAGCAAAAATAAAACCCAATACTCTACACAGTCACCGACTGCTCTACAGGGAAACAAACAAAGCTGCTTGAGTTCTGCATGGCTGGGAAGTAAGGTGGGGCTCCCCCTGCTCTTCATAAGTATGATTGTTTCCCTGCAGAACAGTTAGGCACTGTCTGACAATTCCTATCCACATCAGTAAATGAAGGGAGAATTTCACTGCATACAGTCAGGTTTCTTATAAAAACATAACTCATTTTTTAATTAAAGTATATTGGAGAAAAAAAAGAAAATAAGGTAATATCTAGTTGATGCTGCAAAGAAATTTTCATCAGCAATTAAAGGAAAACTATACCCCCAAAATGAATACGTAAGCAACACATAGTTTATATCATATTAATGAATCTTACCAAACTGTTATATATATTTTAGTAAATCTTGCCCTTTTACATCTCTTGCCTTGAACCACCATTTTGTGAAGGTCTGTGTACTGCCTCAGAGATCACCTGACCAGAAATAATACAGCTCTAACTGTAAAAGAAGCAAAAGACAGAAACTCTGTCTGATTATTGGCTCATGTTTGTGTGCACAGTGAATCGTACGATCCCAGGGGCGCCCCTTATTTTTTATTTATCTATTTATGAATACCCAATGGCACATACTACTATAAAAATGGTTTGTTTATATGAAGCAGGGTTTTACATAAGAGCTGTTTTATGCAATCTCTTTTTATAGAGATCTACATTGTTTGGGGGGGTAGTTTTCCTTTAATTACTGCATGTAATTTGCATCAGGTATTAACAATTCGTATGAGTTAGTACACAGGCATTTCTCGCTGTGGTCTTCAGGCCTGTGTTTTGGGCTTGGTTGCCCCTAGGCTACTGGTTCCTAGCTGCTCTGGCATGTGCCTTGGCCTCTGTGGTCCATCACTCCTATAAACACATACCCCCATATGTAGTAAAAGTCAGTCCAGGAGCAGTAACCTCTAGCAACCATTGTTTGTTTTTATACAGGTGGCCAGTAATTGCTACCTACTGATTTGTTGTTATGGATGATTAGATGTGTAATTAGAACTGTGCACCATGTATTACATAACAAGTGTACCAAAGTGGGCCTTGATTTTTCTAGCATAGGTTATGTGGCATACAATAAAACATTAAAATATCAATAGATAGAGGCCACAGGGAGAGATACATCTTCTTACTACAATACTTTATGGGTCCCTGACATTGCAGGAAAGCTAAAGTAGGGGGAACATGTCCATCATGTGACCCACCAACATTTGTTAAGCTACAACTCCCAGCATGATGGTGAGTTTGAATTCAGCAACAGCTGGAGGTTCAACATACCTTATGTATATATTAAAAATATATAACAAATGTCCATGGTAGTTTTTATCAACATTTTATCCGCCAAGGAACCCAGTACAAACATTCTTCCTGCTGACTCTTAAAACTATCCCTGCTAATGGTCTGTAGGGGTGAATCAGGTGGTTACACAATTGCCGACTCTCTGTGTGGGGGTTAAGCATAACTATCTGAAAGTGCACGCTAAGTTTCCTGATGCGTTTAAATGAATTTACTGTTCACCAATGTTGATTTTAATTTCACAAGATTTGTCTTACAACACATGAAAATACACTGTTTAAAAAAATGAAGACTGAACATTTTATATATATTTTTAATTCTTTTTAGAATCCAGATATTGTATTGGTGCACTACTTGAATGTTCCTGCCATCGAGGATTGTGGGAAGCCGTGTGGTCCAATTATATGCTCACTCAACACTGACAAGAAAGAGTGGGCGAAATGGACCAAGGAGGAACTAATAGGACAGCTGAAGCCTATGTGTAAGTTATCCTTTTGCATTGATTATTATAATGCTACATGTACTATATTGGGAGGTCTATCTTGCCCCCTGAATGACTATGAATCTTATAGGTACAGTATCCAATCAATATAATACATAATTACAGGCATGGGAAACCGGTTATTCAGAAAGCTCCAAATTATGGAAAGCCCATATCCCATAGATTGCATTTCAGCCAAATAATCCACATTTTTCTCTGTAATAATAAAACAGTAGCTTGTACTTGATCCAAACTGAGATATAATTAATCCTTATCAGAAGCATGATTTGCCAGTAGACTTACGGTATAAAGATACAAATGACGTAAAAATCCGTTATCCGGAAAACCCCAGGTCCTGAGCATTCTGGATAACAGGTCCCATGCCTGTACAAAGTAGAGACTCCAAACACAATCATGTAAAGTCCTTCCTTAAAAAAAATATTATATATATATATATAAATAAATATATATATATATATATATATATATATATATATATATATATATATATATATATAATATTAAAAGACATTGGGGGTCATTTATCAACACTGGGCAATTTGCACATGGGCAGCAACCAATCAAATTGCTGCATTCATTGTTCCACTTGCAGCTGGCTTCAGAAAGCTGATCACTGATTGGTTGCTATAGGTAACTGCCCAGTGTTGATAAATGAGCCCCATTGATTTTGGTCACAACTTATTTTGTAGATATAATGCAGCCCCCTAGTATCTTCAGGTGTCTGTATACACATTTATTTGTGAGAAAAAGTATCTCCCAGCTTCAAGAACTACTTCATCAGCAGCTACATGTTATAGAATTCAGGTATGTCAAGGTGCATCTTTTACATCTCAGCCTAAAAGCTTAATGAGCTGCACACACTAATATCCCTTTGGTTTGAAAAGACTGCATTTGGTGTGGGTTAAGAATAACCCACATCAAATGTTCCATGTCCATTTCTCCCAAAATTGTTTGATTGTAGGTGACTATGTGGGCCCCTTTAATGATGTCTTTGGAAAATACTGGACTGCGGTTCAGCACTGATGCCTGGACAGCGCAGGACAAAATCACTCCATAGGTAGCCTGATATAATACAGTATGGGACCTGTTATCCAGAATGCTCGGGACCTGGGGTTTTCCGGATAAAGGATATTTCCGTAATTTGGGTCTTCGTGCCTTAAGTCTACTAGAAATTAATTTAAACATTAAATAAACCCAATAGGCTGGTTTTGCTTCTAATAAGGATTAATTATATCTTACTTGCTACTGTTTTATTATTACAGAGAAAAAGGAAATCATTTTTAAAAATTTGGATTATTTGGATAAAATGGAATCTATGGGAGACAACCATTCCGTAATTCAGAACTTTCTGGATATCGGGTTTCCGGATAAGGGATACTATACCTGTATAGGCATAATTTACTTTACATATTTAAAGGTGCATAGCCATTAATAACATTGCTATCGCCTTCTTCGAAGCATGAAAACCTCAGAGAGGAATCACATTTCCAGTAACAGAAATACAAACAAATGCCCTGAAGTCCTGCACTTTCATTTTTCAGCCTGCACAGTCATTTACAGAGCAATTTCTGCAGAAGGATTTCACAATTGTGGAGCTAATGCATCCTATTTACAGTACGAATGTACACCAGCAATACAGTAAATCTGATTGTGCTACCGGTCCTTCCAGAGATATTGTGAAGGTTTTAAAAAATATGTCTCCACTTATTGAAACCAGCCAAAACAAGTTATCCCACATTGATAAATATGCAGTTAGCACTCCAGTGTTTCTGGACCTAACATCTATTCACTGCTGCTGCTAGTAACTGGCTAGTTGAGGATTCTGGGATTTCTAGATCAGCAACAAATGAAAAGCAACTGGTTGACTATGTAGCTTTGAACATCATCTAAATACTCTACACTCTATTATAGTAAGCCAAATGGAATTCAGTAATTATACTGTCAGACTGTGCCCCTACACAATGTGGCAGCAAAATCATTACAACTGTGCCTGGCTTGGCTTGAAATGTACAACTGTACTGTAAAACTGATGAATTCTTTTAATTAGAAAAGATGGCAAATATTCCTAACATCATTACAGTTTTATTTTATTTAATTTTTTTTCATTTTTTTGGGAAGGCTGCCATAGGGTATAAATAAAAACAATCAGTTTAACTAAAGATATTCAGAGAATAATTGTGCAGTCACAGGATGTATGAAAGAGAGTACATACGCCATTAGGAAAGCAGGCAAATAAACCCAGGCAATTACAATAATTACAATTTCAGCTAGTTTGCTACTGGTGGGGACAAACATCACCGACTGCACATTGTAAAAATGTGACTTCTGTGTAAGCCTTACTTATTTGCATTTGGAAAGCAAAAGTATTTTCACAAAGTAGAATTGTCATATTAATGATTTAATAATCTTGTTCATTAAAATATCCTCAAAAGGCCGCTTTCTTAGGATGCCTTATTTCAAATACGTACACCCTCCAAGTGCTTCAGTTTTCAAACACAATCACTGAATTGAATGCTCATGCTGATTGCAAGATAATATGCACAGGAGCGCGAATTCTGGATTTTATCGGACATTGTAAAAGTCTCTGAACGATCTGAATGAAATAAATTAATTTGCACTTAGACTGAGCATTGCTACAGGTATGGGATCCATTAAGCGGAACCACGTTATTTAGAGAGCTCTAAATTACATGAAGGCCATCTCCCATACATTCCATTTTAATCAAACGTTTCAAAATGATTCCCTTTTTCTAGTACCACATACGGTACTTGATCCTAAGATATAAATAATCATTATTGGAAGCAAAACAATCCTATTGGGTTTAATTAAGTTTAAATTATTTTTTAGTAGACTTAAGGTATAAAGATCTAGTGGACATAAAGACCAGTTATCCAGAAAATCCCAGGTCCCAAGCATTCTGGATAACAGGTCCCATGTGTATATTAAGAACCCAACTCCAACAAAATGTTATTACAAACATTCAAACTATTGCATGCAGTAATAACAAATGTATTGTATTGCTTTGGATTATTTGTTTTTTCCGGATGATATTGCATAGCTGTTACATTTTGGCATAAGTAGTGATGGGCGAATCTGTGGCGTTTCGCTTCGCTGAATAACTTGCGAATTTGCTGCAAAATTCGCAAAATGGTGATAAATTTGTGAAATAACACCGGCATCTCATTTTTGGATGCCGGCATTCGCTTTTGGAAGCCGGAGAATTTTCACGGTGGTTTCGCGGCTTAGCGAATAAATTCGCCCATCACTAGGCATAAGTCCTTAATTGGCAGAGAGATCCTCATATATGTTTTGACTGGTTGAAAGAAATGTTTTGTCCATCAGTAGCTCTGATGCAGATTTTCAGGCACTTTCTGGTTCTATCCAAAAGTAGGTTGGCTTCGCCTATCTCATTTTGCTTATAAAAGGCTAACAGATTTATAAATTATGGCCACTTCATAGTTTCAACAACAAAAAAAGTGCCCATCAGTAAATTCTTGGCCTTTGAGTCCTCCACTAGAAGGTGCAGCCCCAAAGTTTGGCAACCTCTCCTCTTCAGGCTTTTTAAGAGAGAGTGGATATAATCAACCAATTTGTTTCCTGACCAGCCATTTTCTCTTCCATGGCTTCCTGTAGAGCCTAATGGTTATGACATTATATATATATATATATATATATATATATATATATATATATATATATATATATATAGGATATTTGTCAGATATAGAGGGGATAGTATTGGTTCTATATCTAATGTGTGCCTCCAAATGTTAACTCTATTACAGTCTTTAAGGAACTCAAACAATTTCAGAAAATTC
Organism: Xenopus petersii; assembly: GCA_038501925.1. NCBI lineage: Eukaryota > Metazoa > Chordata > Amphibia > Anura > Pipidae > Xenopus > Xenopus petersii. The sequence goes on along the minus strand of CM076684.1, from coordinate 33,853,174 downwards.
TAGGTGGATTAAAAGTGCATAATGTCATTTTTATAGAACAACTTTTGGACATATATTAAAAACCTACAATGTGTACAGTGGTTCTATCTGATGGAGCTAGCTTCATGGGCATTTGGCTTGAAGAACAGAAATCAGGAAACAGAAAGAACATGTACATTAGAAAAAGAGATTATACATGATTACACACTAAGCGCCAATTATAAGGTCTGATTTTATATTAATAACAGTTGTTCTGCATTATATTCTATAATACATGTAACAGAAGTTTACTAAGAACTCAGTATAGCTTATGACAATAGTATGCACAGTATTTAAGAATATATTTTAAAGGATATTTAAGTGTCTTGTCTATTATAGATTAATAAATAGCAGTTCCTCTTTAACAAAACAGCCCAGAAATTTACCATGGGCTGCTTTCTAACGTGTAAAAAAATACATGATTGCCTATATTTATATTTGTGTATATGCTATATAACCCTATACAGTACTTCAAAACTTGGTTACTGCTTGAAACTTGGCTAAGTACCCTATCAATGAAGACACAGTCTAGTGGAAGCAAACCAGTTTGCTGACAAGCACTCCTCTTAATAGTATGAGCAATTCAGCTTTTGATTCCCATTCCCAAAGAGTATATATATCTTTTACTGAAGAGGAACTTTAATTACAGATATATATATATATATATATATCTCCTGGAGAAATATATTCATCCACAAAAGCAATAGCCAGAGGTTAGCTAATTCTACTGAGAGTTTAACTCCCAGCATACAATTGGCCAAGAGCTTTGAGCTTCTATTTAGCAATAGTGTGAGAGTTCCAGACCTGTGGTCTTTATACATTGTACGTGTAACATATAATTTGTAGTGCTAGAGATACATATCGGAATATCAGCAGTCTCGAAAAAATCTGGTCATCTGCTACCTGGGTACAGTATTCTGCAAATTGAACAAGCATAAATTTGGAGAAACCGCACACACAGGGTTTATTGAAAACGTAAGTTATTTATTCCTGGCACATATTAGTATGTGCCAGAAATAAATAACTCCAATAAGCCCTGTGTTTGTGTGGTTTCTCCAACGATAGATAGATAGATAGATAGATAGATAGATAGATAGATAGATAGATAGATAGATAGATAGATAGATAGATAGATAGATAGATAGATAGATAGATAGATAGATAGATAGATAGATAATAGATAGATAGATAGATAGATAGATAGATAGATAGATGATAGATAGATGATAGATAGATAGATAGATAGATAGATAGATAGATAGATAGATAGATAGATAGATAGATAGATAGATAGATAGATATTAGGGATGCACTGAATCCACTATATTGGATTCGGCCGAAACCCCCAAATCCTTCGCGAAAGATTCGGCTGAATACCAAACCTAATCCAAATCAATTAGGGGTGGGAAGGGGAAAACATTTTTACTTCCTTGTTTTGCGACAAAAAGTGACACTATTTCATTCCCTGTCCCAGGGATTTGGATTTGGTTAAACTGGGCAGAACGATTCCAAATCCTGGATTTGGTGCATCCCTAATATATACTGTGAATATATTTATGTGTACATACTGTATATAATGTTAGTCCTTATACAGGTACGGGGTCCATAATCCGGAAACTTGTTATCCACAAAGCTTAATCAAATAATTCAGATTTTTAAAAATGTTTTCTTTTTCCCTGTAATAATAAAACAGTACCATGTAAATTATTCCAGCTAAGATATAATTAATCCTTATTAGAGGCAAAACCTAAGTCTAAATTATTTTTTAGCAGATATAAGGTATGGGGATCCAAATACAGAGGATCCCTTATCCGGAAAGTCTCAGGGCCTGAGCATTCTGGATAACAGTTCTCGCACCTGTATAAATATAACTGGGAATTACATGACTTGTAATTCCTGCATGAAGAGTCCCTGTTTCACATTGTTTACATTTTAGATGTTGTGCCTGCAGCACAAGCTGATTTAAGTAACTTGGCCTAGGTCGGAAAGAGATGACACCAGGAACTTAGGCCTTAGGCCTTCCTGGTCGAGGCAGAATGCTTTGATTTGACCACTGAAGTATGTGTTCTATTTTAAGAGACAATGATCTCAGTTTTGTCCCCTAGCAACATACGTCACAGTGACCCCAGCAATATATGTCACATTGACCCCAGCAATATGTGACAGCACTTTATGACACATTGGCACCAGCAATATACTGTATGCCACAGAATCCCCAGCAATATGTGTAAAAAGTAACTCCAGCATTATATGACACAGAGGACCAAATATTTCAGAACATTAGAGCACATCCCCAAATAATATTGCTAAAACTAAGCTCTTTGTAATTTAACGGGAACCATAAAAACTGATTAATTAAGCAAGTAAAGTTATGGTTTTTCATATCATTTAGTACATTTTTAGTATCGTTGTTTCATTAAAACTTTGCCTTTTGATTTTTATAAGTATCAGGATATGTATACAGCAAACAGCAATTAAATCCACAGACTAGTGAGTTCCATATATATATATATATATATATATGTATGTATGTATGTATGTATGTATTGTAGATTAAATGAATGCTGAATATTACAGGAAGTCTTCATAAATTATACAGACACAATATATAGCTTCAGATGGACAATAAATCATTGATGTATAACAGTGAGTCACCACAAAATGATTTGAAAAAAAAAAAATAGGCAACAATCCAAAACTTTACAAATCTGAAACAGCCTAAGAGCAGGTTCGTAATCCATCTGAGTGCTTCCAAATAGGGTCAAGTGAAACCAATTACAGCCCTCTCCCTTCAGACTTATTAAGCACTGCTGTACACAAATATATCTAGCTGCAATTCTGGGCATACTGTAGTGTACTTTGACTCCTCTAACAGATTATATAATAGATATCCAGCATTATATCACATCTAGTGTAGATAACAACATATGTGCAGAACACAATACCAAACTGTACATTTGTGGATCAACCTTTGGATTAGGGGAAGGGATTTCAGAGATGTTGGGCACTCTACCTGCCACTCATCCCCCGCTCAAAGATAGTCTCCAAAATTGCTTTATTGATCTAGCTGACCATAGCACCATAGTCCTTATTATTCATATTTCTAAAAGGGTGATTTGACCACACGGCACTGAAATCAGATGATTGCAGTACTGCATGGCTAAATTACACCTAGCAGACACCCTTTTAGGAATAAGCATTAAACAAATGGATCTAAGCATGCCTAGGCAGAAGCTAACGTTTTATTGAACCATAGTGGACCATAGATTCAGGTACAAAAGGTTATATCGAAAGATATATATATGTCCCAAGGCTTTTCATTAGTAAAAACAAAATGTTTATTCAAGATTGCATTAAAATGTTAGATACATACTGACCCCACATGGTCCACCTTACGCGTTTCGTACCCTCCGGCACCATTCAACTTTACATTCAACTTTACATTTCCCACTGTATGCAAATTAGCCTGAGCGAAGACCTCTAACGAAGTTGTGGTAGGCATAATTAAACGCTAGAGCATCGTTGCTTTGATTTGCTCGCATTGGTGAAAATCCACCAGCATTCAGGCACCCTGGACTCAACTTTAGTAAATTATCGTTGTCTGATCAAATTTCCTCCTGGCTACATATTGCGATAGCTGTGAAGCCGTCGCTGGCGAATTTTCACTGCTTCGTAAATTTACCCCTAAGCATTCAGAAATGAGGAATACCCCACTCAAACAGAACATTACAAACTATCCTCCTTAGCTATAGTCATTTTCCCCGCATGAGGTTAGAAAAAGTTCTGCTAGCTACACATGGAAGTTATTCATTGAGCATATACTTCTCTGTGTCACCCAAATGTTAGAAATGCAGGTGTCTTGACATCAAGATGAGCAGTCTCCGATAAATCTGTTATATGGTTTTTAATCATGGAAAGTAAACTGTTTCTGTTCTCATTGCCATTATATATGTGAAGATGGAGCCCATCACACAGCAGTGTTCCTTCAGAGTTTAAAAAAAGGCAGATATATTAAATTTCCATTCTAGACAAGGGAGCCATAAGGGCATAAAAGATTCCAAACAACTTTTTGAATGAGATGTAGGATGGAGATCATTTTTATATTTGAAAGGCAAATATAAGTGACACACTAAAGAGCTGTAAAAAGCTGCAGGTCATCTGAAAACTCTATTAAGTCCTTCCACAAATTTTCTCTAATGCTCAGCTCGGGGACCCCATGAAAAGAATGATGTTCCCATAAAGGTGTTTATGTGTGTGTATGTGGATTGGGAAGGTAGTTGAAATAAAAGCTTTAAACTCTAATCACAATTGGCTCGCTCACACATTACACAGTTTAGCATATTCTGGGAAAACAAAGTTACAGTTATATCCAAGAAGGCATCAGAATTCTAGCATAACACCATATTTGGCAGCTCGATGTATTGGCACTCTTTACTTTACATGAGTCCTTCTCTTCCAAAGAGTTCACAGTTGACTTACTGATGTTTTCTAATGTCACTATTCTGTAGCAGCTGTGTTTGTCATTTAATCACAAGTGCTCTTGCAGATCAGTGCAGATCTGAATCATGGAGGGTGTGTGATTAACTCTATATTAATATATATATTAATATATATATATATATATATATATATATATATATATATATATATATACACACAGGCTAATGAGGCTTTTTCAGAATTGAATGAAAAAGTATATTGTAACATAATCAGATTCAGTTGTCATATTACTTAGGGATATAGGTACGGGACCTGTTATCCAGAATGCTCAGGACCTGAGGCTTTCCAGATAATGGGTATTTCTGTAATTTGGATCTTCATACCTTAATGTCTACTAGAAAACCCTTTAAACATTAAATAAACCCAATAAGATGGTTCTGCCCCCAGTAAGGATGAATTATATTTTAGTTTGAATCATGTAAACATTATGGGAGATGGCCTTCCTGTAATTTGGAGCTTTCTTGAAACTGGTTTTTGGATAAGGATCTCATACCTGTAGTAAATTGCATATTGTTAAGTATCAGAATGTGAGAAAGGTTACACTGGAAGAAAATATATTATCTTGTTGAAATAAACGAATAAGAAAGAATGCAATGAAAAGTAAAACATTATGTTGGATTATGTTGCAGTATTCTGCAATATTCTTCCCAATAATGATGTTACCTCATCGTGAGATCAGTTTTATAGAAGAAAATGCTCTACCCAATATAGGAAGTAATGGCTCCTCCAATATTGTCTTATTGTACATGGCAACGGTTTGTATGGATCTAGTGGTCTATAACAGCAGGTAGAGTAATAAGGAATAATTGCTCTTGTGCTCCTGACAATGCAAATCTCCACTGTTGTTGGGCTGTTAATCTGGCAGTCCATTGAATGCGACTCTTATGGATTGAGCCATTCCATGGTCTCCAAAACCTTTCAATAAAATATACTTATTTAAGTGAAATCCCAGCTGCAAGTTGTGTTACCGGTATGTATGATCAGCACACAACAAAGAAATGTTGGGGAGAAATATTCTATTACATATTAAATGATCTTGGTTCTTCACCTAAGCCATTTAGCAATGTATTCAGGCACCAGGAACTATACATAGATCTATCAGGCAGTACAGGTATGGGTCCTGTTATCCAGAATGTTCGGAACCTGGGATTTTCCGGATAAGGGGTCTTTATAGATCCCTATACTTGGCGAGGGTTATTTACTAAAATCCGAATTTATCTCATTATTTTAATTAAAAAAACACAACCAAACTCACATACCCGATTTGACCTTATTTATAATTTAAAACGCTCGACTTAATCAGTTTGAGGAAAAACCCAAAAAAATCATATAAAAAAACGCATTGAAGATTTTTTTCAGGCTTTTTCAACGAATCATACCATTTTTACAGGTTTTTGCCCACAGTTATTTTTTGGGCTAAACCCAGCGCAGACCTTGATAACTTCCAATTAGGTTAGAGACCTCTGCCACTGACTTATACACAGCCTCAGCAGGTCTGAGATGGCAGATTTTTGGATTCTGGCTTTGTGCTGCATCGGGCTTTAATAAATCTTGAAATATTTTAATTTAAAAAAAAAAACCAGATAAATCCGAGTTTAGCCCCAAAAAGCCCGACCAGAGTTGAGTACATAACCCCCTAAGTCTTGTTTAAAATGGAGTCTTCCGGATCTGATACTGTACTTTTCCCTTTCAAGAATATGCCGGTGTTGCTGGTTCTTTTTGGAGATTATACGTATATATATATATATATTTTTTTTTTTTTTAAATGTATTTAATAAACATGGATTCTTAACCTTTTTTGAAAAATCCTGGTGTGCACCTTTCCTTTTGACAATGGATAATACAGCCGTTTAAGGTAGCACCCAGGCTTAAAACCCATATTGTTGGTTGGACGGTGTGCGTTAGGACTTATATATTTACACTTAGCTCTAAAAGTACTGTTCAAGGTCTTTTTTTATTAATTTGCTTACAAATATAAGGAAGTTGGAATACATTGCAAACAGAACACATTTACATAAAGAAGGACATTTGATTACATTTTCTATGCAGTCACAAATTTGATTAGAAAAATTATCAATTTGCATGTGCTACTGTGCCAAGGTTTAAGAACAAGAGGAAACAGCCCTCTCAGCAAAAAGATGGGTGCAGAACTTTTATGCAAAAATAAGAAAAAAAACTGTCAAAGCAATGTTTTTGGATTTAATACGAATGGACCTGGGCAATGTTTTTGGATTTAATACTGAATGGCACTGGGCAATTTGAATGAAATTGCACCAGATCTAGTTAACTCATGGAAACCAATTAGCCGGTCGCATTTACTGGTTACCTGGTTGTAAGCAAGTTATTGACCTGATACAGAAGTGATGTCACATTTTACATCACACCACACAAATGGAAAGATACAGAGGGTGACATCTGCTTATATATATTTAACCATATCATACACTACTTGACAACATATTATTGGCACGTGGTTGTATACATCATTATTAATCTGTAAACCAACCAGTGCCCTGTGTACACACAATTCATCCCCTGCCCACACTAGTTCTTTATCAGAAACCTCACAACACTAAGAGGGTTGTTTACTAAACCCCTGAGTGCAAAAATCACAAAAAATTCTTGATTTTTTTTTATAAACTTAGACTAAAATCACTAATTTTTCTGAATTTATTAAACCCTGAGGATGGAAAAGCCAGAATCAGAAAATCCGGCATCTCCGACTTGTCGAGGTTGCCTATAAGTCAATGGGAGAATTGTTTTTGCTCATCTTTCTATTCAAGCCTCTCATTCAAATTCCATCTCTTATTCAAAGCAATGCATGGTTGCTAGGGTAATTTGCACCCTAGCAACCAGATTGCTGAAATTACAACCTGGAGAGCTGCTGAATAAAACGCTATATGACACAAAAACCACAAATAAATAAAACAATTGTCTCAAAATAGCACTCTCTACATCACACTAAAAGCTAATTTAAAGTTGAACACCCTCTTTATAAGGAGTCCTGCTAGATTGCACAGTAAGAGGTGATCATACTGGATCAAACATCATAATTAACCGTCTCTGCTGTTTATTTTCTCCATCTTCGGATAGCGCTGTACTGTAATGCATCATGGATTGTACAGGCTGAAGGGAGATAATAAACAGAATATCATTTTATTGGTTGCCAGTAAAACCTAGCTGACGATTGTGTGAAATCTCATTGTCTGAGTCCTTCTCTATGTCTTTGAAGTTTGTAATATTTATCTTGCATACTTACTTACATGTATGTGTTCAAATATTGATGGGCCCCATTGTATCCAATCATGCGCCGGCCACCCACAGAATGGAAAATAACAACTGATCGTAGCAGTAAAGCACTACACGCGCGGTATAAATATTTTATAGGTGCTAGAATGCTCGGTGTAATCGTCTCATCTCCAGTATTGCGTATATATCATACAGGTCCCAAGCAAAAATCACTTTTATCCATGAAATTGGAAAAACAAAGGACGTCTGCTCCGTCGCCCTGATTCCAGAAATGCAATCTGCTAGCCTTGTTGACCTGACATGAATATGTCTTAGATCCCCAGTCTGTGACAGTCCAATAAAGATATAGAAAATACATCTACTGAACATTGTATCTTTCTTTTTTGTCACATAAAGTAATGAGTTTTTGATTGCAGAACAAGGAAAGAGTAAGGTTTACATGATATATATATATATATATCTATAGATATAGAAAGAGTGAGAGAGATTGGAGGTTAAACAATCGCTACTGTATATATCATGCTAAGGCCAGACATAGCTGAGCAACATATTAAAGACTTTCTAACAAATAATTAACATTGTTAAAGGTCAAGTTTTGTATACCTCGAATAAACTCACAACTAATGTTTTCTGATTTATGAAAAAACTCAAATGGAAAAAACTCGAATCAGTGAATTCAGGTAATAAAACTCGTATGGCTCAAATAAATTGAGTTTTCACACAAAACCCACCAAAAAAAAACCTGAACATCATGAAGACTACAAACATCTTCAAATGGTTCAAGGGACCTCTGCCGCTGACTTCTACATGACCTCGACAGGTTTTAGCTGGAGCATTTTCTAATCCAAGTGATTAACTTCTTTACTGTGTAATAAACCACAAAAAATTTATTTTTTTTTCAACTAGAAAATTTGAAGACTTGAATTTTAAAATTAAAAAAATAACAACTCGACCTTTAATAAATAACCCTCGAATTCGACCCTTGGGGTAAAATCCTTCGAGTTCGAATATCAAAGTCGAAGGATTTACCGGAAATCCTACGATCGATCGATCAATGGAAAAATCAAAGGATTTTAATCCATCGATCGAAGGATTTTCCTTCGATCAGAAAAAGCTTAGAAAACTTATGGGGAAGGTCCCCATGGGCTAACATTGTAGCTCAGTAGGTTTAAAGTGGTGAAGTAGGTAGTCAAAGTTTTTTTTAAAGAGACAGTACTTTTAAGTTTGAATCGTTCGAATCGAAGTCGAAGTCATAGTCGAAGGTCAAGTAGCCTATTCGATGGTCGAAGTACCCAAAAAAAACCCTTCGAAATTCGAAGTTTTTTTTACTTTGAATCATTCACTCGAGCTTAGTAAATGTGCCCCTAAGTGTCACTTAGACACGGAACGCATAAGGCTTGAGATGATGTTCAATTAAGTATTCTAATTTTTAATACTTTTGTCTGACCTAGTTTGGCCTCCAGTGTGCCCTCTACCCTTCTTCATTTGTTGCTATACGGTTTAATAAATAACCCCCTAAATATTGGTACTATTGATAAGTTAATTTTAGTCAGTAGCCAACCGAAGCAGTTACCCTAGAGAATTATATATATGTGTGTGTATATATATATATATACTTGGTAAGGGCAGCACTCCGCCTTTGCAGCATCCCTCGGGTGCACGGTAATGTATAGTATAAGCAAAAAGAAGACCAGCAACACCGAGATCTCTTGTGATATAATCAAATCTGTATTCTGAAATCACATGCAAGATTTGATTATATCACAAGAGATCTCGGTGTTGCTGGTCTTCTTTTTGCTTATATATATATATATATATACATACATACTATTGAAATGCCGACTGCCTGGGTGCAATCCTTAAAGTATTGTCTACATAGTCCTCAAGAAGGAGCAGTCACAGGTCTTACAAATAATCAAAAAAGTTTAATTTGGGCACACATTAAACTTTTTTGATTATTCGTAAGACCTGTGAGTGCTCCTTCTTGAGGACTATATATATATATATATATATATATATATATATATATATATATATTAGGTGCTATGTTATAATTACTTTGCTCCTGGAGCCCCATAAACCAATGAGAAGTAAGCCTTTAGGGTTAGTTCACACAAGGAGATTCGGGGAGGCAACTTCGGGCGAATGTGGAAAACCCATTGCCACGTGTGCTTTAGCGCAGGCGACTTATAGCCTATGGGAAAACACGTTGAGGCAGTTCGGGGAGATTGTCGCTCAGAAGACGAGGCGATTAGTCGCCAGGTCACAAAATCTCCCCGAATCTCCTCGTGTGAACTAACCCTTACAGATTTAGTTCAGTTAGGTTAATAAAAGCAAACATCTGTCATGCTTTACTTGTCATGCTTTACCCCCAAAATGTACCCCCCCAACGTGTTCTGCTACACAGAGGCTAACTTCCACCTGCACCTGTTACAGGCACCAGCAAATTGTACAGCTGCATGGGTCAGCATCACTATGGTTTTGTATCCTATGGTTAAACAGATTTGCAGGAAATTGTGTTTTTTTTTGGCATGCAGATTGATGATGCTGAGATCTGATTTGTATTTCTGTCTCTAAATAAAGCCTTCAGCTGTCAGTGGGTTAATGTGAGTTTAAGTTCAGCCACAAGAATGCAGGTTGCATATCTCAAGCCAACGTATAACACAGTTAGGGAACAGGTATGGGATCTGTTATACGGAAACCCCTTCATCCAGAAAGCTCCGAATTACTAACAGGCAATCTCTCATAGACTCCATTTTAATAACTTTTAAAAATGATATACTTTTCTCTTTGTAACAATAAGTTTGAATTTTTTTTTAGTAGACATAAGATATGAAGATCCAAATGATGGAAAGACCCCTTATCCAGAAAAGCCCAGGTCCCGACCATTCTGAATAACAGATCCCATACCTGTACATTTTAATTATAGTATATTGTATTTTATCAGTGACATTTTTATTCCAAAGCCCCGCAGTGTGTTTTGGGGTCCAGAACAGCTTCCCTGTCTGCCAAATCCTACACGCAGTCAGTTTTATCTCCTGACACACGGCATCCAAAGCTAATCTTTGTATTGCTGTACTAGTCTTCCTTTCCAGCACTGCAAGTGAGCACATCTTTTTGAAGCAGGGAAAAAGCCAATTACCATCATCTAACCACTAATATCAGCAAACACAGTGATAGAAATGGCTGCTTTTTTTTTTTTTTCTCTTTCAGTCTGATGAATGGATCTGCTAATTCCCATTACACTGTGCACATATTCAACAGGTTAAAAAAGATTAGGAAACTCTACTCTGATTATGCACAATGTCTGGAAGAATGCACATGAAGACATTGTTAGACTGAATCTATATCTATTCTCGTGTTTTAAAAATACTACAATGGCAATATCATATGCTATTAAATCACAACAACAAGAACAGTTCAAGCATGATTTTAGTTGGCACAAGAGTATTTGTGGTTTGCTACCACCACCTGCTGGAGAACTCGATGAAATACTATTTTTAAAAGCAAAGCTTGATGTATTTATAGGAGCTTTTTTACGAAGCCGTGTAAAATATTTTATACGCAAAGAAAGCGGTAAAAAAATAAATGGTGTCATCATAAAGTTGTCCTAATGGGAGTATTTATGCCATGAGTGGGCATCATCCATTATACAGAGATTATAGAGATATTTACAAAGAGATTTTGTTTTATGCCAAATGTCATTTTCGCCATTACTTTATACCACCTCTAACCCTGCGCAGTCAATAGGACAAATTCCTGATGCCAAAGAATTTCTGTTGTAAAAAAGCGGCAGCACACAACACTATTCCGAGCATGGAGTTTATCCAAGCTAACAACACTTTTCATGCCAGAAATAGTTGGGATTTTTCATGGCTTAACGTGGCGTTGATGCTGCAGTGCTTGGTGTATTTCGGTGCCTGATAATGATTTTTATTGCTATCTTTTTGAAAGGAGTTAAGACTTTTTATCTGGAAATATCCGCTTTTGTTTTACGGGATCATTACAAGGACACTTACAGTGAAATAAAAAGGCTTGGCCACAGATGAGATCATATTAGGTGCATATGTTTGAGAGTTGGGATGAGCTTGCAATCAATCTAATGTCAAGGAAAGCATTCGAATATCTGTATCCATATTAAGCCTAACCAACTGCAAAATGGAAAAGGAGCATAAGCCACCTTATTTATATTCCCATTAAACTTTTTGTCACTATCCCTGCTAAAATATAGTGCAGCATGCAGGGCTTCTGTAAGGAATAGTGGTGTCCCGCATACTCACAACAATGTGTGCCAAAAGGTTTTCTTATAAGAGCACAACACACTGTGCTTGTAGAACAAAGCCCCCAAATGTTTTATAGGTGGTAAGTAGATCACACAAAGCTTCAAAATGCTCCCATTCACTTTGAACGGCAGTCGTCTGAAAATTTGAATTTAGGGCTAATTTACTAGCATAGGTGCTAATTTGCACAAGTGCATTTGCCAGTACCAAATTCACTTTCCAAATTGTAACAAGCAGAGCCGGAACTAGGGGTGAGCAGGAGAGGCCTAGGGCATAGTGGTGTGAGGGCACTAGGCATGTAACCCCATTCTGACACCTACCCCTACCTCCCAACAGTTTAGAAATAAAAAGAGGGACAAAGATTTTGCCACGCGTAACGCGGTGAAACATTTTTGGCCATGTCCATTTTTTTGGCCACACCCTCCTAATTACCATGTTTATTTTACAAAATTTGGCAGGTTATAAAAGTTTGAACATATTTCTGTGAGTTTTTTTCAGTTTTGCTAATGAAAGTGAATTGCCCTTTAAGATGTGAGTCTAACATTTCCCAAGGGACCTCCTTGTCTAAATTGTTACAAGTACTTATTTGCTTATCTCAAAATTGTTACAAAGTATCTTATCTGAAATGCATGGCTGTTCTGGGCTCTCTGCCAAAAGCCAATTAAGTTTGAAACATTGTATTTTTTTAGCTGTTCAGTGCAGAGAAAATTGTGACTTCCCAGTACAAACTAGTGTCTGCGGGTTGAGCTGTCAAAAGCGGGACTGTCCCGCTGAAAACAGAACAGCTCGGAGGTATGCCTTCCCCTAATCCGGACCCTTGCGACTATGCTTGTTTGTGCACACATTTGGGTGCTTGTTCGTTCACAAAGTGCATTGGGCCAGCATGAAAGGCAATGGGAAGTATATCAAGGATATTGTGGCTAAAACTTCAAACTGTGCCGCTAAAACCTTTATGTAATCTGGGGTGCAAAAATAAAAACATCCAGTAGTAAAACACAAAGGGAAATTATGGAATAATGACCCTTTAAAGGGATGGATCACCTTTAACTTATCTTTTAGTATGTTATAGAATGGTCAATTTTAAGAAATGTTTCAGTTGACCATTGTTTTTTTCTTTTTTTATAGTTTTTTTAATTATTTGCCTTCTTCTTCAGACTCTTTCCAGCTTTCAAATGATTTCAAATGACCCAACAAATGCTCTGTAAGGCTACAAATGTATAGTTTTTTATTGCTCATCTTTCTATTCAGGCCCTCTTCTATTCATATTCCAGGCTCTTATTCAAATCATTGCACGGTTGCTAGGGTAATTTGGAGCCTAGCAACCAGATTGATGAAATTGTAAACTGGAGAGCAGCTGAATAAAAAGCTAAATAACTAAAAAAAACACAAATAATATAAAAGAAAACCAATTGCAAATTGTCTCAGAATATTCCTTATCCCTAGGGACCTTTTCTCTCTTGGTTGTTTCATATTTTATGGGGTTTGACTGTGTTCCCTCTGATATGTATCTTCCACTTCATGTGCATTCTAAAATCTGATCATTCACAATAGAAAACATTTGGAGTGGCGAAAGATCACTAGTACAGGTATGGGATCCTTTTCCAGAAGCCCATCATCCAGAAAGTTCTGAATTAGGCAAAGGCCATCTCCCATAGACTCCATTATAATCGAATAATCCAAATTTATAGAAATGATTTAATTTTTCCTGTGTAATAATTAAACTGTACCTTATAATTGATCCAGACTAGGATATTATTAATCCTTATTTGAAAAAAAAAAAAAAAAAACAGTTTCTTTAATGGTTTTACATGATTTTCAAGTAGACTTAAGGTATGAAGACCCAAATTACGGAAAGATCCGTTATGCGGAAAACCCCAGGTCCTGAGAATTCTGGATAACAGGTTTTATAATGTCTGGATTTGCAAGTTTCTTAGCCCTGCTGATAACATTTTGAGGCACCCGATAAAACAACTGCACCCTAAATCAAATAGCTGCCAATTAGTGATGGGCAGATCGGCAGGCGCAAATTTGCGAGAATAAATTTGCGAAACGGGCGCGAAAATTCGCTGCCAAAAATTCGCCGGCGTCCAAAAAATTCACCCATCACTACTGCCAATGTGCTGCCGATTATTTGATCATAATCAGTGCACAGGGGGGAGGTAATAAAATGACTTTTAAACTCATCTTATAAACTCCTTATATGATTGGGGTGACCGATATGTACAATAAGTGACCAACGGCTTTCCCGATACAATTTGTTGATGAGAAGAATGCATTAATTGCTGCTAGGCACTAGGAAACACTGCCTTCTCCTCACACTACTTATTCTGATTAAAACAATCATTTTCATTTAACGTATGCTTTCATTCACACCACGTGGGATGTCATTTCCATGTTCAAGTTAAGGAGATTCATAAGCAGACAAGGATATTTCTCACTAATTGTGCATATTATCTGGAGTTGTTTTTTTTTTGCCTTTCAAGATTCTTCTTTATTCCTAGACTAATTATCATGACTGAGTTGATTCAATAGTCATTTCTAGTTTGACCTACTTTAAGAAACAAGACCTCCTATTGCCTAATTGACTGGTCTACCAAACCGTTGTCATTAGAAATTATATGCTCTTTGTTTTCAGCATCGTTCCCTAATAAAAGCCTAACATTAAACTGTCTTTGTTGCTCTCTTTTAGAATTCAGTTCATTACGCAAAGCGGTTATTAAGTATAGGGGCCTATAATAAGTTCTTTTATGTGAGAATAAATACTCAGTAATCCCTTTCAAAAGCCGGTAGTTTTAGAACTGCACACAGCAGATATTTACACAGGAGGGATGGAAACAATATGGTGATACCTTCCAAAAAGCTTAGGGTAAATCTTACGTGACTGGTGCTTTTATAACACAAGAAAAGGGAATATGACAAAAGTCAGAACAAAGGCAGCATGGATTGCTGTGCTGAGATTACTGTGGGACAGAAGAGTATGTGAATCCCTTGATACAGATATGGCACCTAAGAGAATTATCACCTAATGCTGTGTTCCAGTAGAACACGTCTTAAAGGAAAACATTCCCATTTCAGAAAAAGTATGTTGGCTATTCTCTGAATAAGCTTTATTATAGCTACACATTTATATCTTGCATAAGGAAATTGAGTTGGGGGTTGCTTTACTGCTTGACATGTAACTTCAGAGAAATTAAAGGAACAATTATATATTGGAGTCAGATCATTTTAATATTAAGCAGTCCCTCTCCAAAGTAACCATTTCACTTCTAGTTGTATAAGGAACCTGTACTTCCCTGTTTCATAAGTCTATAGCTCGTCTAGGCTATAGGACTGTGGCTGTAGGATAGCAGGTTTAGTAGGGAGAGACGGTGCATAAAGTAACAGTGGGATAATAGTCTCTGAGAAGGGATTGTGGTTGTGGGATAGCAGGTAAAGTAGGGAGAGATGGTGCCTATAGTAGCAGTGGGATAATAATCTCTGGGAAGGGATTGTGGCTGTGGGATATCAGGTATAGTAGGGAGAGATGGTGCCTATAGTAGCAGTGGGATAATAGGCCCTGGGAAGGGATTGTGGCTGTGGGATATCAGGTATAGTAGGGAGAGATGGTGCCTATAGTAACAGTAGGATAATAGTCCCTGAGAAGTGATTGTGGCTGTGGAATAGCAGGTATAGTAGGGAGAGATGGTGCCTATAGAAGCAGTGGGATAATAGTCTCTGAGAAAGGAATTGTGGTTGTGGGATAGCAGGTATAGTAGGGAGAGATTATGCCTATAGTAACAGTGGGATAATAGTCTCTGGGAAGGGACTGGGGTTGTGAAAGAACAGCAGTGGGGGTGTTTATAAGAGGTGGGCTAATAATCTATGACAAGGGACTGTAGGATGACAGTTATAGTGGCATAAGGTGGTTCCTAGAAAGGAATTGCTTGTAGGATAGCATTGTAAGATAACAATGACAATAACATATTATTTCAGTGTTGCCCATTCTGCATTCCTTTTAATCTGTCCTGAAATATAACTCCCAGCATCTGATGCAAAGCGTAATCCACACATACTTCTCTCTCCAGTCCCAGTCAAAGGTTACCTATATAGCACAGGGAAAATACTGATGTATATAGCTCAGTCATTTTAAATACATTTTCTATCAAACATTTAGTGCCACGTCTTGGAAAATCAGAAATAGCATTTTTCTTTTACAGGATGTTCTCTTAAAATGTATAGCTCAACGCATTCCATTCGATAGCTTTCCCAGTCCTACTTCCACATGAAATGACATTGATTTTGAGGCCAGTGAAGGATTAATGTATAAAAAAAATAAAAAAAAGTTGATTATCTGTTCCTCTCGAACCAAAATAGTCATCCAGTCTCTGGTGTCCTCCCATAACCCAACATTCAAACACTTTCCAGTTCAAACTGGAGTCGGTAATAAAACAGAGGCTCTACCCTTCAGAGAACATCGCTGTAAAGGTTTTACATCTGAGTCCATTTCATGGTGAATAGAAATGAGTTTTCAAAGGTTTTCTGCAATATAGTGTTTGTATACACAGAACTTTCAAACCGGCTTTATAACAAAAAAAAAGGGAAAAGAACAATGTACTGCACCATCACTCAGCACAGAGACGTGACCTTTAGTCCACAAAACTGTGATATCATGGAAACATGAGATGTGTGATTCTGACAAGCATTTTTTCTGGACTCACAGCAAAACTTTCCATATCCATTTTCACCAGTGTATACATACTGCAGCAGAAATTAAAGGAACAGTAACACCAAAAAATTTAAGTGTTTTAAAGTAATGAAAATATCATGTTGTGTTGCCCTGCACTGGTAAAACTGATGTGTTTGCTTCAGAAACACTACTATAGTTCGTATGAACAAACTGCTGTGTAGCAATGGTGGAGATTGAAAAACGGCTATATGGCACAGGTTAACGAATGGATAACAGATAACGCATTGGACAGACAGAACTTATCTGCTATCTGCTGTGTAACTTGAGCCTTTTCTCCTTTGAATGGCTGCCCCCATTGCTACACAGCAGCTTATTTATATAAACAATATTAGTGTTTCTTAAGCAAACACAGCAGTTTTACCAGTGCAGGGCAACACTACATTAAATTTTCATTACTTTAAAACACTTTTATTTTTTGACTTTATTGTTCCTTTAACTTCTTCCTCTAGACCAAGACTAACAGCTTTAGAATTGACACTGGGAGGTATTTTGTTTGCCACAATTTAAAGCACTCCTCACATGTAATCATGGGAAGAAATATTCATGGAGAATAATGAAGGTTTAGAAAGACAGCCTCCACAAGAAGAGACCAATTGCTATACACTCATTTTTAATTGTAAGCTCCCCAGTGAAAAGCTTTCTATTGGTAGCCTCCAAAAAACTTTCACACTCCCTGTTCCCCTCATTGCACTACATCCATATTTTTTAAGTATTGGCCAAGTGAAATGCTGGATCAAAGCTTATGTCAAATTATAAACCAAATCCAAACCCAAATTTGAGAGGACTTCACCAAATCTGATATTGATTTCATGTGTAGAAGTAACATAGTAACATCAAGTTAAACCTTTTAAATAAATATATATATATATATATATATATATATATATATATATATATATATATATATATATATATATATATATATATATATAATTATGCATGTGACTGGAGCACTCAAATCATCAGGGTAATTGCCTAGGTGCAGGTTATCTTGAAAAATTCATAGAGCAACAAAAACCGCACACAGAGGACTTGTATAAGTGCAAAAAAATAACCAATTTATTGCAACGTTTCGGCTCCTGTACTTGAGCCTTCTTCAGGTGGTGTGTCACCATATATATATATATATATATATATATATATATATATATATATATATATATATATATATATTAGGGATGCAGCGAATCCAGGATTTGGTTTCGGATTCGGCAAGGATTAGGCCTTTTTAAGCATATGCAAATTAGGGGTGGGGAGGGAAATCCCTCCTAAAACAAGGAAGTAAAAGATGTTTTCCTCTTCCCACCCCTAATTTGCATACTATGAGTTATCTTCATAACTCTGTATTCCCTCACTTGCTAAAAAGCCATCCAACCCCTTCTTAAAGCAATATAATGTAACAGCCTGTACCAACTTGCAGTAAAGCATGTTAAAAAAAAGTTGAACTTGATGGTTGTGTGTCTTTTTTCAACCTAACTTACTATGTTACTGATGTATGTTACTATGTTACTATTTACGATGTTACCACTGATTCAGGGAGAGAGTTCCACATCTTCACAGCTCTCACCGTAAAAAACCCCTTCCGAATATTTAGACCGGACCTCCTTTCTTCTAATTTGAATGGGTGCCTTTTGCCAGCTGGAAGGACCGCTGGAAGGACCATATATATATATATATATATATATATATATATATATATATATATATATATATATATATATACACTGTATCCTACTAGTGATGAGCGAATAAATTCACCAGACACAAATTTGAGGCGAATTTGCGAGTTTTGCCACAGCGAAACTGTGGCGACAATTTGCGGCAAAAAATCAGGCGCGTCAAAAAAAATTGGTATGCGTCAAAATGATTCGGACGGCCATTGACTTTAATGCATCTGGACCAAATAGTCGCCCGTATAAAAATTGACGCTCACGTCAAAATTATTTTGACGCTCATTGCGTTTCGTGACTTTTTTTTGCCATTTTGCGAATTTCGCCACAGATTCACCCATACCTTATAAAGTTCACGTATATAAAGTTTCCCCAAGGAATGTCTAAAAAAAATATAGGAATTGTGGTTCAGAACAGTAATGAGCATGAGTCTGACATCAAAAAATCAAGATAATTGATTTCATTTTGATGATGGATGCCAAAGTCTAATGTTTTTTGCAGAATACAATGTCTTGCATTACATGTTCTAGCCACAACCGAGATGCTATCAGTCCATTAGTTGACTCACCATCATCCCCAAGAAGAAGTTAATCCTGTGCAAAAATTTACGCTTTCCACCGCTTCTGTAATGAATCAGGAAAACATATTTATTCAAAGCAAATCAAGAGTTTAATTGATAAACAATGCTTGCAGATTGTGATTTCTTGCATAATTTAATGTGCCTAACGTGGTAATCAATCACTTATAACCAAAAGTGGGGAGTATTAATTCAATAAACTACAGTAATCCAAGGCAGTCTTGGAAGGTATGAAGATGATTAATAAATTTCCTTGTTCAGCTATTTATGTGATAGCTATTGGATCTAATAATTCATTATGCATATCTCAGGATCAGCACTTTTTACAGTATCTTAGCAGCATGCAACATAGGCAAGTCTTTTTTTAACTTAATAAATGTAAAATCAAATATGATGTTTTGAAATACTCATTTCCTGGAATTAAAGAGACAACACTGATTAAAAATTAGGTGCTTGTGTGCAATTGGGCAGGTTGGTACATTGAATTTGAGCCTGCTACTTTTCCTTACTCAGGGTTTCAGGGTGACAGTGTGCAAGGACTGGTTTGACTGGCACATTGTGATCCTTATTTTTGTGTCTTTTGTCACAATTTGTCATGGGTTGTGTGTATTTCTATAATGAAAAGAACCAGGATGGGCATTATTCTTTTAGGTCTATCAAAGGCTCCTTCCTTCTTTACATATTGTACTGTATGTTAGAGTCCTGCAGCGGATCAAGTACCCGCCGGTTACCCGCAAAAACCTGCAGTACCCTGCGGGTTGCGGGTAGAAGTTCCCAGTGGGGGTTATAATGCGGGTCGGCGGTTCTGCGAGTTTGCGGGTCAAGGCTCGGGCCGTAGGTCTTCTGGTCACGTCGACTTCTGATGATGTCACTTCCGGTTTACAATGACAGCACTTCCTGATTCTTGATGGTCAGCGGGTCGCCGGTCCGAGTTGCGGATAAGGTACTTGTGGGACGGGTAGCAGTTCCAAACGGGTAAGAATGCGGGTTGCAGGTCAGGGTTACGGATTGCAGGGTCGGGTACGGGTCCCAAAAAATGGACCCACTGACTCTACTGTATGTCTTCTTGGTATCTGTCCATGGTCCTGAATAGATTCTAATTTATTGTACAGGTATGGAATCTCTTGTCTGGAAACCCATTTTCCAGAATGTTAATGTAAAATGATTATTAGCCATTTTCCATGGACACTTTTCATGTCATTGCTTTTTCTCTAAAATATTGAGAGTGTTCCTTATACATGATAATATCTAAGCCAGCATATCGCCATGTTGGTTGCAAAGCAATGTTATTTCATGTTTTTGATGGTTAAATGTTTTCGTAGCCTTAAGGAATTGTGCTCTAAATGAAGCAAAGACTTCTTATTCCACAAACTCCAAGATTTCAAGCATTCCAGATAACATAATCCATATACGATATTGATAAGTGAATTTTACCAAAAATTTGCGAAATGTTCACCAAACGCAAGGAGCATTTTGCTACATGTTTTCTTGTGCAAAATGCACAGGGGATTTTTTTCTTGCATTTTTTTCTCATGCCAAATGCATTTGAGTGCATTTTTTTCTCAAGGTTTTTCTCATGACACATGCAATGAAGTCAATGGGCATTTTCTCTCACACCAAATGCGTTGGAGGTAATGGGTGTTTTTTCTCATTCCAAATGCATTAAAGTCAATGGGGCTCATTTATAAACACTGGGCAAATTTGCACCTGGGCATTAATCCATGGCAACCAATCAGATGACTGAAAAAAGCTAATCACTGATTGGTTGCTATGGGTTACTGCCCAGTTGCAAATTTGCCCAGTGATTATAAATTAGCTCCATTGAGTTCTTTTTCTTGCAGTTTTTCATGCTTTCTTCCCAGCATATCTGTCACAAATCCATCCCAGGTTAGTAATGGACGAAATTGTCCCTTAACGCTTTGTGGGAAAATATGCAAATTTACCACGAAATCCGCAAACTGTGAAAAATTCAGCGAAACACATTGAAATCAATGGGCATCAAAATTATTTTGACGCACAACGATTTCAACTCCCACGACAATTTATATACTCGCTCCTATTTTGTCCAAATTCATTAAAGTCAATGGCGGTCGAATAATTTTGACGTGCGAAAATTTTTATGCATGTAATTAGATTAACACGGCAGATTTTTCGCCGGAAAAATTCTCCCGAGTGCCGTTTCCCGAGTGCATTTACTGATGGTGAAACATGAAAATTCGTTGCGAGTTTGTGCCTGCTGGATTTATTTGTCCATCAGTAGTGCTCATCTCTAGGTCCAGACTTCTAGGCCTTGACTGTAGATTCTGGAGAGGGCTGCTGTAAGATGTCATAGACAATCAATATTTGTTGTTTTTTGTGTGGCTGTTTGGGCCTCTATGTACTTAAAATGCCAGGGTCTGTTTTGAACCTCAGTCCATACCTGTATCACTATTTCTGAAGTAAATGAAAATCATTTAGAACAATCGTCAGATCAGTCTTTTTAAATCAAGTTCACATTCATACAGTGATTATGATCTGGTTACAATGATGAGGCCAGACTCAAACCTATGACCCCCCAGAGAGGCTACAAATCTATCCACTGCATCGTGCCTGAGCATCTTAAAATATACTCCTTGAATTAAAAAAAAGATTTCTGCGCCTTATCATTTGTATGTTACAGATACGGATCCCAGATTAAAGGCAACTAAACAAAATGCTAGGTGCTGAGATATATATACAGTATGTGATCGTGGCTTTCCTTTTTAAGATTATAGTGAAAAACAGCAGGCAGTATTTGTATTGTTAGTTTAAAATGGGCCTATATTCATGGACCATACTTTATTTTGTGTAATTTGGATCGATTTCCATAAAGCTGTAAGCTTAAATCAGCAGCCTTGTTTTGATGTAAGTCATTAGAGACTGCTTTTCAATATGGTCAAAGTGTTTCTGTTCCTACTAATGCCGTACAGCTAAACAGGGGCTCATTAATGTTTCAAGAACAGGCCATTGCAAGAAAGAGATATTCTCCAGAATTGTACTTATTTTTATGTTATTTTGTGTTATAATATAAATAGGAATAGCTTATGTATGTGTTTGGATATTCATCCAATATGGAATATATCTGGAATGCTTGGGATTTTTCAAATTAGGCATTTCATAATGGAGTACCATGCATTTAAAAAGCCAATAAGCCAATAGGATCTATCACTTAGTAAGTCAGTCATCACCTTGGTGGCATTATCCCATTGCCATTCCTTTCATGCAATTACAAGGCAGCATCTAAGGTTTATATGTCAGGAACCTTATTCCATGGAAATGGTAGTGACAATGTAATGAAAACCAGATGGCCCTCACTGCCCCCCCCCCATGTCCCCATGTAGGTTTCCATTGGCTGCGACACATGCTGGGGTGGGACAGGTGCAAATGGTGCCTTGCCCCAGGTAAGTCCATCATTGTCCATTGTCTATGTTACATTATTTGTAAAATGAATTAAATGCAGCTCATTAACGTGAGAGTCTGACAAATGTGAACAGTTGTTAACACATAAACATCTAATGTATGCAGCTGGCACTCAGAAAATCCAATGTAAGTGCTTATCTTGCATTGCTGGGGTTATCTGGGTTCTTATACAATGTATAGTAATGATTTTAACACTAGTACTAGTTACAATTAGGGATGTAGCGAACTGTTCGCCGGCGAACTAGTTCGCGCGAACTTCGACTGTTCGCGTCCGCCGAATGTTCGCGAACGTCGCGCGACGTTCGCCAATACGAGTTCGCGTTCGATTCGAACAAAAATCGTTCGACCATTCGACCATTCGATTCCTTCGACCGCTAAAATCGAAGGATTTTCGTTCGAATCGAACGATCGAAGCCATTCGATCGAATGAAATCATTCGATCGAATGGCTTCGATCGTTCGATTCGAACGAAAATCCTTCGATCGAACGATTAAAATCCTTCGATCGTTCGAATCGAACGATTTTGCGGATGTTCGAAGTTCGCGAACTGTTCGCGAACTGTTCGCATTTTTGCCGGTGTTCGCGAACACATAAACGGCAGTTCGCTACATCCCTAGTTACAATGCTGACCTGACTGTTTTCAGTGTAAAGGTGGCCATAGACGTAACAATTACGATCTTTCTTGGAAAAGATCTTTCCAAGAAAGATCGTTCATTTCAATACACACGTGTAGAGCTGAATCGTCAGATATACAGGTAGATATATGGGAAGAAACAATAGAATTCTACCTGTATCTGACGATTCAGCACTTAACAATGGGCGACGTTTGGGTCCCTTCAAAGGCACTCGATCAAAATTTTCCGTCCAGCCCGATCGACTAGCCGACCGGTATCTAAGTCTTCTGGCAATATCTGTCGGCTCTTGTTCCACCATACACGCAACGAATTTCGGACGAAAATTTGTTTCGTACGATATTATCTGTGCGTCTATAGCCACCTTAAATCTTTAGTATGGATGGATTGTGATCCAAGCATTGTACTGTGGCACAATAATTACACATTTGCCCATCCCCTACTATTGCATTATATGTCTGCAGACATTATACACCAAAGAGAAAATAATCAGGAGGGCAACTGGGTATATGGATTGGCAATTCTCCAGTCAGAATTCAGCCAGTATTTGGCATATAACCCATTGCTCCTTGTAGTTTATCTTGACTTGACAAAGTTTAGTTTGACTTGGATTCCTGAAAGAGCAGATTTCAGTGATGTCTGGTGCCATTCCAGCAATGCTATTCTACAAAGAATTTAGCAGAGAGTTTTCTACTGTTAGTATCTGTAGCTTAAGCTGGTTATAGACACACAGATCCTATAGTACGAATTGAGGATTCGTACGATTTTCGGATTGTGTGTGGTGAGTGCCGACAGCTTTTGTCCGGCGGAGATCGGTCGTTTGGTCGATCGGACAGGTTTGATTTTGACCCGACCAATCCTGCCTGAGCCCATTGCACATCGTAATCGGATCGTTCAGATCATTCGGCAATACGGCCAAACAATCAGATTACCCCCGATATAGCCATGCTCGCTAATGGCATATCGGGGAAAGATCCGCTCATTTGGCGATGTCGCCAAACGAGCGGATCCTTGCGTCTATGGCCACCTTTACCTAAGTTTAGGCTTGAGTTAAACATATATAAATAGATGTACCTAACAAACTAAAGAATAGTATAAAGAAATATAAAGTGATATTGTCTCAATCACAATTGACATTGCATATAAGAGATTGGGGCTCCTGTGGCTGTACATATTTTATTTCCTATACAATTCTGTACTCCTGAATAAATGTATTTTGACCCAGTAACGTGACAATTGTTATAACTTGGAGTCCCCTTAGAGGAAATAAACACAAGACACTGCATGGACTTTTTGTTTAATCTAGTACTTAACTTCCTTGCCACCATCACCAGCTTCTAACAGATACAAATAACCTCCAGCAATAGCCATTTGCTAGGATGCTTTCTTGGATGACAGTAGTTATGTCCCTCAGGGTTTCTCTCCTCCACAGGACCACTCTGCTCTCAAACAGAACAAAGGGTGTCAGCAAGCCCCATCACATATCTCCTATGGGACATTACCTTTAACACATAGCAGATTTTATGGTCAAAGCCTTTATTAGCAATTCCTGGTGTCTGGGTCTCTAGAGAATATTCCTTTACTTCCACTGTCCTAGTTCCTGATACACTGTTCTTACCCATTGTGCGACGCTTTTAAATATTATTCATCAATGCTGTAAATGTAACCGTGCAGCGGTCAGAGATCATAATTAATGTGAAAAGCAATGAGATAGATATTGCCTTTTTTTAATAAAAGTAACGTTTCACAAAAGCTGATATTTTAGGGGAGTAAATGCAAATCACAAGCATAGTAAAACATCTGGAAAACAGTGTAAGCTCTTCCTCTACAATATCATCATATACTACTTGCTGGAACTGAGAGGGGGAGACTGTAATAACCACCGTGACTTCAGGACCTCTTTTATGGGAAATAACATCCAAAACTATATTTACTTTTAATGAATAGATATACTTGTAGCAAGAGGTGAAATTAAATTGCAAAAAAACCCATGTATTTATGCACCTCACATATAATTTGGTCCCCACCTTCAGCATACTTCTTATGGCTAGGGTTGTTTTAGTAATGGGCAGCGGAATCACCTTGTGACTTGGCTTCAGTCTGTTCTTCGGGGCTTCTAACATGTCTAAGGTGTTAACAAAACTTCTCACTGCGTAAATACAAGTTCACCAGTATAATGTTGTACCCGTAATTTTATGTGATGCCTTTAAAATGAGATTGTGCACTGTTGTCTTGTGATTGAGGGCATCGGATATGAGCACTTCTGCCAACATTCATCCTAGCAGGAAATTTCAATTCAGGACAGACGTTACTAAAACACAAGGGCAATGGTAGAAAATCTAGCTGAATATTTTAGTAAAGATATTGGAACTCTTCTCAAGCCGCAGAGTCAAGGTGTTGTTAACATTTCATGAGATAGATCGGTTTCAGTTTTGTTCAGCAATCTATTTCTTGCTCCAAAGGTTTTAATAAGACAAACATAAAAGAAATGTACTTATCAAGCAAGGCCTTTGTACTTTCTAGTGTCCTGTGCATGGCTCCTGAGGGACACCCCTACAAAAATATTCATGGAGATCCAAAAAAAGAAAATCCCTGGTGACTGCAAAATGCTGAAATACATATAAAATGCTGAGATGAAAACACTGAACACGTTGCATTTCAGACAAACAGGAATGCTGATTTCATTGCAATGATGTATTTGTTTTTTGTCAAGGTTTCAGTCTTTTAAGTGAAGCCAACAAGTTCAGGAAGATGAATAGAAATGTAGAAAAGAGGCAGAAAAGGCATAGGCTGAGTAGAACCCTGAGCTGACTTTGTTCAGCTTGGCTCACAGAAAGTTTGGGTTATTTACCACTGACTTTTACTTTTTTGCCATTTTACCTCAGATGAGAAATGATTTCCTATGATATTATTATATTAATATAATATTATAAAGGCAATGTGTTAGGAAAGCTAGCTTTTTTTAAAAGTCACAACCTAACATTACTGTGAAACATTACACATCTACGGGCAGATTTATCAAGGGTCGAATTTCGAAGGAAAAAATATTTCGAAATTCGACCATCAAATTGAAATACTTTGACTTCAAATATTTGGCCATCGAATGATCAAAGTAAAATCTTCGATTGGACAATTCGAACGATTTTAGCGTAGAATTGAACGATTTTACTTCGATGTGTGAAGACTTAGAAAATGGTTGTAGAAGTTCCCCTTAGGCTAACATAGCACTTTGGCAGGTTTAAAAAAGTATTGAAGTCAAAGTTCTTTGATTATCAAAGTACTTTGATTATCGAAGGGTCAAATATTCAAACTATTTTACTTCGAGTCGAAGTAAATTTGAAGTCGTAGTATCCTATTCGATGGTCGAAGTATCCAAAAATTGACTTCAAATTTTGAATTTTTTTACTTCTAAAAATTCCATCGAATTCACTTCGACCCTTGATAAATCTGCCCTCTAGTCTCCCTATATCTGATAAGCCAAACAATGAACAGCCAATGTTGAACCCATATACAATTATACATATATCACAGTAAAACTAAGTTGAAGACAATAACTCGCCAAATGTAGAGCTTGCCAATGCCCTAGCCTCATAGAAATCAAGCCAGCCATTTTCTATGCACTAAATATGGTGGGAGATAAGGAGATTAAGGGCCAAGGGTCACATGAAGTGGAACTGGAAGATGGGGGTCTTAAACTTGATATACAGGATCAGTATTAAATCTTTGTGTCAACTAAATTTTTCACCCACTTAGAAGAGCAAACAAGTCCTCTTTTTCAACGTTAGACAATAGATGATAAATCTACACAGTTTGTATTTCTCATTGGCTTTCTACCTGTCTCAAGTCTACTCTTAGTAAATGAAGATGTGAAGAACTCATATCCTTCATTCTTTTGGAAAGCAGCAGTTCAGTTTTTTAAATGTTCTGATATTACATGCCTACTCAAGTTGACCTGGGCATGGAAGATGGTGCATTGTGAATAATTCCTTTGGAAATAACTTGCTAAGTTTTTTTTGCAGAACCTTTGATATGTAACTTAACAGGTATAGAATACTGAGGTGATTAGCTGTCAGGGTCACTTTTTTCTATAACACAAAAAGAAAGCATATAGTATTCTGTATCACTAAACTGGCCTAGAATCAGTGGAAGCTTCTACATATTTCTCAATAAGTAAAGCAATTCAAGAAAGTTGGAAAGAAAAACCTATACATTACTGATAAAATGTGCACTAATATTGATGATACTATATAGCATTATAAAGTAATATGTTCTGGGCTCAGGACTCCATCCTTCTCCCAATCATTTCACATAGTAGTTCTCTACCATTTTTTGTAGGTAAAAATTAAGGCATACACCAAAAACATTATCATAAATATCTTTTTTACCTTTCTATGTCCCTCTCTATGTCTCTTGCTTTCTTGGAACTTTCTATGTCTCTTGGAGCATCTACTGTACCAGTTTATCAATAGTCAGGAAATTCAGCCATATATTTTTCATGCTGGAATGATATATTGCAGGACAATAAATAGCTGTCCAAATAATTATTTTCTTCCCTCGTGCAATAGTATTGAAAGGTGCCAGTGCAGTCAAGCATATGAATGAATTTATTAAAAACTGCTGGCGATCCATAAGGATACCCAGTTTGATATTTAATAAATCAGCCCCCATGTATTCTCAAATTGTTTTGAGGGAGACTAGCCTATTAAAGGAGAAACAGACCCCTTATTAAAAAAAACCCTACCCCCCACCATACATAGACCCGCTCCCTCCTCCTCTTAGTGTAGCTGCTACCCTGGGCAAATGCCCCTAACTTTTTACTTACCCCTCAGTGCAGATTCAGGGATCACAGTTCACGGCAGCCATCTTCCGGGTCTTCTGTAATCTGAGACTGAGACCAGCATATCAGCGCATGCGCAGTTGGAGCAATTTCCTATGCATTTCCTATACTATGCATGCGCCGAAACTGACAGAAATTGCCAAATCACCGGAAGAAGACACAAAGACCCGGAAGATGGCTGCCGTGAACTCCGATTCCTGAATCTGCACCAAGGTGTAAGTAAAAAGTTAGCAGCTAGGATGGGGGGGAGGAATGGGGTCTACTGTATGTGGGGTAGGGGGGAAGGGGTTATTTTAATAAGGGGTTTGTTTCTCCTTTAAAACAATGTTCATTTTGATTTTCTGTGCCTAATCCTTTTGCAACTCTTTCTGTTCTCCAATTTGTCAGCTATTCAATATTTTGAGAACTTCTCTCCTTTCTTTTGTCAGTCTTTTCTTGCCCACTATATTATTACATTACATTTATATAGAACACAATGAATATTATACGATTTTGTTAGTGTTAGTGTTAGTCTGTGCAGTTTATCTCAGAGTGTTGCAGTGGATTCCTTACTGAGGATGATGAGTCAATGTAATGCATGTCAATGAAATGTAAAATAATGGAAGTTTCAGTTTCAGGAATTTGAAAAAAAGTTACAGTTGTGATATTTCTCTTGTTCTTCATAAATATACAATATTAAATATCACATTTAGTAAGAAAATGTGATTTGCCATGCTAGAAATCATTTGAAAAATCTGAAAACTAGCAAAGGGATATGAAAATTGAATTTTGTGTGGGTGTGGGTGTCTGGAAACAGAGATAGAAATCTAATGACAGTTTGATCTAATTGAACCAAGAAATCAGAAGACCGGCCTTTATTGCTATTAACAGAAATGCAAAGAAAATGAAAGAACAAAGCTGGTATTTCACAAGGAATTTGTTTCTAAGGAAACTGCCCTTTCATATCAACAGGTTGGGAATTAGAAAAAAAAAGACCCTTACTTCAACTGAAATACATATTCGATTTTTTTTTATGTTACGTTATAATTTGACCTAAACTACATTCCAAAAATAGTAATTCTAAGAAATTGCCAGCATATTGATTCTTTTCAGTTACAAAATTCTAACGTTCTCTATAGTTTGACTGCAATTGTAAATTGGTTTAGATGAATTGGAGTCTGAATGGCTGTTGAGCCACATGAAATCTTCACAAAATTAACAAAAAAAAAATGGACGTGTTTTCATTTTTCAACTTACTTTTCAATTTACTATTTCTCTGTAATAATAAACAGTACATCTAATTTTATGGTAACTGCATTAATCCATAATAGTGGCAAAACAATCCTATTGGGTTTATTTAGGGGTTATTTATTAAAGTTCGAATGTTAAAAACTATAGAATCCAAATTTTTGGTGGGAAAAAAACTTAAATTTTTGAGATTTATTAAGTACTCCATCTTCAACATGTCAAGGTCCTGTAAAAGTCAATGGCAGAGCTTCTATTTGCAATTTGAAGATATTATTGTCTGGGCTTCACACGATAATCTGAACATTTCGGGATTTCCAGTGATTTCGCCAAAAATTCTGACAATCCGAAAAAGTCAGTTTTTCCTGATCCAATTTTTTCGAGTTTTTTATTGATAAATAATGGCAAATCGTGGATTCTAGTTTGGATGGACTTTTTTTTATTTAAAACATCAGAACATTTTTGAAAAATAACCCCCTTAATGTTTAAATTATTATCAGAATTTTAGGTAAGGTGATTCAATTTAAGGAAATATTAATTATCCAATATACCCATAGAAAATACCATAACTGCATTTGATTTGTGTAAATAGTGTATACCCATGCTCAGTACAGTAATTGTTTTAAGTGAACTCTTCATTGTCAGCAAAATACAAGTGACAAATGGCCATCTTTTACATGTGGAGTTTCAGCTGCTAAAGGTAAGCAAGGTTACTGACCTAGAGACAAGTGTGATTGTTGACCTTCTGAGAGATCCATTTGCTAGGAAAAATGTATTCTTTCTCCTTGGGGCTAGGTTAGATAATGCATCATTGTGGTTTTATTTACTTCAGATAAGTATAAATAGAGAGGCTGTGCTAAGTTATCATGCCTGGGGCACCCATCACACCACCATGATGTATGGACTTTTACGTATCATAGTAATGCAAAAATGCTTTTACTAGTATACAATAGTCCTAAACAACATTCATACTATAACTGGAATTAAACATTTTGAGCTACAGTCTGTAGTATGGGAGATAAAGGCTTTCTGTTTCTCAGCTATAAGAAAAACAAAATTAACTAGACGCATACAAGATTTATTTCCTACTCAGGATTTGCTAATATCAAGCATTTCGAAGGGTAGATTTTTTTTTTAAATTGTTTATGAGCCCTGAATAAAGTTCATTATCACTTTTTATGTTCACTGATATGTAAGGATTTCCACTTATATGTGCCTTAAGCCAATTTTGTGACTGTGCCCCAAAACTGTACCAAGTCCTGCCTCACCATGTCACTCTGGGTCAACTTCTCCTTTGCTTCCACATCTAGGGGCCATTTACTTAGCTCGAGTGAAGGATTAGAATGAAAACTACTTTGAATTTCGAAGTATTTTTTTTGGCTACTTCGACCATCGAATTGGCTACTTCGACCTTCGAACGACTTAGACTTCGAATCGAACGATTCAAACTAAAAATCTGTCTCTTTAAAAAAAACTTTGACCACCTACTTCGCCACCTAAAACCTACTGAGCACCAATGTTAGCCTATGGGGTAGGTCCCCATAGGCTTTCCTAGCAATTTCTGATCGAAGGAAAATCGTTCGATCGAACGATCGAACGAATTGCGGTAAATCCTTCTACTTCGATATTCAGAAGGTCCCCATAGGCTTTCGTAGCAATTTCTGATCGAAGGAAAATCGTTTGACCAACAGATTAAAATCAAACGATTTTTCCTTTGATCGTTCGATCTAACGAATTGCGGTAAATCCTTTGACTTCGATATTCGAAGTCGAAGGATTTAACTTCGATGGACAAATATCTAGGGTTAATTAACCCTCGATATTGAACCATAGTAAATGTGCCCCCCGGTGTCCAGTGAATGCCAATGTTTGTGGTCGAATCTGTTTTACATCTTAGTATATGGCCAATTCATCTCCATCAATTTTGCATTATGATAGAGGTTGTGTCCCTTATATGACACTAGGTCATAGAAGGTCATAGTTTGATATCTTCTGGATAATGTTAGCTTTGCACAAATTAATGGGCTTTAAATGTATATGGACAAATAAGTCCTACTTCACTTCAAGTGAAACACCTTGACTAAGTCAGAGCAAACATATCAGCATGACCACCTTCAAAGTGTTTTGCACCAATGATCCTCAGAATAATACTAAGATCTAAAAGATTTTGGTGTAGATCTTCACTGCCCAAGGTCAGTTGTAATCGTATGTTGGTGCAGTAAGCACTATTCACATGGTACAATATTTCTTCCTTTTTCGGATGCCCTTTAAAATATACCCCCCATACGTCCTTTAACTGTCACGAAAAATGATAAGAAATAACAGAAGCACGACAAAAGGAAATGCCATGAGATACCATATCACTTTGCAACATGTGCAGCATGATGACATCTTTCTAATATCCATAATTCCATCTAAAATATCTGCTTTGCTTAATAGGTTTTCTGTTGAATTGGAGGGGGGCAAGAGTTGGACTAGTTCCCAGCCGTACATCCACATTATATTTCTCTCGTGTAACACTAGGAAAGGAACCAAATATATATTAACTAGGGACGTGGCAGAATATTCTTGAGGAAGACTACAAACATGATTAGTGAGAACCTTAAGGAATCCTATCTGATTAATTAAACTAACACATAGGTAATGTGTTTGAACAGCTGTAGAATCTAGTATAACAACTAATTATGAGTATCCGTGCTAATCTGATACATCATAATTTTTCCCTAATAAGATTCATTACATTTTCCCATCAAATTCACACAACCACAGAGATTAAAACTGGGTAAGCTATTGATTTGTCAGTTGTTTCTTTAAAATAAAACAGGGCAGATAATTTGAATTTTATCCATTGTATTAATGGAAAGAATTTGAATTGTTTTCTGGTTTAATGGTGCAGGTAAAAGCATAAATACTTTATTTACCTCCAACTTATGTTTAATTAGGTTCTCCATCCCTTTCATTACTGGCAAACATGGAGGTATTCTTTCTATTGAAGGAAAGAATTAAAACCCAACTTTACCCCACCTCTTTAAGAGGTTACCTGAAGCAGGTAGGGGTAAGGGATATCAGATTGAATGGTTATATGTTTACTTTATAATGTGTCTGTGGGACATCATGCTGAGCTCTAAAAAGCAAGATATACAGTATTTCTATTGAAACACAGCAATGTCTCCTTTTCCTCACTGCTCTGCTTGATCTGCAGAAAAAATAACTCCTATCTCTGATGAGTTTCTCAAAGTTGCTTTGTTTTCCCGAATGTAAAAATGCAGTGATACTAGTCCAGAAATGTCAGTAAAACATTATGTGGTTATTTAAAAAAGAAACAACCAATTTATTTCATAAGGGGGTCTATTTTATTACATTTTGAAATAGAAAAATTGACATTTTAGTCAAATTTTTCTATTTTGATTTGTTTGATGAAAGTGTTTCTTAATCAGCACACGTGTGTTAAAGGGCATGTAAAGGCAAAAATATAAAATCCCATTTTTACTTTCTTTAATGAAAAAGAAATCTATCTCCAATATACTTTAATTAAAAGATGTCTACAGTTTTTATCATAAACCTGACTGTATGCAGTGCAATTCCCCCTTCTTTTACTGCTGTGGATAGGAATTGTCAGATGGTCCCCAACTGCTGTGCAGGTAAACGATCATACTTTCAAATGGCAGGGGGAGCCCCCCCACCTTACTTCCCAGAACTCGAGCAGCATTGTTGGATTCCCTGTAGAGATTTGTATCCAGAGACGCAGTGCAGTCTCTATATTATGATTATTAATCAGTCTTGCTGTATTGGCTTCTATGGCAGATATTATTTGACTTGTGCTGTACTATAATTTATGATGATCCCTAAGCTTAACCTCCCAACTGAAGCCCAGACCACACTGAGCATGTGCGAGTCTTGATATTGCAGAAATGTCTAACAAAGTTACAAGATGACAGCCCCCTGCGCCAACTTTGAAAGCATAAATCATTTGTCTTATTAGGCTGCTGGTGCAGTAAGTTCATGTTTATATTTAGTATACATAATACAGCATTTCTAACATTATTCTATTTTAGACTTTAGTTGCCCTTTAAATAACTTGGGGGCAGATTTATCAAGGGTCGAATTTCGAAGTGGAAAATACTACGAAATTCGACCATCGAATAGAATCCTCCGACATTCGAAGTCGGAGGATTTTATTCATCGTACGAGCGTACTCAGATCGTAGTATGATCGTACTTCGAATCGTACGATTCGATGGATTTTATCGTATGATCGTACAATTTTCCTTCAAAACCCAAAAACTTCTGAGTCTGAGGATTTTATTCATCGTACAATCGTACTACGATCGTACTCAAATCTTACTTCAAATCATATGATTCGAAAGATTTTATTGTACGATCGTATGATTTTTCCATCAAAACCAAAAAACTTAGAAATATGCTCTGGCAGGTCCCCATAGACTAACATAGCACTTCGACAGGTTTAAGTTGGCCAAGTATTGAAGTCAAAGTTTTTTTTAAAGGGACAGTACTTCAATTATCGAATGGTCGAATAGTCAGACGATTTTTACTTCGAATCAAAGTCGAAGTAAATTCGAAGTCGCAGTATCCTATTCGATGGTCGAAGTATCCAAAAATTACTTTGACTTTGGAATTTTTTTACTTCGAAAATTCCCTCGAATTCACTTCGACCCTTGATAAATCCGTTGATGTATAAGGAATTTAACCTGGGTTTTAGACCAATATTTTAATTGAATTTGTTCTTTACTCCAGGGCTGTTGAAATACAGTACACATTCAGATTTGTGCTCTTAATGAGCATTACACATTTCACTGTAGTCATCTGATTTCCTGCAGAGTGACCTTTTTTCCTTTTAGATTTCATTGTTTAAGTAGTTGTTTATGAAATCTTTTTACATTTTGTGCACAATGTGAAGTTTAAACCCTGAAAGATTGATATGGAATATTAAACTCTTGTAATGCATGAAAGTCATATTTCCCAGGAATTTATCATCAAATTTACTTTCACAGTAAATAACTACCGACCATAAATTCTATTTACTCATAAACGCTTTGCAACACCCAAAAATTTAATACATAAATGGGAAAAACTTACAAAAATACTTTTTATTGCCTTTAATAATTTTTATTCTTCGGAAAGTTTAGGAGAATAAATTCATGATCATAAACGCCTGCTTTCGGTAAAATGTACAAGAAAAGATCAGATTTACTACCTATAGTTGTGGGAGGTTTTATGACTTGTACATATCAGACAAAGTAGAATTAAAAACATTTGCCAGAAATATTGCCTTCCCTAGGTACTTGTTATTTATTCTCTGAATAATCAAGAGAAACTCATTGGAATTCTTCAAGATATCAAAATGCTTTCCATTTTACTGCATTCTGCTGTCGACGTTCCATAATCTACAACACATTTCCAAAAATTGAATAGCAGATTCATGGTGATTATTCTGCAGCATCCCACAGTGGAGAAGATGCTGCAGGCTTTATCAGATTTATGGGTAGTAATTAATATCTCCCCACTGAGCACTCCCTTGCTTAGATGGTGTTGAATAAACTACAATGCTACCACATTCAATAAGAAAGAACCGTATCACTCAAAGCTAGAAAAAAACATCATTGTATTTGCTATCTTGTGTTTTGTGGCTTTAGCCTCTGTCCCTTGGCAAAGCCTAGTTCTAGTTGTGTATAAACCCAAATTTCATCTCTTTGGGGGGGGTTCTGTTGGCACTTTAAAGAAGAAGCCTGCAAAACAGCTAACTCAAAAGGATATTAAAAGTAATGTCTTTCCCCCCCGTCCCCAACTACACCTCATTGTTAGCGATGGGCGAATTTGGGGCATTTCGCTTTGCCGAAAAATGCGCTAATTTACCGCAAAATTTGCAAAGCGGCGCCAGTGTCTCATTTTCAATGTCGCAAATTCGCTGGCGAAAATGCGCCAGTGTCTAAAAAAAATGGACGCCGGCGTCCATTTTTTTTTTACACCGGTGAATTTTCGCTGGTGAATTTTCATGGCGGTTTCGCAAATTTATTCTAGCCTGGCCAATAAATTCGCCCATCACTACTCATCGTACCTTATGGCACTGTAAAGCTATTATAAAGGTCATCATAATATACTTTCATTCCATGCAATTTCATAAAATAAAGCGTATGTCATTTAAATAAATTGATGCATTGTAAACATCTAAATTTTCAAAATATAATTAGTTAACACTATTCTGTACATGCCCTTGTTTATCTTAAAAAACATAAAACCTGACATTGCTTCATATATATATATATATATATATATATATATATATTTATTTCAGAATTGCCTGCATCCTGTAAATAACATGAAGTTAAACCAATTTATAATCCAACACGATCAATATGTGAATTTTAAAACCAGATATATAGGTTTCTAACTGTATAACGCTGAATGTAAATCCAAATGTGTCTTTTTTTCTTCAGATCTGGGGAGAGGTAAAAATATTGCACCCCAAAAAAAAAAGAACCCCATCATCTCCCTGTGTTATACATTTAGTTATATATGGCATTATTCTTCCAGCTGAACACTGGATGTACCATAGCCTTACCTGTTTTAATTAGGATTCTTTATATATTGCCACACTGGAGACATATTTGAATGCAACAGATGTCTGGTTTATTATCCTAAATCCAGTTCCTGGAATGACAACTTTCATGCGCATGGTATAGTGAAACTAACAAGAGAAAGCTGAAAAGGATTTTGGCCTGCTGACAAAACGCCAGAGGAATTTGCTTTGCATAAGGTCTGACCACATTCATTCGCAGCATGAACAATGGCTTTTATACAACAAATGGAAGTGTCCAGAATGATGTAAAAGCTTCTGTTTTACATCTGTTAGTGGTTTTATTTCTCACTGATGGGCATCATTTTTTTTTAGCCTTTCCGATAGTTAAAAAGAAATAATTGGTACATAGATTATGTCCGTATTTATATGAATGCGGCAAAGAGGGATGGACTACTTGAAGCTTTCTACAGCTATGAAAATAATAGATTTAAACAACTTATTATGGTTGCTGTCCAGAATGTTCTGCACTGTGTTCATGCTAAGGGCTTCCTGCAGTAATCGGTTGTGTTACAAACTACTGGACATTTGTTGGCTAAGATTTTAGTCTGTATTGACAATGAGCAGATTTAGCCGGATGCCCCCAAGATGCTATTAGGGATTAGAGGTGTGCATTTTAAAGCAGGCAAGAAGATAAGGTAGTTGTAAAACAAGATACAGGCAAATCACATGGAATAGAATCTTAAAAAATATAATAGTATTGATAATAATGTTACATCTATATCAAGTAATGGCATATTGCCATTAGAGAAAATAATAGATTTGTGAAAGCAAAAGAAGGCACAAATAACACAGCCAGGGGGTAATTCCTTATACCTCTGATCTACTATAATAAATACAACATCTATACATAATATAATAATAAATCTGGCCACTTAGGAAGAGGTAAGGTTAACCAATTTGATGGCCATGCCCATTGCCTCATAGGTGGTGTCCTTGGTCAATAGTTCTGATCTACTGGTTTCTAATACCATCTGAGTACTGAAGGTTGTTTAGGACTGAGAAGGGGAGGTCATCAGTGGACAATAAATATGTAGGTAATCTGTACATTATTTGGCTAATTAGGGCAATTGCAACTACATACAAGTATAGGGCCTGTTATTAGTGATGGGCAAATTTATTCAGCAGGCGCAAATTTGCGCAAACTCGCATCCAAAAACAGACACCGGCATCAAAAATGAGACGCTGGGGCCGCTTTGCAAATTTTTCGCAGTTTCGTGAACTTCGCTGCAAATTCCGGAATTATTAGTCGAAGCGAAACGCCACAGATTCACCCATCACTACCTGTTTTCCAACATGCTCAGGACCTGGAGTTTTCCAGATGAGGGGTCTTTCTGTAATTTGGGTCTCCATAACTTAACTAAAAAATCATTAAAACATTAAATAAACCCAATAGGACTGTTTTGCCTACAACTAGGATTTATTATATTTTAGTTGGGATCAAGTACAAGGTACTGTTTTATTATGACAGAGAAAAAGGAGACCATTTTTAAAATTTTTACCTATTTGATTAAAATGAATTCTATGGGAGATGGCTTTCAAGTAATACAGAACTTTCTGGATAATGGGTTCTGAACAGGGCCGGATTTACATAGTGGGCGCCCCTAGGCCCACTGCCGTTCGTCGCCCCTGTCCCCTCCACTTTATCCGTGCAAATTTTTATCATCCGGAGCAATGGGTATTGGCGCATGGGAAATTTAAAAAATTATTGTATCTCCAGTGCATCCCCAGTGTTTTTGAACCAATGTGGTGTGGTTGGGCAGCATGCCTCCACATACATAATGACCATCTCCAGGAGCACGTGGGTACAGCTTGTTAGCTGCAGATGATTGGCCCATTAACTTCTGGATATTACAGGGCTGTGAAATATTGCACCTAGAATCATGGGTGTCCACAGGGGTGTTAAGTCATCAAGCAAAACAACCTAAGCCTGTGTACAATAACTAGGTGCCAAGTGTGTAGGAAATTAATTTATTTGCAATGCCCACTGTCATTCACTCACAATAGAGAGTATAACTCATGTTAACTCAAATCTGCTGTGTGCAGTGATATGAAAGTTTTTGGCTATGTGCATTTTGTGTACTTACCCTTAAAAACCACACACATTTTATAAAAACATACTCCGGACATGCCAATATAGTTAATACAAAAATAACATGCATATTAACCCCAGACAAACCAGTATAATTACTAAATAAAATAGATAATGGCCATTTTAAAGGACCAGTAACGTCAATTTTTTTTAAAAAAAAGATTTGTTTGTATAGAACGTAAAAAAGACACCAAGACATATGTAACTTTAAAATTGTCAAGTGTTTATCAAAAAATAACTTACCGAAACGCTGCTTGCGCTCCTCTTCAGAAAAGGCGACAGGGCGACGATCCATCCTGTGGTGCTAGATTTCTCCTCCCTGCCTTCTATAGGAGATAGCTAGGGAGGAGAAATCAAGTGCCGCACGATGGATCATCGCTCTGTCACCTTTTCTGAAGAGGAGCTAATTTTTAATAAAGATTTTGCCATTTTAAAGTTACATATGGCTTGGTGGGTTTTTTTTTCGTTCTAATTTTTTTAAAAAAAATAATTGGCGTTACTGGTCCCAGTTGCATCAGTTTAATTACTATGTAAAATGGCCAATCTGCATGTTAATCTGAGATTTGCCAGTAAAATTGTTACAGAAAGTATATAATAATTAGCATATTATCCCTAGATGTGCCTGAACATTTCCTACACAAATTGGACCATCAGCATATTAACCCAAGATATGTCAGTACAACTGCTACAGAAAATAGATAATCTGCATATTAACCACAGATAGGGTTGCCACCCGGTCGGTATTTTACCGGCCTAGCCAGTAAAATACCTGCTAGGGCCGGTATTACAAATTTACCGGCAATGTAGCTGCCGGTAATTTGTATTACCTATAACAAAAGCCCTTGGTCCTCCCGCAGAAACTTACCTCTCCTTTGTCTTTGGCCCCTCTTGCGATGGGGCCCCGCCCCCTTTCGCACCATGACACATGTGGCTCCGCCCCTTTTTACATCACAGCCAGCCCATTTACCCATGGCTCTGCCCCTTCTTATGTCACGGCGTTACCGCCCCCATCACTGGCAGGTAATTTTTTTTTTTTAAAAAAAAAGGTAGCAACCCTAACCACAGAGGAGCCAATATAATTACTATGGAGAGGGATAACCTGCATATGAACCACAGACTAGCCAGTATGATCATTGTAGAAATGGCCAATAAGCACTCTTTTAACCACAAACAAGCCAGTGAGATCACTGAAAAATGGCCAATGAGCACTCTATTAACTCTAGACATTCCAGTAAGAAGAATGCAGAAATGAATGGATGGAAACCTTTCCTTTGCCTACGAGTACACTTGTACAAGCAGAATACCAACACCAAAGTTTTTCTTTTCTGCTGTTCCCACGCTGCTTGTCTCTCTCTCTCTCTCTCTCTCTCTCTCTCTCTCTCTCTCTCTCTCTCTCTCTCTCTCTCTCTCTCTCTCTCTCTCTCTCTCTCTCTCTCTCTTACATACCGTAATTGTATAACTACCTGGCCTGTTTAAGTAGAGAGCATAAATAATGAAAATGTGCCATGTGCAGCACTAGGAACATTTTTGTGCACTTTGTGAACACACACACACACATATATACTGATCTGCCACAGATGACCCAAGCCCTTAAAAATTGTACTCAATGTGGAACAGGAGTTTCAGATCTTCCTAATAGGAAAGTGAAGAACATTTTGTGCACTTTGTGAACACACACATATATATATATTTTGCTTATAAAATCCACAGTTGTATGTTTTTCTGTTTCTGAGCACAATTTAGCATCTTGTCTTATTTTCCTTAATGTGTCCAGGCAGTACTGATCTGCCACAGAGGACCCAAGCCCTTTAAAATTGATTAGAGCTGCCTAATAGCATCATTATGGAAAAAGAATGGGTGAGCTCTGCATAGAACTCTGCTGCTGCTTGACTGGCCAAAATGTAATGGTAGTTGAGCAGGAGGGGCATAAGGTGAAATGCTGGCAGGAAATTTTCATGCTCAAATTGTGTGGGCTGGCAAGTACAATCATTCACCTGGCAGAGTAGGAAACAGGTATTAATTGGGATGCAGCTACTAACCAATAGCTCTGGGCTCTGCATGAATTTCAGCATAAGCATCTCTCTCTCTCTATAAGCTTTCTATAACTCCCATAAAGTCTCAGGATATTCAGGGTAAACCACTATTTTCTGCAGAAAGTACAGAACAGCAGGACCAAGTATGCAATGCAGGGTTAACATAATAATTTGTGGGTTTTAGGGTGGATAAGAATACTTGTGTTGTTTGTAGGGTAGGCACTCAAAGTGCAACCATCCAGGCAGTTGTAGTAAAGGTCTTTATTTGAAGTACAAGCATAGATTACAGTCTTAAGCGTTTCAAGTTCTCACAACACTTAGTTATATATTAAATATACATTAAAGCCCACAGTGTGCAATGTGCGACTTTGTATAAAATGCACCATGTTTTTTTAACCTAGAATACAATTATATTTGTATTTTGAAGAAAGTTGGATGCAGTTGGTCTGAAAATTGGGCAGGGTTGGGATGGAGTCATTTCTGGTGCTCAGTGTCTTTTCTATTTAGGAGAAAGTCTGCTGTGGATATTGATGCAGTCCACATTAGGAACTCAGGAACAGGGCCGCAACTAAGGGTAGGCAGAAGAGGTATCTGCCTAGGGCTCAGCGATGTGGGGGTGCTGCCAGGCGCCTGTTCATGATTCTTCTGTGTCCTCCTAGTTCGGATTCGCTCCTGTATGCAGCTCTCACCTACCCCTGTCTAGGGTGCCCGGTTGGCTTGGCCCGGCCCTGCTCAGGAATTACAATCAATTTGATGGTGGTGATAGCCCCAGGGTTCTCATGAGTCAATGTGGAACAGGAGTTTCAGATCTTCCAAATAGGAAAGTGAAAGGAGCATCTTTGGACAAAAAAAACAAAACAAATGGCGTCACTGTGTACAAATACTGCATCCATTTTTGCTCAGCGGCAGCTTTGGCTGCAGTGGAACATGAGTCCTACTGACTTTCATGGCAAGCATCTTTTACTCCACCCCTTTTGCTGTTCCAGACGCTTTTGCTGCGCAGTCCGGAGCGGTATAGGTGAATGTGACGTATGACATTAACCTACAGAAAAAAATTACATGAAACTTGAATTACCGAGTGTATTTCCCATGGCATAGGAGCCTTAGGTTTAATAAAAACATCTGTAAGTGTAATAATCGTTACTTTCAAAAGACCTGTGTAATCTTTAAACCGGGAAATCCCTTTTATCTAGTCCTTTTTGCTTTTTTTTGCCCCTGCTGTGACCTTAACTTTAATTAAATCTACTTTTAAAGTGGCTTTCCCTTTAGAAAAGGAACATGGTTCTTTTTTTTTTATTATTAACCTTTCTTTAATAATGCACTTTTTCCCTCTAGAAATCTCTATTCCTGCTGATTCATTATGTGTCGGTAAGCAGAGCGTGACATGTTAAAAGCCATCTTGATAGTATTTGATATTCAGTACTAACAACTTATCGAGTCATAGGAGATTTTTAAAGGGGAGTTAGGGGGGGAACAATCTGCATACTCGATGTGCCAAGACAGTAGGCAATTTGCATTCAGCATCCAGAAATGTTCTGCTTGCAATCTGTCACCCTTCAGTAGGTTTTCATTTTATAACCTTCACAACATAAGGGGGAGTGTAAGCAATAGCATACAACTATAGACAGAAATGTAACCTTGAATGACAGATAAATACAGAACTGAAGTTACAAATTGTTCGCATTGGACCTCCTATTAGCAGAATGGTTCTCTCATTCGAGCTACTGTTCAGACAAGTGAATTGCAATTCAGATCCTTGGGAACTTCATAGTGTTCAATTATTCATCTTTCTGTGACTGATTGCCTATCCATTAGACTTCATGATTCACATAATACATCTAAACCAGTGGGCCCCAAACTGAAAGGCTGGCCCCCTGGTGAACCTGGAAAAGTGGCTGTGAAGATTAGCCGAATGCCATTTAGGGTAACATTGCCCCTAAGGCTCTTTGCACTCCTAGGGGCAGATTTACTAAACTGGCTAGCTAGCGACTTTTCGCCAGTGTTGCCACCCGCAGGGGCATCGCCAATTTACTAGGTGCCAATTCGATAGTGAGCAGGACTGTCGCTAACATGCATTCGCCCTCTATTGCAAGGCGACTTTTCACTCTGGTGAACAATCGTTACTCCGCAAATTCACTAAAATGCGGATTTTACTGAACGTTACCTCTTTCGCCAGAGTTGACTTCGCCACATCAGACCAGACGAAGTGCTAAAAATAAGCAAAATCTTCCTCAATCTTGTTAACTTACATCTTATCCTGTGTGCCAAAAATGCATTAAAGTTCAAAAAATGATGGCGACTTTTCTTTTTTTTAAGCGGGATTGGTTGTAAAGTCCTAACTTACTTTTTTGGGTAACTGGTTTTCTCCACACATTTTATAACATACTAAACATTAATTTTACAGTGGGCTCATGTGTAGGGCATTATATTAACCCTCTTGTCTTTATTAAGGTTCCTGGACATGTGTAATAAAAAGTGGTAACTTCAAGCATTTGCAGCAACATTTACCGTATAATAAAGACGTCCATACAACTTTATATTACCCGCCCTATGCAAATTGACCTAAGCGCAAGATCACTATCGAACTTTCACTAGGCACAAATGCATGCTAGCACATCTTCGCTATGAATTGTTCGCACTGCCGAAGTAACGCTAGCAAAAAGTCGCCCGCGTTTGGCGCCCAGTGCGCAACTTCGCATATTAGTGAATTTGCATAATGGTAGCAAATTTGCGCTTGGCTGGTGCGATGTGTGCCCCCTAGATACACTTGAACATATTTTTAAGCACAATTAGATGTCATTTGGGGTGAATGTGTTATAAACTAAGTTGGGCTCTGACCAATGGTTGAATCAGCACATGGGACTTAAAGGTGGTTTACCTTTAAGTTAGCTATTAGTATGTTATAGAATGTCCTATTCCTAGCAACATTGCAATTGGTTTTCATTATTTCTTTTGTATAGTTGTTAAATAATTTGCTTCTGACTCTTTCCAGCTTTCAAATGGAGGTGTCACGGCCGGCACCCGATACCAGAACAAATGCCAAGCACCCTGGTCTCGGCTCGGCTTCACCAGTAGTGTGACCACCGTTGGGCTTCGGGAGGAGCCCTCAGCTTACTTGGGTGCCACCTGGACTTTACGAGGGGTGCAAGGCGAGATGTTCTGGCTGGCGAAGGGGCACGGCTGTTAGCAAAGTCTTTTGGGCCGAAGGTCACGGTACAAAAGGATTAGGCAGAAGAATGGTCAGACAGGCTGGGTCGAGGCAGGCGGATATCAGAATCGTCAGGCAGGCAAGGGTCAAACCGAGTTGTCAATCAAGGGGTTAAGCAGGAGAGTTGTCGTAGGCAGGCTAAGGTCAGGATACAGAGTTCAGAGTAGTCAGGATACAGGCAGGGTCAAACACAGGTTATCAGATGCACTAGGCTCAGGAAACCACAAGAAACAAGTTCTATCACGGGCAAGGAACAGTACACTGAACGGGCCTTAAATAGTATTCAAAATTCGCGCAGAAAAGTGCGCAAAAACGCGCTGGCGCAAACACGCCAGTGAGCCTGCGCCTTTAAGAGGCGTGCCCTAATAACAAAGATGGCGCCTAGGAGACACGCGGCGGGCATCCCCGTCGGTGGAGCAGCGGCCGACCCCGCCGTGCAGGTAATTTCATTACAGGAGGTCTCTGACCCCAGCCGTCAAAAACTATTGTTCTGTGAGGCAACAATTTTACTGCTGTTGTTACTTTTGATTACTGATCTTCTATGCAGGCCCTCTCCTATTCATAATTCTGTCTCCCATTCAAACCACTGCCAGGTTGCTAGAGTAAATAAGAACATTGCTGAAGTACAGCAGGAGAGCCACTGAACAACAGTAACTGGAAACACCATAAAAATAAAAAAGAAGACCGACTGAAAATTGTCGTAGACTATCAATGTCTACATCACACTAAAATTTAATTTACTGGTGAACAGACCCTTTAAAACTTCACTATACATATATTCTCATATCTGTGATGGGAATTACATTTTTTATTCTCAGGGGTCACTGTAATTACATAACTTTATTTCTTCCAGAACTAGTAACCCATACAAATCACTTAGGTATCTGCGTTAAAGGGGTTGTTCACCTTTGAGTTAACTTTTAGTATGACATAGAGAGTGATATTCTGAGACAATTTGCAATTGGTTTTCATTTTTTATTATATGTGGTTTTTGCGTAATTTAGCTTTTTATTCAGCAACTCGCCAGTTTGCATTTTTAACAATCTGGTTGCTAGGATCCAAATCCAGCAACCATGCATTGATTTGAATAAGAGATTGGAATATGGATAGGAGTGGATAAAAAGATGAGTGATAAAAAATAGCAAAAACAATAAATTTCTAGTCTTACAGAGCATTTGTTTTTAGATGGGGTCAGTGATCTAATTTGAAAACTGGAAAGAGTCAGAAAAAGGCAAATAATTAAAAAAAAAAAACTAAAGAAAATAAATAATTAAGGCTTA
Source organism: Xenopus petersii (assembly GCA_038501925.1). Lineage (NCBI taxonomy): Eukaryota > Metazoa > Chordata > Amphibia > Anura > Pipidae > Xenopus > Xenopus petersii. The sequence goes on along the minus strand of CM076684.1, from coordinate 33,808,817 downwards.
ATTAAAAAGTTACTTAGAATTGACCATTCTAGAACATACTAAAAGTTAACTTAAAGGTGAACCAGCCCTTTAACACACTAGACCTGTAAATACTATCTGTTATTTGGTTGTTATGGGCTGTAAAACCTGCAAAAAGTAAGATGCCACACATGGTTTGCAAGAGGAATGTACCCCATTTATTTAGCCAATAACGTTGAGAGTTTCAACATTTTGGGTTGGCGGTAACAGTACCATGTTAAAAATGTGAGCAACCCAATACTTTCCTTCAAGGGGGTAGATTTTCTAAAGGGCGAAGTGGCGACAATTCACCATCTTTATCTCCCGCAAGGACATCTTCTAACGGGCGCAGGCGCCAATTCGCATGGAAAGAGATAGGCATTAGCGGTCATTTTGCACTCTATTACCAGGCTCAAATTTGCTCTGGCGAATGGACGTTAATCCACAAATTCACTAGAATTCGGATTTTATTGAACGTTACCTCTTTCGCCAGATTGCCTTTGCCAGCTCAAACCAGGTGAAGTGCGCTGGAGTGTATAGAACATCCTCAATCTTCTGTTACTTACATCATATTCTTAGTGGAAAATGCATCAAAGTTCAAAAAACGCTGCAAAAGTCCTTAAATCTTTTATTGTAACCAGTTTTGCCCATACATTTTCTAACATATGGAACATTAACTATACAGTGGGCTCATGTGTAGGGCATTATAACAACTCATTACTAAGGTTCACTGGACATGTGTAATAAACAGTGTAAATGTAAAGTATTTGCTGCAACTTATAACATAAAGAAGTCCATACAATTTAAAATTTCCCATAATATGCAAATTAACCTGAGCGCGAGATCTCTAGCGAATTTTCGCTAGGCAGAAATGAACGCTAGTGTATTTTTGCATTGAAATGCTCCCATTACCAAAGTACCGATAGTGAAAAGTCGCCAACATTCGACTCCCGGGACGAAACTCCGCATTTTAGTGAATTAGCATTGTCTGAGCGAATTTTTGCCTGGCGAAGTGTTGCATTGGGTGCGAAGTGGACGCTGATGACTTTTCACCAGTTAGTAAATTTACCCCAAGGAGTCTATTGTCCATCTTAGACTTGGATGCACATACTGTAACTTAAACGCAGAAGGCTTTGTTTTTTTTTGTTTTTTTTTTTAAATGGTGCAAAAAAGAAAACAGTGCAAAGTGTATAATCGATTGCAAATTGTCTTAACATACCAATGTCCACATCATGTTAAAATTATGTCTAAGGTAAGCTGCCTCTTTAAAAATTGTATTTGTGTTATACTGCATATACTGTAGTAAATGAAGATCTTGCTTTCGAGTGTTGGGTGTTTGTTCTCTTCTCAGAAGAATGCACATGGTGCCTACAATATTCTGTTTATCTCCTAATCTTAAATTAATTTGTACAATTTTCTTCAGAGTAATACTTGACATTGAAAAATCACATAACTATGGTATAAATTATCTGTTTCATGATTCATTAACCTTCCTTTACCAAAAGCATAATGGGAAGATCCGCTATACTAGCTGAGTGCGTCTGAAACAGCAAAAGGGCATAATGAAATATTACCCACAAACTAAAACTTAGAGAAAAAAAACAAAGTATCTTATTTAACAAGTGTTTAAAAAAAACTTTCACTCGATATAAACATGGCCTATTTGCACTTGGAACTTGAATTCATAACTTCATGGAAGGATCACAAAAAGCAGCTTTTATTAAGAACAACTATAAATAGTTTTAGCAGTGTCTGGGACTGACAGATGGGCTATAGAAAGCCAAAAATAAGATGAGATTTTTTTTCAGGTATATCTATAGGTAAAGTGATAGCTCTACAGACTGTGGGTTTTCTGTATGTACAAAGAAAAAAGAGAGATTCAGTACCTGATTTGTTAAAGAAGATACAAACCTGAACATGTCCAAAACATGGATGCAAAACAGGTTTAATTAATGTGTAAATGATTTTTTCGTACTAAATATAAACATGTACTTACTGCACCAGAAACAAATGATTTATGCTTCCAAAGTTGGCCGCAGGGGGTCACCATATTGTAACTTTGTTAAACATATTTGCAAGACTAAGACTAAGTGTGGTCTGGGCTTTAGTTGGGAGGTAAAGCTTAAGGTGGCCATAGATGCAAAGATCCTATCATACGAATCAAGGATTCGTACGATTTTCGGACCGTGTGTGGAGAGCCCCAACATTTTAGTGGCATATCGGGGAAAGATCAGCTCATTTGGCCAAACGAGCAGATCTTTGCGTCTATGGCCACCTTTAGGGATCGTCATTAATTATCAAGGCAGCAGAAGTCACATCATTTCTGCCATAGAAGCTGATACAGCAAGACCGATCAATAATCAGAATATGCAGACTGCACTGGGTCTACGAATACCAATCTCTACACGGTCGCCGGCTGCTCAACAGGGAAATAAACAAAACTGCTCGAGTTCTGGGAAGTAAGGTGGGGGGGCCTCCCCCCTGCTGTTTAAAGTATGATTGTTTCCCTGCAGAACAGTTAGGGACTGTCTGAAGTTTCCTATCCCCCACAGTCAGAGCAAGTAAAACAATCAGTTTTCCTTCTAAAAACGGTAGACGTTTTTTAATCGTAAGTACATTGGAGACTGATTTCTTTTTCATTAAATATAGTAAAAATTGGATTTTGTTTTTTTCCTTTTACATCCCCTTTAAGGTATGGAGATCCAAATTACGGAAAGATCCCTAATCCGGAAAACCCCAAGTTCCAAGCATTCTGGATAACAGGTCCCATACCAGTAGTTAAATAGCTGCTGACCTCAAAGTCAAAGTAATTTTCTGCTTTAAATCCCTAATAAATTTTGGGGGCCCAGGGCAAGCGCTCTCGCTGTTGTACCCTAATATTTATCATGTTCATCCCATGAGTGATATGGAGGGTCAAGCTGAAATACAGCTCTCTCCATTTGGCATTCCTTTGTTTTTCATTTTATGTAACACCCATTTAGTGTGGATAAAAAAACCTGTTTCTGACTTGGCCTCCGCTATTCTCTCCACAGTTCATGGTATTAAATGGACATGCAACAATGGGAACAGCAGTTCAGGGTTTTCTGTGGAGCAGCTTGTTCAGCAGATACTCGACAGTCATCAGACCAAACCACAGCCTCGGACGCACAACTGTCTCTGCACTGGCAACTTAGGTAAATATAGAGACTGAACCTAAGGGGTCACAGAAATAAAATTGTCTATTTATTCACCCACTGATTCTCAATAATTTTATGAGTAATTATTTGCCTCACAAATATGGCCTAAAGTGCCGGAATAGGGACAATTGTGCGCAGTTTCACTCGTTTGCAAGTAATCTTCCTCTGTAATACAAAGCTGGGGAAAAAGTCTACACGTTGGCAATTACCACACACAAAGACTGGTATATATTTAAAGTACAGTCGCTTAGGGACATGCAACCTTTATCCCCCCAGTTGGGGTAGAACTACAACTCCCCATATCTTCTTGCAGCCCTGTAACTGCTTAAAGGGGAAGGAAACCTAGTCGGCGCAAACCCCCCACCCCCCCTCCCGTTTGTTGCCCACCCTCCCTCCTCCCCCCTGGCCTCCCCGTCCCACTGGGCAAATGCCCCTAACTTGTTACTTACCCTTCTGCGCAGGTCCATTCCAGGGAGTTCACTGACGACATCTTCTTCCACGCGATCTTCTTCCTGCTGTGAACGGCGTTTTGGCGCATTCGCAGTAGGATCATTTCGCCGGTACAGATCTACTGCACATACGCCAAAAGTCACGCACATGCGCAGTAGATCGTACCGGCGAAATGATCCTACTGCGCATGCGCCGTTCAAAGCAGGAAGAAGATCGCTTGGAAGAAGATGTCGTCGGTGAACTCCCTGGACTGGACCTGCGCAGAGGGGTAAGTAACAAGTTAGGGGCATTTGCCCAGCGGGACAGGTAGACCAGGGGGGAGGAGGGAGGGTGGGCAACACACGGGAGGGGGGGTGGGGGGTTTGCGCCGGCTAGGTTTCCTTCCCCTTTAAAGGGAAACTATATAGCAAAAGACATAATACAGAGAAAATACATGCATTTTTAAAAGTGATTTTCTTTTTCTCTGTAATAATAAAACATTACCTTATACTTGATCCCAACTAAGATTTAATAGATCTCAGTTGGATGCAAAACAGGTTCAATTAATGTGTAAATGATTTTTTCGTACTAAATATAAACATGAACTTACTGCACAATGATTTCCCTTTTCTCTGTAATAATAAAACAGTAGATTGTACTTGATCCCAACTAAGATATAATTAATCCTTATTGGAAGCAAAACCAGCCTATTGGCTTTATTTAATGTCTACTTTTTATTAGTCATCTTTCTCTTCAGGCCTCTCCTGTTCATATTCCAAACTCTTATTCAAATCAATGCATGGTTGCTAGGGTAATTTGGACCCTAGCAACCAGATGGCTGAAATTGCAAACTGGAGAGCTGCTGGATAAAAAGCTAACTCAACTCAAAACCGACAAATAATAAAAAATGAAAACCATTGCATTGAAGTCAATGGGCGTCAAAATAATTTTGACTCGTGTCAATTTTGCATTAGTCAATGGGAGTCGATTTTTTTGGGACACGCCGAATTTTTGCAGTTTTGCGAATTAATTTGCTTGCGGTAAAACGCGGAAATTCACAGCGAATTCATCTCTGACTAATTTATTTGCCCATTACTATTGATCAGACAGTTATTACACTGAGAAGTTAAATTGCATGTGGTTCTTATTTATGAATTGGCTAGGTAGTGTTAGGACTTTTGCAGGGCTCATTGGGGCAAATAAAACACACAATCTTCCGGTCAGTAATTCAGTTTTTTGAGCATTAATGTGCATCAAATGTCACGTTTCGCTAATTTTTTGCCCATTTTCGTGGCAAAGCAAAACGGGACAAATTTGCCCATCACTAACTATAGGATTAAGGTCAATTAACTTAGATCATACCTACCAGTACTGCTTTAAAGGAAAGATTGCAAAAGCACAGATTGAGCCTGTGCCAAAAATCTGACAAAAAGTATGGGTCCCGTCTCCAGAAACCTAATATCCAAAAAGCTTCACATTATGGCAGACCCACCTGCTGTAGAATACATTTTAAGCAAATAATTCATATATTTTCATACTGTACTAAAAGTCCATATAAAAGATGTCATACCTGTATATGGAGAGAAAATCCATGCCAATGCTTGACAGAGTAATTTGGATCTCTATACCTTAAATCTGCTAAAAATCATTTAAACATTAAATAAAACCAAACCGTTGTTGTCTCCAATAAGGATTAATTATATCTTAGATGGGTCCAAGAACAAGGTACTGTTTTATTATTACAGAGAAAAGGAAAATCATAAATTAGATTTAAATAAAAATTAGAATTATTTGATTAAAAGAGAGTCCATTGGAGATGGCCTTCCTGTAATTCAGAGCTTTCTGGATGATGGGTTTCCAGATAATGGATCCCATACCTGTATAATATAATATAATAGAGGGAATGTCATGCCTAAGGCCTGACAAAATTCTATCCAATAATTTAAAGAGCTGCAGTTATATGGCCAACATTAGACTGACATTCTATATGGAACTAGCCCCCATATGTAATAAAAGGCACTACATTTGCCCAGACCGATAGCAACCAATAAGATGTTTGCTTTTAAACAGGAAACCAGTAAATGCTTTCTGCTAATTGGTTGCTATGGGTTACTTTAGTCAGGCAACATGCTATTTTTTATTATATGACCCATGATACTATTACATGTAATAGCATCTCTTTTAGTAAACAGCTCCATGACAGCTTAATTTTTATATAAGTAAAGAATAAACCTTTATAGGGCTTCCCTAGTTCATTAGAACTAATCACAGAACTAAGGATAAAGGAGAAGGCACAAATTTTAATGCATTATCGGCTTTTACAATTGGATGTCACACAATTCATTTAAATAAGGGGTTTAAACTGCTAAAGAGTTAGGAAATCTGACTTCTGTATTTTGTGCTGGATATTTTGGTGCTGGATATTTTTGTGATATTGTACACAACAGCTTTGTCATTAATTCTAAGAATAGAAGACGGAGCGCTTGTTTTTCCTAAAGGTGAATCCATGATTCTAGTCATTAGCTGTAACGATTCCATGCACCAGAACTGGGTGACATTTATCAAGAAGCATTTCTGATAGTATGTACACAGAACTGCACCTGACTATTTTTACAAATATTTTGAAACAAGCTCAGAATAAAATCCATCACCTTCTGCATTATAAAGAAAAAGAGCGATATAATGATGAAGGAGAAACCGTGTATTTTCCTGGTTTGCTAGTGCTTCAGACCTCCGTTAGGGATTATTTCTGCAATTTCATGGCTTGGTTTTTTTACTATTTTAATGTTTCATATTTATCGCAAGCTTATTTTATTGGGGGTGGCCAATATTACTGTTACACGGACAGAACAGGAATAATGACTTTTCCTTTAGACATATATTCATTTCTGGGGTATATTGCTGGTCTTGTTTGCATTTATGCAAAAACTGTTCATATGCTTGCAGATTTTAAACATAAGCCAAAAATTCATTGTAGATTGGTGGAAGTGTATATATCTGTACACTACATACAATACAAATGGAATTGTGTGCGCATATCAGCAGGTAGCATTTCCTGGTCACCTTTTGGAAATCAAAAATCTGATTGGTTGCTGTAGCATTTTAGATCTGGTGCAAACTGTATGTGAGATTTATAATTGCCCAAGTGAGTATCGGGAACTCCATATTAAAGCTTACAATGGAGAATCCATTTAAACTTGTGCCACGAGTACTCGTGTAGTATTTAGCAGCATATTCCTCTTTACTGATTACTTGCAGTGTGTACCACTGTGGCCTTAAGCTGATGGTCCCCATAGTATTTTACAGGCCCTTCCAGGGGGCTTCAATCAGCAACTGGAGAGTCCTACCTTAAGACCAGTTAGGGCAGAGACACATGGGAAGATTCGGGGAGATTTAGGCGCTCGGCAACGAATCGCCTCTTCTTTTGGCAACTAATCTCCCCGAAAAGCCTTCCCGCCAGCTAGAATCTAAATCACTGGCAGGATGGCACTCAGAGCACTTTGTTTTCTGAAGTCGCCCAAAATTGCCTGACGAGGAAACTTTGGGCGACTTTGGTAAACAAAGCAATCCGAGTGCCATCAATAGGGATGTAGTGAACTGTTCGCCGGTGAACTAGTTTGCGCGAACTTCGACCGTTCGCATCCGCCGAATGTTCGCGAACGTTTGGGAACGTTCGCATTTTGAGTTCGCGTTCGATTCGAATAAAAATCGTTCGACCATTCGACCATTCGAATTCCTTCGACCGCTAAAAATCTAATGATTTCCATTCGTTCGAACGATTGTAAGCATTCGATCGAATGATTTTCATTCAATCGAACGATTTTAAAACGTTCGATCATTCGATTCGAATGAAAATCCTTCGATCGAACGATTAAAATCTTTCGATCGTTTGAATCGAACGATTTTAGCGAGGGTTCGAAGTTCGCGAACTGTCCGCGAACGTTCGCATTTTTTGCCGGTGTTCGCGAACGGCGTTCGCGAACACCAAATCGGCAGTTCGCTACATCCCTAGCCAGCAATTTAGATTCTAGTCGGCGGGAAGGCTTTTCAGGGAGATTAGTTGTCCGAAGAAGAGGCGATTAGTTGCTGGGCGACTAAATCTCCCTGAATCTTCCGGCGTGTCTCTGCCCTAAGGATGAGATTTCATGTTTGCTCTTCTAGATACTCCTGGAATCCTAATTTGGGATTGAACATTCATTTGATAGCTATAGCTGAATAGCTAATACAGGATTGTTTTTAACATATTTCAAAGCTTCTTATAAAATGCATAATCTTAAAGTGATACTGACACTAACAACTACTTTTTAAAATATGAATGTACATTAAAAGTTACCTTTAGGTCATATTGATGTTTTTTTTGCTGTATTTGTAAGTAATTGTTAGTTGAAGTTCCAAAACCTGACTGTTTTGCCAACCTGACTATGCAAATACTGGGCAAGTACTTTATGGCAAAATTATAGAATTAAAGAATTACAGAAGCATGCAAAGTCAATTTTATGTCAGATGTAAAAAAAAAAAAAAAAGGTTCAATTTCTGGTGTCGGTATCTCTTTAAAGGGGGTCCTGAATTAAAGAAGTCCAATTACTACTGTAGGAGAACCGTATTGTCAATACCTGCCACAGGCCAGGTGTACAGGGTTTCCTACCTGCTCTGCACCCACATGCTATTTTTAGCTTTGACTGAATGTTGGGGCTGCAAAATGTTTTCCTGTGCTGGTGAACCGCAATGCTGCTGAAAATCCATGGGCTACAATATGGATTTTATGGATTTTAAAAAAACATGGCCAATCGCCCCAGTGTTTGGACTTTGCTTTCTATTATTCTTAAAAAGACCATGCGGAATAATATGGTTTGAGCTATTGCCCCAATTTCAGATAACAAGGACTGACATATTTGTATTTTATTATCATGAGTATTATTATTATTATACTTTATTTCTGGCTGGTAAACTGTGGAAAGTTTTCTGATTCCAACACCATTTTGTTGTTCTCTGTAGGGTAAAATACTTCTTTCGGCTGACAGTTCTACTGTATAATGAATATATTGTACATCTCCATCTCCAGAAAACCCAGGCATATTATGTTGGGTTATCTGGATGTCATGATAATACTCTTACACTATACTCTTGATTTTTCATATTCTACATATTCTATATGCATCCTATACTTGTTGTATACAGTTGTTTTTTCTTAAAGGGATACTGTCATGGGAATAACATTTTTTTTCAAAATGAATCAGTTAATAGTGCTGCTTCAGCAGAATTCTGCACTGAAATCCATTTCTCAAAAGAGCAAACATATTTTTTTATATTCAATTTTGAAATCTGACATGGGGCTAGACATTTTGTCAATTTCCCAGCTGCCCCTGTTCATGTGACTTGTGCTCTGATAAACTTCAATTACTCTTTACTGCTGTACTGCAAGTTGGAGTGATATCACCCCCTCCCTTTTCCCCCCAGCAGCCAAACAAAAGAACAATGGGAAGGTAACCAGATAACAGCTCCCTAACACAAGATAACAGCTGCCTGGTAGATCTAAGAACAACACTCAATAGTAAAAACCCATGTCCCACTGAGACTCCTTCAGTTACATTGAGAAGGAAAAACAGCAGCCTGCCAGAAAGCATTTCTCTCCTAAAGTGCAGGCACAAGTCACATGACTGGGGGCAGCTGGGAAATTGACAAAATGTCTAGCCCCATGTCAGATTTCAAAATTGAATATAAAAAAATCTGTTTGCTCTTTTGAGAAATGGATTTCAGTGCAGAATTCTGCTGGAGTAGCACTATTAACTGATTCATTTTGAAAATTTTTTTTTTTCCCATGACAGTATCCCTTTAAATTCAGTTTGAGGCAATTTGGTTATGGATTATACATAGAAGTGGTCATGCAGGGTAAACAACCCAACTACCTTGCCAAATCCATACCCTAGGGTTTTCGTTGATTCAAAACTATGTATTCAAATGAGCAGGGCCTTCTTAAACCCTAATATATATTTGTGTTGTTGACCCTGCAGTGTATTTATATTTTACAATATATTTACCTTGTCCTTTAAAATTGACACATGTTGTTCCTACTGTACTTCTTTAGTACCCTCTTGCTTTTAAGGATCTACTCCCTTTAACTATTTGCACAAACATAAAGGCTTTATTTGGCTTAAATTTCAGCTAGTGGTCTCAAATTCCACTGCTCTCAAGCCCTGTGTTACAATTACGATTAAACTATAAACACACCATTAGAATTATTTTGGAAAATCAACAGACTTAGAAGCTCTCTGACTTAAATTATGTTTCTGTCAATTCGATAATCCATTTTAAAATGCTGTATGTTAAAACACAATGTTAACACCGGGTGAGAAATTAATCTGTCTATAAAAAAACTTGTTGGCTTTGTAAATCCCTTTGCCTGGCTCAATAAAGTGCTGTAAATCTTTAAAATGAAAGAAACCAATGTGTACTAAGGTTCTTAAAATCCATTTGTACATTGTACTGTCTATTCTGTCCCAGGAACAGTACTGAACATTATTACATCTTTTAATTGACCAACAGAAAACATTTTAACTTTGCATAGTTGATTTATCAGACTAATATAATATATTTATTATAAATGGTAGTTATTTGTTCATTATGCTGCCTAACTGCATAACCCTATGGTCCTGAATATTATGTGAATATTTTAACTGACCAACATAGAGGGCAAATGAGTTCAAGGCTGCATAGGATCTTCAGATAATAACGACAGCTAAAACTACAGGCAATTATAATAAAATATAAAGCAATGGAAGGTTTTAAAAGTTGAAATAATATTAGAATGTTTGGACTGTATTATACGAAGATAAAAACATTACAAACAAAGGAGCAAGCACACTGTGGGGACTTGAGTTGGAGCAGTAAATTGAGAAATAAGGTCTATATAAAGTAATAAAGTCATTGTCACCATTTGATTAATATATTTTTATTAGTTAAATATTATAGACTAATTAGGGTCCTGGCATGACAGTTCAATTCAGTGAAAGCAAGGAAAAGCTAAAAGTCAATAGCCACCTATCTCAGAAGAAAAAGTGAGGCTTGTTCCAAAGCTTTGTGCAAATATGGTACACAGAAGGGATTGTGTACTAACGTCTGCTTAATTGTCAAAGCTTGGGAACAAGCAATATCTATTTGGGAATAAGTCAGGTAAAATTTGCATTGTTGTGATGAATGTTATGAAGAACAGGCCAACAGTGACCTCCTTCCTTAACCTATATTCTCTGTTCTGTTGTGTAAATGAGTGGCATGGAATTAACCTTTCGAGACATAGAAATAGACAGCAAATGAAATGCAAACAATACCACAAAATGTTATTTGGTAGAGAAAGAGTTCTGCGGTGTTAGTCAGCTTTTTTCTCCATCTGTACACAGACTAGCAAGCAGCAAGATAATTAGATAGAAATAAAATTCTGCAGTTTTAGCAGAATAGAATATAAAATGTTTATCTCCACTTATTTCGTATTTTTGTTTGATTCCTACAGGTGCAGGTAGCAGTGTGCACCACAAATGTAACAGTGCCAAACATCGCATCATCTCACCAAAGGTCGAACCAAGAACAGGTGGTTACAGTGCTCATTCAGAGGTACAAAACAATGATGTTTCTGAAGGCAAGAATGAACACAGTCATGGAAAGTCAAGTCGTGAGAAGAGAAATGGCAAAATGGCCAAACCTGTACTGCTTCATCAAAACAGCACTGAGGTTTCTTCAACAAATCAAGTAGAAGTTCCTGACACAACCCAGAACTCTCCTGTCTCCATCAGCAGTGGCCTAAATAGTGATCCAGACATGGCTGATAGTCCTGCAGTTACTGGTGTCTCTAGCATGGCTGTTGCATCGGTGATGGGGAGTCTGTCTCAGAATGCCACCGTGTTTATGTCTGAAGTTACGAATGAAGCAGTGTATTCAATGTCTCCAAACACTGGTCCCAATCAACATCTTTTGTCCTCAGATACATCTACCCAGGGACTAGTACTGGCTGTAAGTTCAGATGGTCACAAGTTTGCCTTCCCTACAACAGGGAGCTCTGATAGCTTATCAATGCTGTCTGCTAATGTTGCTGAAGAGCTTGTGCTTTCCACCACTCTTGATAGCAATCGAAAGATACCTGAAACCACTATGAATTTTGATCCTGACTGTTTCCTCAACAACCCAAAACAAGGGCAAACCTATGGTGGAGGCGGCCTCAAAGAAGACAACATTTGTACCAACATGAGAAGATCATCAAGCACAGACCGCAGTTTCAGTTTCAATGCAGCTTTAGCAAAAGAAATTAAAACAGAGGACACAAGCTTTGAACAGCAGCTATCGAAGGAAAGTTACCCATCCACCTCATCAAACACACTTACCTTGACTCCAGGTTCTAGTTTGCTCCCATCTGGAGGAGGCCTTAGTCCAAGTACAACTTTAGAGCAGATGGATTTTAGTGCCATTGATTCCAACAAGGACTATACAACCAGCTTCAACCAGGCAGTGCAGAGTCCTCACGTTCATCAGACACCTTCCCCAAGCTTCTTTTTACAAGATGCCAGCAAACCTATTCCACTGGAACAAAACCCCCACAATAATCTAAATGACACAAACAGTGCTTATGTCAACACCCTAGGAATTCCAAATGTTAAAACAGAAGCATCTTCCCAGACAGCAAGCAACTGCAATGGTACTATAGACCAAGCTAGGATAGAATCAACATCTTCTCTCCAGCTGATGCAATTTCAGGCAAACTATCAGGCAATGACTGCTGAAGAGGTTCCTATGGAGACATCCCAGCAGACTGAGGGAAATGGCAATTTGCTTAAGCCAGCTGACCTTCAAGCCTGCAGTGCAGAGCACTATATGCAGTCTGATAACAATGCTGGTATGAGGAATGGTGGCAGTTTGCCTATTCTGCAGGGAAACATGGTTCAAGGTCTCTATCCTGTTGCACATCAGACTATAAGTAACTCTTCCAACATGGAGCTCAATTTAGACCATTTTGATATCTCCTTCAGCAACCAGTTCTCAGACCTTATTAACGATTTCATATCTGTAGAAGGTGGGGGTAACACAATCTATGGACATCAGCTTGTGGCAGGAGACAATAATGTGTTACCTCAGTCAGAAGATGGTAACAGGCCTGCTTACTCTCATGCTGAAATGTGCATACCCTGCTGTAGCCCTCAACAAGCAAGTATGCAACTCAGCAGTGCTGACACTGGGGTAACTACAATGGCTTATATGCATGTGGCGGAGGTGGTTTCAGCAGCACAAAACACCCTGGGAATGCTGCAACAGAGTGGGCGTTTGTTCATGGTGACAGATTACTCCCCGGAGTGGTCTTACCCTGAGGTGAGAGTTGTTCATGTCAACATATCTATTATCAGATATATAAATATATTGTCTGTGCTTAGTGAAATCAAATTTCTGTTGCATGGCTAATTGAAATATGTGTATTATAATAAAAAATAAACTCCTCTCACTAACAACTTCATTTGGTCTCTCTCAGTGGACCGACTCACCTCCCCACATCGAGGGTCATGCTCTTGATCTTACTGTATATTCTGCCACTCGTGCCGCCCATCCAACCTTACGAACTCTCCTTACCCCCTATCTGACCATCACCTACTCTCCTTTCAGATAACACTTTCACCTGCACTATCACAACCATCTCTCTCTACCCACACATACAGAAACCTTAATGCCTTCAATCCACAACACTTATCAACAATATCAGCACAACCCATCTCTCATATTAACAATCTTTCTTGTCCAAATATGGCAGCTTCTCTCTACAACGATGCCCAATAGCTCTTGACTCCCTTGCACCTTCTACCGTCACAGTCGACCAGCTAAACCCCAACCCTGGCACACTGGTGTAATCCGGTACCTCAGAAGATGCAGTAGATCAGCTGAGTGATGGTGGAGAAAGTTACGAACTGATCCTGACTTCATCCACTTCAAATCCATGCTCTCCTGCTACAATCGAGCTCTATCATTAGCTAAAGAACAATACTTCTCTTCTTTAATCTCCACTCTGTCCTCTAAACCACAGCGACTGTTTGCCACATTAAACTCTCCTTCTTTAATGAAAAAATTGATCTCATTAGGCTGAGCATACCGTCTGACAACAATCTCAGACTAGCGTGCAGTCCACTCACATCCACTTTGAACTCTTTCACCCCTGCAACACTAGAAAAAGTTAAACGTCTAGCCTGCTCAAAACACACAACCTGTTCCCTTGACCCCATACCCTCTTACCTCCTCTATCCAATCTCTGATACACGCTCTCCTGCACTTACCCACCTATTTAATCTTGCACTCTCTACTGGTACTTTTCCATCCTTATACAAACAAGCACTAATCACTCCTATCCTCAAAAAACCTTCCCTTGATCCCAGCTCTCCCGCTAACTATCGTCCGGTTTCCCTTCTTCCATTCACATCCAAATTACTAGAAAGGCTTGTTTACAAATGCCTGATCCAGCATCTCGCTCACAACTCCCTTCTCGACCCCCTGCAATCTGGCTTCCACCCATCACACTCAACTGAAACTGCACTAACCAAAGTAACTAATGATTTTCTACTGGCAAAGTCTAAAGGTCACTATTCCATACTCATCCTTCTAGATCTCTCTGCAGCCTTTGACACAGACCACACACTCCTCCTAGTCATTCTATACTCAGCTGGCATTCTTGACACTGCTCTTGCATGGTTTACATCTTATCTGTCTGACCGTTCCTTTAAAGTTGCCTTCTCCAACTCTATTTATACTACATTCCCTCTCTCTGTCAGAGTTCCTCAAGGCTCTGTTCTTGGCCCCCTGCTGTTCTCGCTTTATACAACTTCGCTAGGAAAACTTATTCAGTCATTTGGACTTCAGTATCACCTGATGATCATGCTGATGACACCCAACTCTACTTGTCTACTCCTGAACAGATTTTCTCTCTTCTGTCTCCTCCTGGATGTCACAGCGCCACCTGAAACTGAACCTCTCAAAAACTGAACTCATTGTATTTCCTCCAAGATCTTCCCCTTTCCCTCAGATATCACTCACAGTAAATATCACCACCTTTCATTCCACCACACAAGCACGCTGCCTAGGAGTTATCCTAGACTCACATCTGTCTTTTTCACCACATAATCAAACACTTGCAAAATCTTGTCATTTCAACTGCGCAACATTGCCCGAATACGACCATATCTCAGTTCTGAATCAACTAAAACACTGATTCAGTCGCTCATCATCTCCCGCCTTGATTACTGCAACGTACTCCTTGCAGGTATTCCAACAAGTCACCTTTCACAACTCCAATCTGTTCTAAATGCTGCTGCTAGACTCATTCATCTATCTCGCCGCACAATATCAGCTGCTGCCATTTGCATGTCCCTTCACTGGCTCCCAATCTCCTCTAGACTCAAATTCAAATTACTAACACTCACTTTCAAGGCCCTTAATAATGAAGCCCCTCCCTATATTTCATCTTTGACCCTCCAAATACACTCCTTCACGAAACCTTCGCTCTGCTTCTGATCTTCGCCTCACTTATCCTCTCTTCACCTCTGGCCATTCTAGTCTACAAGGCTTCTGCTTTTCTCTGGAACTCCCTGTCTTGAGCTGTCAGACTTTCTCCTTTTTTCCAAACTTTCAGCCTCTCCTTAAAGACCCACCTGTTTATAGAAGCTTATTCAATGTACCTTAATTAATCAATCATTGCTGTATCATAAAGCACAAAATTGTTTCTAAAATCCCAATGTCTCAATTGTACCCTAACCTTTAGTTTGTAAACTTTAATTTGTAGGGCCCTCTAATCCTATTGTACTCTGTAACTCTTGTTTGTTATCCACTATTTATTCCCTGTTTTTTATAAATAAGGTAAAGAACTGCATATCTCGTCAAAGCTATATAAATAAATGATGAGGATAATGTAGCCTTTGTTATAATAAAATATAAGAATATTAAAAGTCCCCTTGGAGTTCCATGGTGGCACTTTGCCTTCAGCCTTGATAGAGTCATGAAACTCCTCTGTGACTTATAATATCCTTATATTTTATACAGGGGGTACTGTACATTATTTATGATATACTGATTTTGGGAAAATCTTTAATTTCATATGAATATAATGCATATGAGTTTCATTCACAGTTTTATTTGATCAAGTTTCTAATTTTTTTTTTAAAAAAAAAATGAGCAGACATTCATTTGTTAAAATTTGAAAGTTCATTTTAATTTGAAAAAGAAACTCTAAAATTTGAATTGTGATAACTAGGCCTCCCCATATTCTTTAGAGATTCAGTATGAATAGCACCACAATGTCTTGTTATGATAAAAATGCCTTTATTGCACACTTATAGGGCATTACCGCAACGTTTCAGGCCTCACTTGGCCCTTTTTCAAGCTAACCTGTCACTGGTTCCCTGACTAGGCAACAATGCCCTTGGGAACTTTTCCTTCTAAAACTCCTCGGTGGAGCCAAGAACTGATAATATAGGTAGCCCTAAATAGACAATATTGTGTGTGCTTCAACCACCTTATTTAACCTTGTAGGTTGGGTGCAAAGCAGTCCAGAAACCTTTGCCAGGGGTCTACAGCACCTTGAACTTATTAGATCAAACAACCAGGCAATGTTTCGGGCTTACTCTTGCCCTTTCTCAAGTGTGTCTGATGATACAATGTACAAACTATGTAACCCTCTTTGAGTGGGAATGTACCAAACCAGAACCCACCCCTTATCACACATAAATCAAATAGTATAGTGTGATGAGTCCAATTGTATGTAACAGTCTCTTAGTCCATTAAAGTCCAGTGCTTCATCTTTTTAGTCCATTATTCATTGTGTCCTGGATAGACATACCCATCTCAATATGAAAATATAGTGTTAACATAAAGATAATAAAAACAATGGTACATTTTCCCTGAATAGGAAAGTGGTATTTTTTTTCCAATATAGGTAGCCCTCATCTGGCTTTCTCTTCTAGAGGATCTAGCTACCCCTTACTAGTCCTACACTGATGATGAATCCACAGGTGACTCCAATCCACTTAGAAAAGCCTCAAGCAAAAGCCTCTGCCCAAAAAGTCCTGAGACCGCATGGCACATTGGCAACCTAGAAGCCAAAATTATTTTAGCTAGGGGTCATGCAATGACCCAATAAGGGAAGAATTTTTCCCACCATTAGACTAAGGGCCCCTGTGGTGGCCAAACCTTATGGCAATACAAAGTAAATGGGGAATACATTTATCAGTCCCCTATAGACCTATACCAGTTTAATGGGTTTGTACAGTGGCAGAACTACCGGGGGAGCAGGGGGTGCAATTGGGCCAGGGCCCGCACCCCCTCAGGGCCCCCCAGCAGCTCACGCACTGCCGATTTCCAGCAGATTTCGGGTAAAAAAAAATCTGGTATGGAGGGGGGCGGGGGCCCGGCAGCACATTCCGCACCAGGGCCCGTCCCCCTCCAGTAACATTTCTGGGTTTGTAGCTGCTCTTATTTGTTCCCTTATATCTCTTAATATTATCTTAGTGGTTCTAAACTATGGGGCTCAGTTTGAAGACCAATTTAGCTTATTTACTGATGTACACTGGCATGTCTACACAGCACAAAGATATTTACAGGCAGAGGTGCACACTTTAACTCATACCACCCACATACTCATTTATGAGGAATTGTTGGGCTACATAATATCATCATTAGCTCTTGAACAGCCGCTGTGTGGACTCTGGGAGCGATTAAATTCACTGTTACCTTTGTGTGTCGGACCCTACAGTGTAAGCTAATTTAAGTGATGGAAGGCTCCCTGAAATGTCGCTGAACCCCAGCGGATTAAAAGATTAAAGAGACCATCTGAGGACAGGAGATGTAACATAGCGATTTAATGGAGAAGCAAAATAAAGTTTAGGAGCCAGTCCATTAATGTACCTCCTAGTTAGAGATAGCAAAACAATGTTTAAATGGGAGAATAAACCAATTATTTTATTCTCAAATGACCTTGTTCCCAGTAATAGTCAGAAAACTGTATGAAGAGGTGCCTGTAGATATATATAGTGTGCGTGTGTTTGTGTACAGTGACAATGCCAGGAGCAACAGAAAATATGAATTAATTTTAGTAACTAGTAATATATTTCTTAGCAATCTAATAAGGCATATTAAACTACAATCCCTAACATCCAACAACATTTGTAGGTCCTAAACCATTGAAATGACACCAGTTGAACATCTCTGCTTTCATTTGGGAACCCCAAGTTTGCTTGCATTGTACAGAGCTCCGTCTTCTCTAAATCCAGCCCTGGATATTGTGGAAATATTCTAGTACTTTAGAAAACTGCGCTATGGTACAGCACTGCTGTATGTAATATACTACTGGAGGCCTGAAACCTTAGGGGTGGTTTAAAATCATGGACACCATGGAGCACGTATATTAAAGGAATTTATTAAGGTTCAAACCTAATCCTGCACTTCTATATGGTTTCCAATGTTCCCATCCTGCTTATTCTGATGAATGATGGGCAACTGCCACCCTGCACTTGTTGGTTGCCCCAGGGTTGCCAGAGCATGTTACTTCAATAGGCATGTTAGACTTGCACCTTGTGAATCAGACACAGTGTTCTAAAGACGCACTCCACAACTGACATAACAATCACTCTGAAAATGCTAGACACAATTTGCATAATTGCATTCATTTTGACACTTGGTGAGGATACAATTCAGAGCACATCAATTACTCTGGAATCATGGGGTCATGGGGGGGGGAAACACTTGCATTCTTATATGACTGTTGTGTGCTACATATCTCCCATAAATCTAGGAATATAGGTTCTTCTAGTGTATTGTGTTTATGTATTCTAAATTGTAGGAAGGTAGAGCACTGCAGTATAGTATAACTATTCAGGTATAGGTATGGGATTTGTTACCCAAAAACCCATTATCCAGAAAGCTCTGAATTACTAGAAGGTTTTCTCCCATAGTTTGTTTTTTAATAAAATAATTAAAAAATGTTTTTCCTTTATCTCTGTAGTAATAAAATAGTACCTTGTACTAGATCTAAACTAAGTTCTAGAGGACTGTGGTGATCTCTAACTTCACTCTTTGCTAAATATTCCCTCCTGACTCCATTTTAAGCAAATAATTAATTTTTTTAAAAATGTTTTCCTTTTTCACTGTAATAATAAAAGAATACCTTGTACTAGATCCCAATTAAGTTCTAATTAATTATTATAGGAGGCAAAGCAATCCTATAGGTTTAATGAATGCTTAAAAGATTTTTAGTAGAATTAAGGTACAAGTATGGAATCTGTTTTCTGGAAACCAGTTTTTCCAGAAAGCTCTGTATTACGGAAAGGCCATCTCTCATAGACTCCATTTTAATCAAACAATTAAAATTAAAAAAAAATTATTTTTTCCCTCTGTAACACAGGTATGGGACCTGTTATACAGAATGCTCAGGACTTAGGGGTTTCTGGACAAGGGATCTTTCCATAATTTGGATCTCCATACCTTAAGCCTTTATCATTTAAACATTAAATAAACCCAATAGGCTGGTTTTGCTTCCAATAAGGATTAATTAATATCTTAATTGGGATCAAGTACAAGCTACTGATTTATTCTTACAGAGAAAAAGAAAATCATTTTTAAAATTTGAATAATTTGCTTAAAATGGAGTCTATTGAGATGGCCATGCCATAATTCAGAGGCTTCTGAATAATGGGTTTCCCGATAACAGCTCCCATACCTGTAATAAAACAGTACCTTGTACTTGATCTGAACCAAGATATAATTAATTAATGATTTTTTTCATTAGACTCAAGGTATTGATATCCAAATTACGGAAATACCTCTTGTCCAGAAAACCCCAGGTCGCGAGCATTTTGCATTACAGGTCCCATTCATTTATTAAAGAGTTGTAAAGTACTAAAATATTGTGAAAGAATTGTACTTTTGTAGAATACAATAGTGTAACAGTATTGTACTGTTGTATAAACACGGTGTCGATTAATATGGCAGTACAACAGAGAAGGGATATTTCCTTTGCTGTGAAAACGAGATCTCTCTGCTGCAGATTCAGTATCATAATATTTTACACATCACACTCATCTTCAGAGGCATTAAATAAGCAGTAATCAGGCTGAAAGAGCAGATGTTTTATGTCAAAATTTAATATGCCATCTGCCAAAAATAATTGTGGACTTTTAATGAATACAGCAAGGCATATGTCTCTTGAGAAACAGAATGATTTTCAAAATCGTTTTTTTTTTTTTTTTTTTGAATTCAGGTTATTATTCACTGGCGTTTTAGCCACGCATATTAAAAACTGGGAAATAGATGTTTTCTCATTTAAAAAAAGGTGCGTGACGTTTTCAATTGGTTCTGTGTAATCTGACTGTCAAGGGAAAGGCATGCTTTTCAATAGGAGAGTATTTTTGTTTTTTTTATCTAAGTGCCAGATTGGCGCTTACATTTACATTTTATTTCACAGAACACATACTGTACATCACATTTCAATTAATTGTTGGAAAAGTGACAAGATCACATTTGCCTGTTTATTGCACTCTGTGAGTGGAGGCTCAGCCTGAGGCCGGGATGGGGAGATCTGGGTAGCGTCAGATTTAGTGGGTGGGTGCCCCAAGGACGTGCGGTCCTAGTGCCCGCCTGCATCGGAGCGATGGGGAGCTGTGCTTGCCAGTAAGTGGCTGGGCGGCATGTCGCCCCAATTATTCTGCCGCCCTAGGCCTGGGCCTTTGTGGCCTCGCCACAAATCCATGCATGGATCTGGGGTGAATCATTATTTGGAAGATTTAGGGGCGCACTTATTTTTCAACCCTTGATATTCAGAGAACTCTGGGGCAGATTTACTCCAGGGCGAGGTGGCTAATGCTAGCGTCAATTCCCAAGCATTACCGTCCACAGGGACATTGCCAATTTACTAACGGGCTAGTGAAAGAGACTAGTGATCATTCTCACTCTATCTCCAGGCCAATTTTCGCACTGGTGAATGGACGTAACTGTGCAAATTCAGTAAAATGTGGATTTTACTGAACGTTATCTCTTTCGCCAGCTCAGACCAGACAAAGTGCACTGGAGTGCATAGATCTTCCTCTGTTACTTACATCATATTTTTTAGTGGAAAAAGCTCTAAGTCCAAAAAACGCTGGCGTCTTTTTCTTTTTGCAGGCTATGATAGCCTGCAAAAAAATTTTTGGCTAACCGGGTTCCCCCATACATTTTCTAACATATGGAACATAAACTACAGTGGGCTCATGTGTAAGGCATTATAATAACTCTATTGTATATATTAAGCTTCCCAGGACTTGTGTAATGTAATTTATTTGCTGCAACATATACGTCCATACAACTTTAATTGCCCTCCGTATGCAAATTAACCTGAGCGCAAGACTCAAGCAAATTTGGGCTTTGCAGAAATGAATGCTAGCGCATCTTCGCTTTCAATTGCTCACATTGCTGAACTAACGCTACCGAAACATCGCCCACGTTTGTCAACCACAACAAAACTCTGCATTCCAGTGAATAATTTTCACCTGCCGAAGTGTAGTGATGGCTGCGAAGCGGTCATGACGATTTTTCACCCTCGAGTAAATCTGCCCCTATGGCTTTAACAGTTTTGATACAGGGGCTCTGGTGGACATCAAAGTGGGGCTTTGATTTTCATACTGGTTTGATCTTATGGATGGATTTGATGTTGAAAATTTGAGCGACAGTTTGAGCTATTTATTTGGAATCAAAGCAAGATTTATTATATGCAGGTTACCCATAAAATGTGCATGATGCATGGCTGGTTAAGCCATAGTCTATCCTTCCAACTGTCTGCACCATGAATTCATTAAAGGGGTTTATGACTTAAAGGAACAGTAACACCAAAAAAATTAAGGAATCACAATAAAACGTACTGTAGCCCTGCACTGGTAAAACTGATGTGTTTGTATCAGAAACACAACGGTACTTTATATAAACAAGCTGCTGTGTAGACATGGGGACAACCATTGATGTGCAGGATACACAGTAGATATCAGACAAGTTCTGAAGAATCCCATTGTATGCTACAGAACTTATTTGTTATCTGCTGTGCATTCTGTGCCTTTTCTCCTTTTTCAGCTTTGAATGGCTACTCAGCAGACTGTTTACATAAACTATAGTAGTCTGAAGCAAACACACAAGTTGTACCAGTGCAACACAACAGTATATTAGATTTTCATTTCTTTAAAGCACTTTGAACACTGAACCCTGAGGACGGATCAGTTAGATCCGAAACATGTAGTGAAATTGAATAAAGGATCACTTGTTTGACGGCTATGGTTCTCCAGAGTGATGTATCCTAATTAGTGTCCAAATCAACCATACATTGATTTATATAAGAGACTGGGATATGAATACGAGAGGCCTGAATAGAAAGATGAATAATAAAAAGCAACAATAAATGTGTAGCCTTACAGAGCATTTGTTATTAGATGGGGTCAGTGACCATCGTTTGAAAGCTGGAAAGAGTCAGAAGAAAAAGACAAATACTTAATAAACTATAAAAAATAAATAATGAAGACCATTGGAAAAGTTCCTTAGAATTGGCCTTTCTATTACCTACTAAAGTTAAATTAAAGGGGAACCATCCCTTTAAGAAGCATGTTTATAGACACCAGTACAATAGTAATTAAATTATATTAAAATTAATGACTGTCTGAGCCTCACATTGACTCACATTTTATCCTATACATATACAGGGGACACATCAAAGTTGGGCTTAGACTTACATCTGCAAAGGACCTTTAAATGTTCCTTGGTTGTGCCTACCTCTGTATATAGGTAGGCTGCTGTATAATGTCTCAGAATAGCAACACCATCTAAATACAAGTTCTGCTGGCCAGCATCCACTTACAGAGCAGTTCTCGCAGGTTCCCAATGTCATGCAATGAGAGTATTAAATAAGGATGTGCATCACTTCCAGTGCCTAATGCTTATATTAGCAGCACAATAACCTGGACCTCATAACCTCACACTTAACATTTTCAATATTTGTGCATATTACAAACACAAAAAAGAATTTGTCATAGGAGCATAATATCTTTCAGCTATAGATTTCCTTTAACCCTTTCAAATAACAGATCACTGCATTGTTTGCAGGTGAGGCACAGGGATGGTGAAAGGACTAGGGAGAGCTAGCAATCTATTTTAGCTTTGCAGTCTTACAGTTATACAGTAACTAACATACTGATTTTCTGATGGCTTTTCTTTCAAGTCCTTGCAAGCCTGCGAAAGGTCAAGTGTTTAAACCTTACAACCGTCAGAAAAGTGCACAATGAATGGCAGTGCCCTCGGCGCTTAATGCTGAGTTTAAAATGCAGCGGCCCCCCCTTGTGGGCATATGCTGAAAGCAGGCGTCTTAAAGTTTAATGTTTTGGGGTAAAGTTTCTCTTGTGCACAGAGTTTAGGAGATAATATATTGCACAAATTCTCTCATTTGCATTTACTGCCGTCTTCTCATATAACATGGACTCCAATATTGACTATTATTATATAGTTCTTTATTATAAAAATGATCATTATTCTTATTTATATAACACTAACATATGACAGAACCAATTGCAGGGCTGCTTAGCATGAGTGTCCGCAGAGGATTTTCCAGGGGGAGTGTAAAGTCATAAAGCAAAGCATAAAGCATAAAGCAAACAACCTGGTTTTCTAACACTAACCCTGTATACAATAACCGGGTGCCAAGTTTGTAGGAGATCAAAATTGGCAAAGCCCACAAAGTGTTTCGTCTGCAAACTTTTTGTGTGTGAAACCCCAAAGAGTTCCATCAGGACGAGCGATGTGCGGGTTATAAATTGTCGACCCGCATCCAACCCTAACCCGCCCTCTGCTTCCCTTTATAAACCAGCGGCCAGGCACACATCTATGAATAGATGCCAGCGGAAGCAGCTCATACTTAATTTGCCCTCCCGCCGCCCATATTCTCTCTTGACCGACCTGTGGGTATTGGGCTGTCCACGCATCGCTAATCAGGACATATGTTTGTGAATGGCTACTATGACCCCTACCTTTACTACTGTTTCAAATTGAGTAATATGCATACGAGGGAATGTAGTAAAAGTCGCAACGAGCAAAACAATTTGCAACAATAAGAATTAAAATCCACATCTCGCAATGTAATAATGTAATTGTTCCTTAAACTGTTATTGCATTGCAAATTTTAATTGCGCATTGAGAATTTTAATTGCACCCTCTTAAGAAGTGCTTGAAGGTGTCGTAATCTTTTGGAGCAAACATAACGAATTTTTTAGTAAGAAGTTTTATTACATTTACTGCGCATTGGCGCAAACTATAACATTCGCAAACGGTCTTCCACTGTTGGAAATTGTTGCTTAACAGTTTCCGGATTCGCAAAAGCTTTATTAAATTCCATTAATATTAAATATTAAGTTATATTAAAATCACCAGACATCATGGGGTATATTTATCAAAGCGTGAAGTTGGAGATCTCCACAGTCCGCTAGAGTGAAATTCCGCCACTCATTTCTATGGAATTTTGAAAGGCGTATTTATCAAAGGGTGAATTTTCACTTTCAACCATTGATAAATACTCTTTTTGTTTGGATTTTTGATAAATATAAATATGTCTCTCTACATGCAGGATTTGTGCTAAGGCAATTATTTTGTTAGATCTTGCTTGTACTGGAATCAGTTATTTGAGTGAGCTCTAATTCATTTGCTAGGAAAGGAAGCCCCCCTATAAGATATATCGGGTCATTCATCTGACACCCAACTGTTGCATGAAGACAGAATGAAGACAAACAGTGGAATAGTGAATATAAACTTGATTATTTCAGAAACGATGCAGAATATATAATTGATTGTATTTAATTCTGAACCATTTCTGAAATATTCAAGTTACTCTTCACTATCCCAAGTTACACTTCACTATGTCTCTCCATTCTCTCTTCATGCAGGAGTTGGGAGTCTGATTGAAAGACAGTTAAATCCAATATATCTTTTAAGAGGGGCTCCTTTTGGCTAGAAGATGTATTAGAGCTCACAATTTTAAAATCACCAGAAATCCTGTCTCTCTACATGCAGAATTTGTGCCAACGTCAGTTAATTTGTTAGATTTTGTTTGTACTGGAATCAGTTATTTGAGTTAGCTCTAAAACATCTGGGAAAGGAAGCCCCCCCCCCTAAAAGATATATTGAATCTGACAAAATTAAGTGAAACCTATCCTGAGAGAGGGATAGTCAAGATAAACTTGATTATTTCAGAAACAGTACAGAATTTTTAACTGATTGTATTCAGAAGGTTTCTTATTTCAGTGTGATGAAGCTTATGTTAAATTTTCATTTTTCCCGATAGATCCCCTTTAACACTTCCCTGGGTTTTACTGTCTCTTCCTTTTGAAATGGTGTTATGACTCCTGCCATTAGAGTGAATTCCTACACAGACATTCATACATAATATAACCAACACTATTCAATGTATTATCCTTATACCCCTTACTTTCCATATTCTATGAGCAGTACAAATGTTTTTAGGTACCTCAACAGTTTTTTTTTTCTACATTTATAATTTCCTAAAAGGTTTTACTGATCTAAAAGATGTAAAACATTAACTTCTGAGTTCTAAAACTTTTCATAGATTTGCTGATCAATGTCTTCATGGATCAGCCAGAGCTGCACATTCATTGAAATTCTGGAGAGAAGTTGAGAAATACATCAGGAAAATGTTTTCATAAATTTGAAAAGAAAAATTGACCCGATGGGGAAATCCCACGCTTTTACCAGGAAAAACTATTTCGAGCTTTGATAAATATGCCCCTATGTTTCAAACTTTTTGGTGGCTATCTGAATGGCTATTTCAAAAGAATACTGTGGGAACTTACAGGATATAATATATCGTTTTTTGGACCAAGTTCAACGTTTGGTCTGAGCCTCTCTCAATAAGACTCATTTATGAAGTTGTTGTTACATACAAAAATCAGCAAATAAATGCTTATCCCTAGTGATGGGCAAATTTATTTGCCAGGCACGAATTTGCGGCAAAATAATTCAAAAACTAGACACCGGTGCCGTTTCGCAAACTTTTTACCATTTTTCAGCGAAGCGAAACAGCGCAAGTTCGCCCATCACTACTCATCCCCAAATCTCACCTTTTAGATTGTACTTCCAGGAATATCTGGGAGAGCAAAAAGCCTTTTCGACTGGGCCCTTAACCCTGCGGTGGACCCCCAAGAGTGTGTGGGGGGAGTTTAGGAATACTGAATTTACTTCATCTCAAATATTTAAGGGCTTTTTTTTAGCAAATAAAAAAGAGGAAACACTTTTTTGTTTGCTTCCACAATCACAGAATTTTATTGTGGGTATGGGACCTGTTATCCAAAATGCTTGGGACTTGGAGTTTTCTGTATAACAGATCTTTCCGTTATTTGGATCTTCACACCTATAGGGGCAGAGTCATCAAGGGTCGAATTTCAAATAAAAAAAACTTCGAAATTCGAATAAAAAAAGACCAACCGAAAACTATTAGAAAAATCGAAGTCTTTTGCTGGTGAATAAGCCGTTTTCATTCAAATTTGAATCGTACGAATCAAAGTAACATTGTATTTGACCGAATTCGATTTAAAGTTTAAATCCAAATAGGTTCTAGGAGGTCCCCCATAGGCTAAAACAGCGATTCGGCAGGTTTTAGATGGCGAATGGTCGAACTTGAATTTTTAAAGAGACAGTACATATTCGAATTTTCTCATTTTTTTCAAATTCGAATAAAATTTGGACTATTCCCTTGTCGAAGTACACAAAAAATATCTAGAAATTAGATTTTTTTTAATTTGAATTTTCACTTCGACCCTTGATAATTCTGCCCCTAAGTCTACTAGAAAGTTACGTAAACATGAAATAAACCCAATAGGCTGGTTTCGCTTCCAATAAAGATTGATTATATCTTAGTTGGGATTAAGTACAAGGTACTGTTTTATTATTACAGAGAAAAAATTTGGTTTATTTGGGTAAAATGCAGTCTATGGGAGATGGCTTTTTCGTAATTTGGAGCTTTCTGGATAATGGGTTTTCAGATAACGGATCCCATACCTGCTAATATCCCTATATATTGAAAAGGTGTCCCATACATGTGTGTATAAGGGCATAAGGCATTATTTTTTGTTATTATTACAATAATACTATTATTTGTATTATCATTATGGTGCCATAATATGCCTGGGTGTGCTATATAGAATTGTAGGTATGTGGAATAAAATACAGTTATAATAAACGGAAGAAACACTCATAGAAAGGGATGGGTTTTCCTATTTGGTTATCAGGCTTCTGCTACACGTATTGCCCGACTTTGGCCTCACATGCGGGATAATCTCATCAAATTTGATACACTTGACCGGCCACTATGGGTTGCTAGACTCTGTGTCAATATTTATTGCATTATCCCCTTGAATTTCAGATTTCCGATTCCATTCTAATCCAGTGAAACGATGGATCTATTCCAAAGCAGTGATATGATTTGAGATGTGCACTAAATTATTCAGGGGATTTTTGTTTAGCTACAATGATATGTAGCCTGAGGCCTCTACTACTTCAATTCCATTGTCAGCAGCGCATTGGCTACTGCATCACTGTGAGCCCAGGGCCACGACATATGTAAGGCTTCATGTACTCCAACTGTTTCATATAAGGATATTAATAGTCACAGAGGAGTTCAGTGTGATTTTAAAAGCCCAAGGCAGGGAGTTGATTGCTTTTATACAGGTCACAGAACTCTGAGGTGTCTCCTGCTATCCCACTATTTTATAATTAAGGGGCAGGTTTATTTGCACAGATACTTCAGTTTTGTAGCCTTTAATATACTACATAGGGTATCTGTGAACATTTTAATTAGACTAGCACTAGTTAAACCAGAAGCTTTATTTAGGTGTTATTGACATTCCCTGGGGCTTCCAGAGTGCTGCAAAATTGCCTGTCCATCCTGGTGCAACTGTGGGTCTCATTTACTAACAAACAAGAAGTGATAAATTGCACTTCTGCACTTACCCATAGCAACTAATCAGATATTAGTTTTGATCTGTCTGATTGATTGCTAAGGTAACTGTTCTGATGAATGTCGTTAGCCCTTGTGTATCCATCCTCTATTTAAAGTACTTAGGGCCCACAAGCTCAAGTCATATAGCTTAGGTTGAGAAATCAAGGGGTTTCTTTCCGCCCAAATTAGTTCTAGCAGATGGATCATCTAATGGGCTGAACATTCCCCTACACTCTAAACCCTTTGTTTTTTTTACTCCAATGTGTTGTTATGTTTGTTATTGATCATCCAGGTCCTAAGGGTCTTCTAATAACCCCCTACCCCTTTTCTGCTTCCAAGGATATTGATGTTCCTTGTAACCGAACATAGGGAAAATATATTGGTTCAACTTCTCGATTTTGCATGTGTGTGATTTTGAGGTCCACAAGCTAGATTTGTGCATCCAAGAGATTTTTAGAGCCCAGGGCAAAAAGCTCTAATGAAATCATGATTTTACTATATACTTGCTCCCGAAGATAGATTATAGTGAATAATTGTTTCCATCTTGTGATACAGGATGTGGCTATTTCCCTTTCTATTCCAATGCTTTAAGCTATGTTTGTGAACAGGACTTGTAAGCGGGTCAGGCACAGATGATGACACCTGCTTATAATAGAGGCATGCCTTTACTGTGCACAGAATCCAGTGGACATAATTTGCAGAGAACAAAACTCTGGACTTTGTTGCAGCACTATTGCACAGTTATGAACAAAAGCCATCAACGCTAAATATGGGGCCACACCAGAAGAATGCTATGCCCCTGTAAACTCTTCAGTGTTGGAACATGTAACATCAGCTGCTATTTCCTATCTACCCCAAAAGTTGTGTCAGTGTCCCCTCTATAAAGCCAGGTGATCTTTGGCCATGTCCTTGTTCTGCCATGACCACATCCAGGCCCACCCTGACCATGCCCAAGAGTGATCCACTGCTGCTTGTTTCTTTGTGAGAACTGGTAAAGTCTACGTATGCACTGAACCCACTATTTAAACCGAATCCTTTGTGAAAGATTTGTCCGAATACCATATCCGAACCCTAATTTGTATATGTAAATTAGGAGGGAAGGATGAAAGAGTACCTGGCATGCAGCGCACGGTTAATACATTTTTGAATTCCTGTTTGTGTGACACTTGGATTTGGCCTAATCTGAATCCTGCTGAAAAAGGCCAAATCCCAAACCGAATCCTGGTTCAGTGCATCCCTATTAAATCCTTTAATGATTTTAAAATGTTCTTACAATACCTAGCCTATGACTAAGGACCAGAGGGGTCCGAAACGCGTCAGGGGATGGTGCGTCCTCTTGTTCTTATGCACTTTTCTAATGGTCATTAATAAAGGTGGACTTTTTTAGATACACTTTGGAAGTGCAGTCCATTCTTTGATCCTTACACTTTCTAGGCCTCATTTACTATAGGAGGGCAACATAAAAAAAACAGGTGCTGCATTTATGCTGCATTTATGCTGCCTGTCAATATAGGGTTGGCAGCAATTATTGCCAAATCTGCTGCTAAGGGAAGACATTTAAAGGGCACAAAAAATGTTTTCCCCACTGGAGGTGCACTATGACTGAGCGCACTCTGGAAAGTGGAAACAATAGTAATTTTAGTTTATAAGCCCCCTACTCAGTACCGAGCCCCCTGCACTGACATGGAGCTCCCTATGTGGGCAGCCATGTTGCAGTACACATGGGTACATATTAAATCAGTGACCCAGCTTGCTCTTTATGTGTATGTATGTATGTATGTATGTATGTATGTATGTGTGTTATAGGATCACTCTTAATCTCCCTCAATCCTCAAAAGGGAGAGCCATTTTTGTGTGATAGGTGCCCTCTAAGTACAGAGCTGCCTTGTTTATTTCAGTACTGGGTTCTGCACTTTGCACTAGTTACATGTGCAATGGGCAGGAGCACAAGAGCTTACTGAATTGGGGTGCAGTTGTGTGTCCCTGAGCGCTCTATGCCTTAGTATATGCAGGTCTCTTCCAACAACTTATTAGCACTTTCAGAAGTCCCTTTCAAGTACAAAATAAAGTTGCAGAAGAAAAGAAAAAAACATCTGTTAATGTTACATTCAAGATATTTATTTCAGCTACAAAAACTCGACTGAAACAGCGGTTTTCTTCTTTTTAATTGAGGTGCGGATGCCGGCATGCTCATAATTATAATCCCCCGCGCTAGGTATATTTTAAAGGCTACACGTCCCATAAAAAGGAAAAATGGGTATTCGTTGGTCAAGAAAGTTTTACGTCGTCGTAAGACAAAACTCCTTGCAGTTTATTGAATGGATAATGAGAGAAATGTGGAGCCAACACAAATCCACAGACACCAAGGAAAAACTTGCAAGGAAACCCATCTCATTAGTTTAATTAATGGCACCTGTGTCTCCTAGATTAGGAGGCTTAAGCACCTAATATACAGGGAAGGCTGCCCTTTCTAATCTCTCCTCCATTCCTTCACAGTAACTTTAATGGATTTGGATAATTAGGGTACATTAAGGAACCTATCAAGAGGGAAAGCCAAAACAATTTCAGAGCAGGTACATTAAAACAAAGTTGCCTCATTAAAATACAAAAGAAGATGTTTTGTTTGTTATTCTTTCTTTAATGGGAGATTTTCTCCTGCAGGCACATCGACATGGCAAGGTATAATAGGGTCGGCAATACTTAAAAATGAGCGATCATTATGTAGTGAAAGCAAGTTTTAGCAAACACAGGCTTTGAAGCCGTGACTCTTAATTGAACTTGGGATCCGGTTATTAACTCTTGTCCTAATTTTCAATCTGTTTTTTATATCCGACCACAAGCCCCATGATTATGTGACACTGCTACAAAGGTCTATGAACTAGTGAACTGACTCTAACTAGCCCATTCTGAATGTGACCCTAACCTGAGTGCTGGTATTCATACACTCGCGTGTGACCCTCCCCTCTCTGACATCACAACAAAACTATAAAAAGCCATCATTGGAGGTGGAACTAGTTGCGCAAGGTGAAGTTCGGCCAGAACAGAAGAAAGGTTGTGTGGATGCACTGGCTGACATGGGGCATCAGCAGATTACATTTTTTAACCTGTCCAATCCCCAAACTAACGAATATCCGTAGTATGTAGATATCAGTCAGGACTGAAGGCCCCTATACAGACAGACAATCATTGCTGCAGGTGTATAGTCACCTTGAGTCATTGATGGACCAATGAGTGTTTGCTTTAAAGGAGAAATAAACCCTAGAAATCAATATGACTAATACATACTGAACTTATAGCACCCGACTAAAGTTTCAGCTTCTCAATAGCAGCAATGATCCACGACTTCAAACTTGTAACAGGGGGTCACCATCTTGGAAAGTGTCTGCGACACCCACATGATCAGTAGGCTCTGAGCAGCTATTGAGAAGCTAAGCTTAGGGTTCGTTGCAAATTATCAAGCAGAAAATGAGGTTTGTCTATAATATGAGCTGATGCTACAAGGCTGATTATTAAATTCTGATGCTAATTGCACTGGAGTCTATGCTGCCATGTAGTAATTATCTGTATCAATTACTAATCAGCCTTATATTGTGACATTTCTATTCTATGTGTACTGTATATTGTGAGTCGGTCCCTAAACTCAGTAAGTGACAGCAGCACAGAATAAGCAGAAAAGAAGATGCGGAGCTACTGGGGCATCTTCAGAGAAACAGATCTTTACTGCTAAAGGACTGTGTTTGCCTTGGGCTGGCACAAAAGTCCAAAATGTGCTAATCTAACTTTTTAGCTCTTTGCTCATTTTGCCTCAATTAAATAAACCAGAGCCGGGGGAACTGTACCCCACGTCCCCCACACTTGCCACAAATCCCCCTCCCCCAACTCGCTCCTGCTCCAGCGTTGCAATACCAGGAATTTTGAAAAGCCAGTAAAGGCAAATGCACGAGCATCTTGCCCCCCCATTTGTGCCCCCTAGGAATGTGCCTCTGCCGTCTACCCCTAGTTGATGTTAGCATGGGAGATATAGATGGCATAGAGATATTTGCTTATGCTAAGTGGGGATGTAAAGGCAAAAAAATCCCATTTTTACTTTTTTTTATGAAAAAAAAATCTATCTCCAATATATTTTAATTAAACCTGATTGTATGCAGTGAAATTCCCCCTTCATTTCCTTGCTCTGACTGCTGCGGATATAAAATTTTAGACAGTCCCTAACTTGTCTGCAGGGAAAGGATCATACTTTCAAGTGTCAGGGGGGAGGGACTTCCCAGAACTTGAACAGCTTTGTTTGTTTCCGTGTAGAGCAGCCGGTGACAGTTCAGAGATTCGTATCCGCAGACCCAGTGCAGTCTGCATATTCTGATTATTAATCAGTCTTGCTGTATCGGCTTCTATGGCAGATATTATTTGACTTGTGCTGTTTTTGATAATTTATGACAATCGCTAAGCTTAACCTCCCAACTGAAGCCCAGACCACACTGAGCATGTGCATGGTCTTGGTTTTGCAAAGATGTTTAACAAAGTTACAAGACGACAGCCCCCTGCGACCAACTTTGAAAGCATAAATCATTTGTTTAATTAGGCTTGCGGTGCAGTAAGTTCATGTTTATGTTTAGTATACAAAATACAGCATTTTGAACTTTATTCTGTCTTAGACTTTAGTTTCAGGACCTTTTTAACTTGCATTAATATGCTTGAACCTTAAATGCTGCGGGCCTATACTGAATACCAGTTAAGCTAATATCACATGCAGTGGTTTCTCCACCAAAACACTGATTCACCCTCCATATATCCCTACCTGTTCCTGTGCACACAGGGGGTACATTTGATCACAAACCAGTGTAGGACATTAGCCTTAGGGATATCCCTTGAGTCATTGTAACTGGTATATTCTAGAGTTTCACTATGTTGTGACAAAGTACTAATAGTTTGTCTGGGTTTGCCTGGAAGCAGAAAAGCACCAAGAAAGGGTTTTATCTTTTGGTTATCCATTGGTTTTAGTCATACAGGTGTTATGTTCCACATCAGGTAGTTCTGGGCTCTCATGCCAACCATAGGAACATATCAGGCCCCACCAAATGGGATTTTACATAATTCAAAACATTATTTTAAAAAGGCCTATGTTGGCAGCCAGTGTCCTCCTGTGTATTGCAACCTTACAAATTCTGATAAGATGGTCAGTCCTTAAACCTACCCAGGTGTTAGAGGTGAATTTGTCCGCTCTATTCTGTCCCACTCAGGAGATCTAGCAGCTGTAAACTATTCCCTGGTGGAGAGATGTGCTCCCATATGCTGAGGGGTGAAGTGAGCTGTTACTGTAGGAAGGTTATATAAGTGGAGGGAGCACTTGGTCCTCTTTGGACTCCTCCAGGTGCCGTGGATGGACGTGCAGGGGAAATGAATCATACAGAAGCTAAGTGCATTAAGGAAAGTTAAAACCCTTAATGAAGTTGGGAAAGGGTCTGACAGTGGATAGCAGAACCTGTAATAGCACCCTATTGGTGGTTAGGCAGGGTAGGTAGAAAGAGCAGACCTGTGCACCACTGAGGAGATCAAGTGTGGGGTCATTCCCCGGGTGGAACTCACCCAGTGCATCAGATGTGTAATCCCTTGGAGCACCATTGTGGCAGCCTAAAACACTGGGAGACATTCGATGTGTACCTCATACTGAATATTGACTGCACTGAGAAGTATTTGCTGCTAGCTGTTATTAAATACATAATTTGGATCATGAACCACTTGATTGTTTCAAATGTTTTATCACTGAGTGTCACAGTCTTATCTGGCCCTACCTCCGCATGCAACAAGGGTTGTAACTGTGAGCTGCCTCGATTTGAACAGTATGACCAAAAAAGCGTTACGATAAACTGGAACTGATTATCATTTAGTGGCCCAGTGGGATCAAAAAGCTGCAGGGTCCTTCTTCTATCGTCACTCCCCTGGTTGGGATGTATGGCACAAATACAGTATACAGAATAGAAAAAGTTCATTCACATATTGAAACACAAGAGGGCAGCAAAGCTCAATTTTGATCACAACTAAAACACTGTTGTAAAACTCTGCTGCCTGAATTCATTATGTAACTAGTCATTTGTATCCTACCATTAGGTCAGGTTTTCTATATAACCATGAATTATATTTTAATCAGTGAAATCCAACAGCAGGAAGGTCATTTGGGGTTCACCATTACCTTAACTTTTAGTATTATTTAGAGTGGCCAATTCTAAGTAACTTTTCAATTGGTCTTCATTATTTATTTTTTTTTATAGGTTTTTAATTAATTTTTCAAATGGGGGTCACTGACCCCATCTAAAAAAAAATGCTCTTTAAGTTATTGTTCTTGCTACTTTTTATTACTCATCTTTCTATTCAGTCCCTCTCCTATTCATATTCCAGTTTCTTGTTCAAGCCTAGGATAGGCTAGAAACCAAATAGCTGAAATTGTAAACTGGAGAGCTGCTGAATAAAAAGATAAATAACTCACAAACCACAAATACAAAATGAAAACCAATTGCCAATTGGCTTAGAAAGTCACTCTCTATATCACACTAAGGGGGTTATTTACCAAACCACAAATTTATCTGGTTGGGATTTTTGGGGCAAAAACTTGAATTTTAGTGGAAAAAAACAAAAATGTTTCCAGATTTTTTAAACTGCAAAAAGCTGTATAAGTCAATGGGAGAGGCACCTATCCCAATT
Source organism: Xenopus petersii (assembly GCA_038501925.1). NCBI lineage: Eukaryota > Metazoa > Chordata > Amphibia > Anura > Pipidae > Xenopus > Xenopus petersii. Next base: position 33,774,503 of record CM076684.1, on the reverse strand, counting down.
GGAAGTTATTATGGTCTGCATTGGGTTTAGCCCAATAATCCAATAAATTTGAGTTTTCTGCCAAAAACCTGAAAAAAAGATTCTGGAAAAAGTACGGAAAAAATCATACGATTCTGAGTTTTGCTAGATTTTATCGGGTTTTTTCCCAATCCGATTTATTTGAGTTGTATTATTAAAAAGTAAGGCAAAATAGGGCATGGGAGTTTGGTCAAGCTTTTTTTTTTTAATTATGAGATACATTCGGATTTTAGGAAATAACTGCCTAAAAGGTAATTCAAAGTTGAACATCCCCTCTAACATGTACATTTACAAATGCAGCTAAAGTAAACAGGAATAATTTTTATCCAGCAATATTGTTGTATAATGCTCGTGGAAAGGCTTTAGAACCAATAAACCACCAGTATTAGGGGAGAAAGTACCAGGGCAATACATGAAGTTTGGATTCAAACTGGAGAATAAAATTATTTCAATGAAAGACAAATTGAACCAGCAGCCCTCAAACATATTGACTACAACTCCCAGCAGCCTATGTGCAGTAGATTGGGAGTTGAACAAGAGCTGTAGTCCACATGTTGGACAACCTTAATGTAACGCTTACTGTATCTATCATTGTTTCCCCAATATATACATGTATGTTATTAGTTATCTGGAAACCCATTATCCAGAAAGCTCCAAAACAGGGAATAACAAACTCTCCATTTTAATCAAATAATTCAAACATTTTTCAAACAGCGACCCGGAGGCATCCGTGAATACTTCTATCCATGGTGGCTCCTCCAGAGGAAATCCCTTCCTGAGATTGCTTGGAACCTTCCACCAAGTGAGGTGCTTCTTGCACTCCTGAGTGATCTGAATTGTCTGAGACCAATTCTGAACAATTGGATTCCATTGCCTGAGAAAAGATAATTGGACAGGTCTCATTCTCCACTTCACCCACTTGACTAGGCCAATAGTTGAGGTTAGGAGACCTAACAGCCTCATGAATTTCCTTGTTGAAGTGCAAGACTTTTCCTGGAACTGAGATACCTGTAGAACAACATGTTGAATTTTTTGCAATGGAAGAGAAATTATTCCCAAGATACACCATTCTCTGAACCGGAATCATCTGGCTCTTGGCTAGATTTACAATCCAACCAAACTTCTCCAAAACCTCTCTGGTTTGCTGCAGGTTGGATAATAGAGTCTTCGGATCTCTGGCTACTAGTAACAAGTCGTCCAGATAGTGGTAAATCTCTATGTTGTTTTGCCTCAACTTCGCTATTACCACAATAATCACCTTTGTAAAGGTTCTTGGTGAAGTCGCGAGTCCAAATGGGAGGCAGCGAAACTGGTAATGTTGATCTCGCAAACAGAAGCGTAGATACTTCTGGTGTTCTTGAGCAATGGGGATATGTAGATAAGCGTCTTTTAAGTCCATAGACGCAAGCCAATCTCCTGGATGAATGACAGCCTTTATTGTCGATAAGGTTTCCATCTTGAATGGCTGATACTTTAGAAATTTGTTTATTTCTCGAAGATCCAATATTGGACGTAGATCTCCGGAAGCTTTGGTGACTAGGAAAAGAGGAGAATAGAACCCTTTTCTTTCCTCTTGAAGATGGACTACTGAAATTGCCTGTTTTAATAACAGTTGTTGGACATAATGAAAAAGAGCTTGCCTTTTTGAGGGCTCTTTGGGTATAGTGGTAGAAACAAAATGATCTACGGAAGGCTTTAAAGAAAAATCTAAATGGTAGCCTCTTTGTACAGTAGCGACTACCCAGGAATCCAAAATTTCTTGGGCCTATACCTCTTGAAATGCGAGCAGTCTTGCCCCAACAGGAGGATGGACAGAGAGACCGTCATTGAGCCTTTGGAGAGGGCTTAGGCGATCTTGGAGTCTTAACTCTGGATTTGAAAGCAGCCTGATTTGATCGCCAGGATGGGGTTCTGAAATCTCTTCCAAATCGGAATCCTCTAGACTCGTCTCTTCTTCGTGAAAACCCCTCTGGCTGTTTTCGAGAATTATCTCGAAATCGTCTAGTCTGAGGCAAAAATGTGCTCTTTCCACCTGAAGATTTAGAAATCATGTCATCTAGAGCCTTCCCAAACAATCTTTTCCCCTCATAAGGCTTGAAGGCAAAAATTAGATGCTAATCTAAAATCTTGAATACCTTCTAAGATCTTTTCTCTGGGCACCAAATCCCTCACAGCTTGCTCCAGATTCTCCGACCACAAAGAAATAGCTTTAGTTACTGAAACCAAAGCCACTGATGGCTTACAGGCTGCACCCGCCGACATGTAACATTTCTTTAATTCAGCTTCCATACGTCGCTCCATAGGGTGCTTTAGGGCAGAGATATCACCTATAGGTAACGCAGTCTTCCTAGACAATCTCGCTACCGGAGCATCCACAGAAGGAGGTGTACTACAAATTTCCTGAATATCATCTGAAAAGGGATATAACTTTTGAATCCTTTTTTCAACCGGGACTCTCTTAGAGATCTTTTCCCATTCAATACGGATCAGATCTTGAACCTCCTTATGGACAGGAAAAACTGTCTTCTTTGTTGAGGGCTGGTCTGGGTCCTCTAGATTCAGAGTACGTTTGATAGCTTTAATAAGAGGAATTAAATGCTTCTGATCAAAAACTGATATTTCTTCATCAGCATCTTCATCATCAGATGTATCAGTAGATGAGATCTCTTGCACAGAGGAATCCTTATTTATCAGAGATAGATCTGAAGTAGAGAGTACTGTCTCTTTAAGAGTCTGGAAGACTGCACTTTTAATCCACAGCATTAAAGACTGCTGATCCGGAAGACCCGAGGAAGTGGAAGGTATAGGTGGGTCTTGAGAGGGTCCCTCTATCTCCCTAGAAAGATATTCATCCAAGCAGTTTTAACAAACTCTTTTATCCTTAATGGCAGCATTGCTACAAGTCTTGCAGCGTCTCTTAGAATCATGCCTGCTCTTCTTACTTGGCTCTTCCAAAGGAGCAGAGGCACTATAGAAATAAGGATAGGCATAGCCGTTAGTGTGGGGATTCTTTTTGAAGGAAGGTGCAGAAAAAAATATCTTCTGTACTAGCGTATTGGCTTTAGGAGCGGTTCTCTTGGAGGCAGCCGAATCCATTGCATAACCCGCCAGTTCAGCAACAAGGGCAGCGAGGAATCGGCAGGATGAACTTTTGAAAAGGTCGCGATGACGTCATTGCGCGCACCAGAACCCGGAAGTGTGGTACGCAATGGGAGCCGCAAAGCGGCGAACATACCCTGGCCGCACAGGGTCCCCCTCCAAGCAACGCCGTTGCCGTACAGGACAGGGGATACGGGCAGAGAGAAGATCCCCCAAGAACTGTGCCCGGTAATCTCTTCATGTCTGTGAGTACTACAAAAAAAAACAACAAAAAAAAGATTACACAGAGGGAACAATCTCCTCTGCTATCCAGACTGGGACAGAAGAAAAAAGACTGATTGAGTCAGAAGGGGGTTGGGCTTTATGGCTAAGGAAATTAACATGTTCTTCTGTCCAGGCTGGGAAGCAGCAGGAGATTAAACCATTCGTGTATTTTATGCTGACGGAGGATGGCCAGGAAAGACATTTTCTCTCAACTCATACAAATAAAAAAGCAATTTTAGTTGTACCCAATTTTTGCCACAAGGTGCCAGTGTTGTACAACAGAACTGATTATTCCCAACCCCTATAGTTTCCAACTTCACCAGAGTCAGACCCTGAAGCTTTTGAGGCAAACTGCACTGTTATTTCAGATTTATTATGGCCCTTATAATAATATACAATTGTCTCTGTTTGTCCCCTGCCTCAGTATAGACATATAAAGGGTTATGTAATAAAAGGCACCACGTTTGCCCAGGAGCAGTAACTTATAACAACCAATCAGCAGGTAGCATTTACTGGTTGCCTGTTAAAAAGCAATAATCTTTTTGGTTGCTATGGGTTACTGATCCTGGGCAAACTTATTGCCTTTTATTATATATGGGGGTTAGAGTAATAATAGTAACAAATTAGAGGAGTGCATGTTAGGTTATTTATTCCCCTTCTCTAAGATGTTGTCAGCTGCTGGGGTGCCCCCTTCTCTGTACAGCAGCAAGGATTAGACAGTGTGACTGCTGGAAGGGCAAAGCATTATTTTTGACTGATCCTTTACTTATCAGGGAAGTAATCTTGCTTTTTTTAAGGAGAAAGGGCCAGCAAATATGTCAAGAGAAGAATATAACACTGAGCTGCTCAATTTCTGGAAAGTGGCAGAACAAACCTCTAGAGGAGCTGGGATATTATGTTCCTATTCTCTAAAAAGAGCTGCAGAAGAACAAGTGTATGTATATATATATAGTGGCAATACTGCAGAAATAACAGAGAACATCTAGAGAACTGCTGAATCAAGAGATAACTCAAAAACCACAAATTTTAAAAAATTAAAACCACTTGCAAATTGTTTCAGAATATCATTATTTGCATTATACTAAGTAAACACAAAGGTGAACATCCCTACATCCCTACTCCGAAGTTGCTGATTTCTCAGAAACAAACTGCAAATTGCAAATATACCACTAGGGTGCACTGTACCTCTGTATCATAAGCACAAAAATAGACGTTCCATGTTTAAATATATGATAGTTATGAAGTATTGTATCCAACTAGCAATGAATCATTTCACAGATATAATACCATCTTCACTTGCACAGAGCGGAAATCCAAATTGGTGTTTTATTAAAAATTGGTCATTCCATGAATCCTGTTTTTATATTTTATCAGATTCGTTCTTCCTACATTTTAACTTAAGAATGTTAAGAGTCACCCAAAACTGAAGGAAAGCAGCAAAGGACTGGGCCTAATTAGAGAGTGAGAGAGATGTGATTATTGTATATGTGCAAACAAAACAGGATTCAAAGGGTTTGTTCACCGTTAAATGAACTTTTAGTCTGACGTAGAGAGTGATATTCTGAAACAATTTGCAATTGGTTTTCATTTTTTATTATCTGTGGGTTTTGAGTTTTTTTGCTTTTTATTCAGCAGCTCTCCAGTTTGCAGTGTCAGCGATCTGGTTGCTAGGCTCCAAATTACCCTAGCAACCATACATTGATTTGAATGAGAATATCGAATATTAATTTGGGAGGGTCAGAAGAGAAAGATGATTAATAAAAAGTAGCAATAACAATAAATTTGTAGCTTTACGGAGCATTTGTTTTTATATGGGGTCAGTGACCCCCTTTTGAAAGCTAGAAAAAAATAAATAATGAAAAAGCTTGGAAAAAATAAATAATGAAGACCAAATGAAAAGTTGCTTAGAATTGGCCATTCTATAACATACTAAAAGTTAATCTGAAGGTGAATGACCCTTTTAAATGGTGGAGTGAGGAAAAGCGGACAAAGTTCAAGTTGTGTGAATTGACAGTCAGGAGAAGGAGACATATAGGACAGGGCAGATTTAATTGCAAGGGCATTTTTGGTCAGGTGACGTGTTTGAGCCATGAAGTAAGAAAGGCAGGACTGAATTTACATAGCATGCACCTCTAGGCACGGTGCCGTTCATCACCCCAGTCCCCTCCCCTTCCTTTGTGCACTTTTCAGCATCGGGTCCACAGTAATGGGGATTGGTGCACTGAAAATTGTAAAAACTATTGTATCTAGGGTTGCCGGTAAAACACCTGCCGAGCCCGGGGCCGGTATTACAAATTTACCGGCTATGAAGTCACTGCAGAGTTATACTAATTAGTGCTTCTTTACATTGTCATGGTTTGGACTCCCAGTTCCATTGAAAGACTAGATAAATTGAAGACAATTCTGTGCACTTTACTAACTTATCACAATTATAGGGCACATGTATGTTCTCAAGTGCATCAAGCAAAGTGCAATTTTGAGGACAATAGACATGTTTTTGGCCCACAATTCCACTTTTCCAGCATCACTGTGGCCAAAGGGGTGAAACAATTGTACTGCTCCCAGTATTGGACTGGGTCATTGGTAAAAAAAAAAACTGGTGGGCCCTGGCCCTCATGGTCCCACCGGGCCAGACCTGCTCCGTCTACATGAAACTAGCTGCACTGACCTCCCCCATCCGAACAATAGGAGGAGCGCAGGTACAACTGGCAGTGGTGAGGAGGCTGGTTGTAAACTATTGAGGCTGGCACAATTGGCCCCTGGAATTGGTGGAGGGGGAGGGGTGGTCGGGGGTCCAGGGGAGGTGTATGTGGGCCCCTGTTGCAGCACTCCTAGTGGGCATGGACCCCCCCAGTCCTTAAATGATTGCTCCTACCTCATTTGCCTCCAATTCGCCAAAACGAATGCACCTATGTGTACTTCACTGCAGTTCAGGTACAGTTGCACCAAATATTTTCAGCATTTGTCTGGCGTCATTAAAGGAGTGTGTGGTATGCAATGACAAGTGTGCCCTATTGTTTTTGGTGCAACTGAGTTGAGTCAATTGACACAGGGTGCTGAAGGGAACCATGGTACTATCACTTGGTCCGGAGGTGATGTTAGCTACAGGGTTCCCTTACGTCAGCAGCAGCATTTAATTCAGAATGAAAGGCAGGAAGGACAGAGCAGAGCTGGTGGCAATACAGAAGTGCATTTTAATTCAAGTACCTTTTTGAAAGTGAGGTTACACGCAACTGTCTGTGGGGAAAGTGCAGTCAGTGTACAACTACACTTGTGGACTTACAATGTCCTGTGCATAATGTCCTATGCACAAAATGAGGTTCTTCATAATGGGTTTGCAGAGATGGGAGAGAAAGCACTTAAGTAGCCAACACAGAGGCCTGACCTCAACCCCAACTGAAAACCTGTGGGATGAACTGGAAAGCTGACAGCAAGCCAGGCCAACTTCTATGCCCAACCTCACTAAATGCTTTTGTGGCTGAATCCCACCAACAATGTTCCAAAATCTAGCCGAAAGCCTTCCTAGAATAGTAGTGGCTGTTATAGCAGCAAAAACTTCCTATCAATTTGGGAATGAGATGATTGACAGGCAGATGGGAGAGAAGTACATATTTCAGACTTCTTTTTTCTGTTGAGTGAGAGGAGAGGAGAAAAGCGTATGTTGTTGATAGTAAGTAGACATAGATCCCCTTCAGTCCTTCACAACCATCTGTTTTAACATTGTGTGCAGACATTGCCTGTGATGCTCAGGACAGCCATAAATACAATACAATTCAACATGAATAAGTTCTTTACGTTGTTTTTTAAGAGAAAGATCTAAACTCCCTATAAAAGAGAGAAGAAAATAAATGTTATTATCATGATCAAGTCCATTTTATTTTATAGAGAGAGAGACTACTTTCAGCAGTACTGTACAATAAAATATTAGGGAGGAATAAAACACTACTATTACTGCAATGTAAGTACCGCACCGTACTGTGATAATGTATCCTAAAGATTTATTCTGAAGATATGAACGGCGGAGAGCTGGCACGTGGAAATGTCAAATTTAATTGTAAATAGAGACCCGGTAAACACACAACAGGGTCTCATTTTAGCATGTTTCCATGACATTATTCATGTGCATATTTGATTTAAAAACTGAGCTAATAGTGAATTAAATGCAATTCTACTCATCAGAACTGGACCCAGATATTATTAATGGAAACTACAAAATAACAACATTTCAGTGTTTGCTACAAAGCTTATTGCACCCACATGTTTTTATAGCCCAGTGTTTTAAAGGGGTGGTTCACATCGTTTTTGAATAATTTGCCTTTTTCTTCTGACTTTTTCCAGATGGGGGTCACTGACCCCATCTAAAAACAAGTGCTCTGTAAGGCTGCAAATGTATTGTTATTGCTACTTTTTATTACCTTTCTATTAAAGCCTTCTCCCATTCATATTCCCTATTAATGTATGGTTGCTAGGGTAATTTGGACCCTAGCAACTGGATTGCTGAAAATGCAAACTGGAGAGCTGCTGAATAAAAAGCTAAATAACTCAAAAACCACAAATAATAAAAAATAAACAAATGCAAATTGACTATTACTGTGCATTTTTGAGAGTGAATCAGTTTTAAGCACTTCCAGGAGGTTTCCAGTGTAGATAGCTTTAAGAAGGGGTTGGATGGCTTTTTAGCAAGTAAGGGAATACAGGGTTATGGGAAATAGCTCATAGTCCAAGTTGATCCAGTGACTAGTCCGATTGCCATTTTGGAGTCAGGAAGGAATTTTTCCCCCTCTAAGGCAAATTGGAGAGGCTTCAGATGTATTTTTTGCCTTCCTCTGGATCAACGGGCAGATAAGTAGTTAATAGAAAAAAAAAAAGGTTGAACTCGATGGACATGTGTCTTTTTTCAACCTTACTTACTATGTTACTATGTAGGGTGTAGACAAAATGCCTAAAATTGCTCTAGAGACATTTGCCCGAAAATTTTCATTTGGTGAGTGATTTAGCCTTTGACAGTGAAGAAGTAATCGATCCTTCCGGATAAATCGATTTGCCCTTAGAGAAGTGCTTTGATCCTGAGTGTGTAATTAGGTTTCCAGCCAGAAAGCAAGGCCGCTGTTTTTGCCAGAAAGGAAATAGAATGAAAAGTAAGATGCAATAGACTTCAGCATGCAACCACAAAATGTGACTGTGGATTTATCAGAAGAGAATATGCCTTTTATAATGCTACAGCAATTCTAAATCCAAGGCCTTTCGGGATAAGTGAACATCCAATTTTCTGTTGACAGTATCCCTTTCATAATAATGGGGTCCAGCTCCAGTAGAAGCTCTGGCAGACCCAAAAGCACTTGCAATTTAATTCCAGACCTGTTCTCAATCATCAGTTTGAACATCTCTCATTAAAAAATTAAATAAGCCTATTGGTTAATCAGAACAAGTGCACATCGGAACAATAACAATGCTAAAATTGAACAAATCGTAGGGGAGTTTAGCAGCTAAAACTTATGTGTGAGCAGTCTCACTCTTATCCACATCTTGTTATTCCATAGCTTGTTCCATCTTAGGCCATAATTCTATTACTCGGAACCAGCTGCTGCAGCTTTTATCTGTCTAAATCCCCATTGATTTGGCATTTGTCTGGTAATGGACTCATTGGCCATTTTAGACATTGCATTTAAAAATGTTTGCTAAAAGCCCCTGCAAATTTTATTAACAGGCCGTAAGACTAGTAAAGTAATGGTGACGTATCTAAAAGGCCTTCATATTAATTAGCCCCCAGAAGAGGTGATTTCTTTCAGATTAACTTTGGGTTCCAAACTTGCTTCTAGCTCCTGCTAGCAAACTAGCATTTCCAAACAAGTTCATTATGGGAGTTTACCCTTATGAACACCTTCTTTTTTACATATTTAAAACAATGTCGCAAGAAATGGGTGTTGTTCGTTTAAAGGGGAAGTTTGCTTTTTTAAACATCTCTCCAACCAGTTTTCCATCTATGAGGAAGAGGAGACAAACAGAAACAAAATTCAGTCTGATGCAGAGGAAGGCCAGTAAAATGCCTTCTCTAGAAAATGATAAAGCATATTTCCATATGTTTGTTCAAGCCCAACTTGAATGTGCAACCTTTCTCAAGGGCCCTTCCTTGAAGGTCTGTCCTTTGTAAACAGCTCCCCTTAACTAATGAAACAAGCTTAGAGGAAAATATCAGTGTATCAGTCATAGCTTAAAAAATATCTTAAGAGTAAATGCATATTACCCCCAAATCTCACCCTAACTGACTTTTAAGCCTATGCCCAGGCCTAGGGAGGCATAAATTAGGGGGCAGCATGACCCTCAGCAGCATGGGCAATAAGTTTGATTCCAGAGTACTAGCCCCTCAACGCTAGTGCTCCGGTAAGAAGAAAGAACGCACACTATCCTTTACGAGGAAGGGGAACGGAGAACGCCCTCAGGATAAATCCAGCCTTGCTTTCAGGTGTATAGAGAGCAGTGATCTTCAAACAGTGGCTCATGAGTAACATATTGCTCACCAAACCCTTCAATGTTGCTCCCAGTGTGGCCTCAAAGAAGGTGCTTCTTTTTGAATTCCTGGCTTGGAGGCAAGTTTTGGTTACATAAAACCAAAAGGAGCCTCCATTAGGCTGGCAGTCCATAGGGCTATCAAATAGCAATTCACAACCATTATTTGTTACCCACAGGAACTTTTTCATGCTTGTGCTGCTCTCCAACTCTATATTTTAATGTGGCTCATGGGTAAAACAGGGTTGGGGATCCCTGTAGTAGAGCAAATGCCCATTCTCCCCAGTTTTCACTCTAACTGGCCTTCATACTGAGCTCTCACCACCACTGTTTCCAGCTTTCTCCAGGGGCAGCCCTACAATTTGCCATAGGTTATTCTGCTCAGGAAACTTCATTTATATGCTGTATATAAAGTTTAAAGTATATAAAGTTTAAATGGGAGTAGCCGCCTTCAATCTAATTCAGGAGTTGTCTCATCTGGTAAAATCTTTGTCAGAAATGCTGGGGAAAAAAATAGTGCATGCTTTTTTAAATCCAGAATTCGGCATTATACTGTTTTAAGTGTCAAAATGAATTATGGTATAAATAAGACCAGAAAAAGCTTAATTTACTAACATCGCCTCAAGTGTAGTCACATTTAAATGGACACAAGTGTTGCATGTATTGATTTATGTTACTTGTGTCCATACATGCTCCTTGTATAGTTGCATAAGTGGCAATGTCTATTGACTATGGGCAACCCTGGTGCTACACTAGGTGGCGACAATAGCCAAACCAGCCAAGAGCTAATGGCATTTTAATACCATAAATCCCAAGTGATGCAATATTCTGAAAATCAGCAACTTGCACCCAGTTTGCAAAAACGGGGGCATGTGCATTCATGTGCAATTTAACACATTGGGTTGGATGCACCTTAGCTGAAATGAAGCTGGAATTATATGTAAAAGAGTTCATTGATGCGAAAGAAACACGTCAATGAAACCAGTGCAATGACCCTGATGTGGCTGTGCTTCTCTCATGTCATGTTTTGGCAGTTTTGCTTCAGTAAATCAAAACGAAATGTCATGCTACATAATTGCACTTTGCATACTGTATTACCATCCCCTAAATTATCCCTGGGGATATTTTTACTGTAAAATATGATGACACGCTTGATCTTATATTTGCAGGCAGACAGATACAGGTTCCTTAAACATCCTTTATCCATGGTGTCGTCTGAGATCAACTCTATGGTGTTTTTGTTTTGTAAAAAGTAGAAAATAAATTGGGCCATTTTTTGTAGAAAATGGGTCAGCTGCCGTGCCTATTGAGAGAGTGATTGCAGTGGCCTTTGTTGTCAGTTTTTCCAGAAATTAGAGAATAATGCAGTCTATAACACTTGGCCATCAAAGAACAGGAACTGCTTTATACAAAGACATAATGATTTTGATTGCAGCCATTCTGTGAAACGCGTTTCAAACCATCAATCAAATCAAACTTTGGACTTCTTTCAGCAGTGCAATAATACACTTTATGACAACTGATTACAGAATGGCTGACCACTAAAACCTATTCATATTCTGGCTTCTAGCACTAGTGCAAGGGATCCCAGTACTTTACCCCTACCATTGACCTTTGTGCATTACCTCCACACATACATCCCAAAAACATGTATAATCCATAACCCCATCCATAACCCCATCTGCGTTGCCAAGAAAGTTGGCAATGCAGCTTGCAAATAAGAGGTGCAACGTTTGTGCCTGCTTTGCTGAATAATAATACAAATATTCTACAGTATACTTAACTTTGGCTTAAATTTGTTTTATTTGTTTTGCTCAATAGTGTACAGTACACATGTAGCATATTATATTACATCACGGTGGGTGCATCTTTTACAGGGCACATTTAGCATTTTTAATTTTTATATATATTGCTGACATTCCAACTTTTTTATGGGAAAAGAAAATATTAGAAGAAGTTGTGGGATAGTCATTCCTTGTGGTTCTCAGCACTGTACTATAAAGAATCGCTGCAGAAGTGCAGCTCTGTATCAGTAAATTTATATTGTGTATAAACAATACTGGAATTTGGCCATTGTTCCTATAGGTCTTTTAAAAGGTGTGGGGCTTTTGTAAAATGCATCAGTACAGTGGAATGTTATCCCCAACCAAATGTGTTCAACTTAAAAACTACAAGTAGCATTATATGGGCATTAAGTGATAGCTGTAAACGTTGTTCACCTTTATATTAACTTTTAGCATGATATTGATATTCTGAGACAGTTTTTTTGTGGTTTTCCTTAGCTTCTTAAAGTGGCCATAGACGATAAGGGCCAATTAATTGGATTACAATGAAGAGAATGGGTGCCAACGAGAGAATGGGTGCCGACAGTTGTAGGACCGCATCAACTAGCCAATGTGGTCCTCAATCGTAGGAAAATATCAAACCTGCCCGATCAATATCAGGCAGTTTTTTGGCCTGATATCGATCGGGGGACCCGTCGGTAGCCCCAACACATCGGCAGATAAGATGAAGAATCGGTCTAAAGGACTGATTTCGGCAGCTTTAATCTGTCCATGTATGGCCACTAGTGATGGGTGAATTTGTCCTGTTTCGTTTTGCTGAAAAATGTGTGAATTTCCGGTGAAATTTGCCAAACAGCGAAAAATTTGTGAAACGTGAATTTTGATGCTCACATCAATTTTGACGCCATCGTTAAAGTCAATGAGCGTCCGAATAATGTTGACGCGCAGCGGTTTTGAAGTGGTTTTGCAAATTTATTCGCCAGGGGAAAAACACGAAAACTTGCTGCAATTTCGCACCTATGAATTTATTGGCCCATCACTAATGGTCACCTTTATTCAGCAGCTCTCCAGTTTACACTTTTGCTACGGTCTAAATTACCCTAGTAGCCATGCGCTGATTTGAATAAGAGGAGGGTCTGACAAGAAAGATGAGAAGAAAGTTGCAATAATAAAGTTGTAGCTTTACAGAGCAGAGGGGTCAGTGTCCATCATTTTATAGCTGAAAAGTGTCTGAAAAAGAAGGCAAATAATTAAAAAACTAAATAATGAAGACCAATTGAAAAATTGCTTAGAATTGGGCATATTATAACATACTAAAAGTTAACTGAAAGGTGAGCCACCCTTTAAATATATTGGTTAAGTCTGCCCTCGCATACTGTTGCAACTGTGCTTTGTTTTTCTGCTTGCTTCTGGCAGTGTTGTGGTATACAGAGTACGGCTGTACAATGAAGCACAGGTACACTGCTATATGTCTCTATAATAACAGTTTAGAGCCATCCCTGTGATATTTTGGAAAGAGTTAGTAGAAGAGGCAAGCAGAAAAACAGTGCTAAAGGAATATTATGCGTGGGCACATATACATACGTGTATTGTTTTTTATGGAAAGGAAACCTCCTCATGTTTCTCTTTATTTACCATACAATAATGCTCACTACATGGACAGTAGGAGAATATTCTGCAAAAAAAAGGAGGTTAAAAGTTGTTTAAATATAGCAATTGCCTTGAAAAATGTTATTCATACTATAAATATTTTTTTTTTCAGGGAGGAGTGAAAGTCCTAATTACAGGCCCCTGGCAGGAGGCTAGCAATAACTACAGTTGTCTGTTTGATCAGATCTCAGTGCCTGCATCTCTTATACAGCCTGGTGTACTGCGATGTTACTGCCCAGGTAAGGCAATTTACATGAAGGAAGTTTTATTGTAAAGGACCTAGTATGCGGTTCTATAAACAAATTAAGATTTTATAGGAATCAACAAGGCATATGGAAATCTATAAGGATCATTTCAAGTACTGAGCACCCCATAGTTATCATTCAGCACTTTATGCACCTTGCACTCAATAAAAAGTATCAGTGTTTTGGGGGGTACACACAGTCTATGGGGTACATTTACTAAGCGGTGAAAATTCGCCAGCAACGGATTCGCAGCCATCACAACACTTCTCCAGGCTAAAATTCGCTCAGACAACATTCATTTACTAAAATGCGAAGTTGCGTCCAGGGCGAAGAACCCTGGCAAATTTTCGCTATCGTTACTTCGGCAATCAAAGCGAAGATGTGCTAGCGTTCAATTATACCTAGTGCAACTTCGTAAGAGGTCTTCACTCAGGCTAATTTACATATGGTGGGAAATTATAAGTTGAATGGAGGCATATGTTACAGCAAATACATTAGATTACACAAATCCAGGGAACATTAATAAAGTAAATAGAGTTGTTATAATGCCCTACACATGAGCCCACTGTATAGTTAATGTTCCATATGTTAGAAAATGTATGGGGGAACCTGGTTACCCAAAAAAAACTTAAAGGACTTTTGCAGGCTATCACTCTGAAAAAAGGAAAAGACACCAGGGTTTTTTTGGAAACTTTTTCCACTAAAAATATGATGTAAGATTGAGGAAGATCTATGCTCTCCATTGCACTTCGTCTGGTCTGAGCTGGTGAAGGCAAGTCTGGCGAAAGACGTAACATTCAATAAAATCTGCATCTTAGTGAATTTGCTGAGTGACGTCCGAAAATTCGCCTGGCGATAGGGTGCGAATGACTACTAACGTCTGTCTCTTTTGCTAGCGAAGTTACGTCTGTGCCCGTTAGTAAATCGGCGAAGTGCCTGAAAGCGGTAATGCTGGTGAATTGTCGCCAGCGTCAGTCACTTTGCTATTTAGTAAATTTGCCCCTCTGTTAGGATGAAGGGAGGGTGCACCCCCCAAAACGCTGATACTTTCGGTGAAGCAATAAATGGGGTAAGCCTCCCAACAGCATACATCTTGAGCCAGGTCAGCGGATAGCCAACACCACCAGTGCAGTGTTTGAGAGAACAGGAGTGCGGTGGATCAATTACAGTACATATAGCAATGGGGGCAGCCATTCAAAGAATAAAAAGGCTCAGGTTACACCGCAGATAGTAGATAAGCTCTGTAGAACATAATGGTGTTATCTGTTATCCACTATTTAACCTGTGTCATATAGACTTTTTTTCAATTTCAACACAGCAGCTTGTTTATATGAACTATAATAGTGTTTCTGAGGCAAACACACCAGTTTTACCAGTGCAAGACAACACTACATGATATTTTCATTACTTTTCCTTTTCAACACTTTCCATTTTTGGTGTTACTGTTCCTTTAACGCTGGCTATTTACTGTGATCTGTTACCCAGGATATATGTTTCTCTCAAAGCACCATGAACCTATGGAGACATATAAATGGCCTAAATGTATACATCCAGCAGGACCCTTTCTCAGCAGCACTTACATCATACAATGACAGTACCACCGGGTCCCTTCACATGTAAAATCACTGTTCTCTCTTGAGTGGCCAATGTATCTTGCAGTAGCACCCAACAAATGTGATTTATGTGACAATAGAGTAGAAGGATAAGCTTTTCTTTTCAAATGCCCGTAAGGCACCAAACAGTCTCTGTTACAAGAACAGTTAATAGGAGTAACCTAGTGCTATAAATCACATCTTTGGTGAGACGGACATGACTTGCACTTCCACTTTGTTTCCTCTGTTTATGATATTATGGATGCAGACCCTGGTAACTAATTACCCATATAAAAGTGGAGTTACAGCTATGAATGCTCCAGAACCTGTTTCTACACTGATCTTAACAAGATGAATTAGAGAGGTTTATTAAAGAAGCAGAACAAAAGGAAATTTAATAATGGTACTATTGATTGGCTTTTTCTAAACAATCAAAGCATTTATAAGACTATAACATTTTACACAGCATGACTCTGCAATGGAAAATGATTAAGGATTCCATTAATTTGGAAAAAAAAAAAATCCCATTCTATACATGCTAAAGTAATGTTCGGTAAAGTTTTAAATATCAAATTTAAAACAATCCTTACAATATTCGGCAACCATTTGGTTGTGTTTTGTTACTTGTACATGTCATGTTCAGAAGCTAACTCAGGTTCCATATGCATATAAATCTATACGTTAATATGAATCAATAAATAAATGGGAAAATCAATTTTTTAATCATTTTCAAACATTTTTAAATCAGACACAAGTGGCCCTTATCTTCTTAATGAAATTGTGTTAAAGGGCCTTTACACCCCCTGGGGCACTAACATATCCCGGAGACACAAACACACATATAGCCTCAACTTTTCGATCCCCCACAGGGATCTTTGTCAGGAGCAGATACACTATAATTGCTCCTGCCTCCACCCAGGGTCAGGAATGACTGGGCTTTAATACCCTTCCCTGTGAACTTCTTTGATCTACAATCACAGACAGAGGAAAGGTTAATAGGTTTATCCACAGGGCACTGTACCTTTAAATAACTTGCATACATATAGCCTGCCAGCCTGGAGCAACTCCACATAAGTTTTCTGATAGTTATTTAGACTCTTCAATTAAACTTGGTGGGCCAGTGGTTCTTTTAAAACAATTTAACGCTTTCTTGGTACACTTCAGAAATGGTGAGTGTTGACGTCAATAGCACAGATCAATTCAGTAAATGCTTCCAGCAATAATCATACCCACAAACTTTCAGGTTTAGTGTTGACAACACCCCAGAGGTATTATTGCCTTCCTTTTGGTGCACAATCCACAAATAAAGACAAATCTCACAGTGGTTACAAGCTCCAAAGATCTCTTTATCCCTGAGCCCAAGAGTTTGAGTCTCTAACCTGGCTGCTGTCAGGGCCTAGCGGCTCTATAAGCGGAGAAGTCCAGACCAAGGAATGGAGTCTGATACATGGTATCTGAAGGGTAAAGAAGGATCCTATTAATTTTCAGACGAGGGTTCAGAGGCAGGTAGTAATCAGACATGGTCAGGAACAAAGCTGAAAGTTGGAAACCAAAGGAAAAGTAATTAGGAGCACCGAGAAATTTTGCGAAGAAAGGCCTATTTTCAGGTATTGAACCTGTGTCTTGCGTCCCTTTTTATTTTGAATTTTCACGTAGTTTAGGATGCGATGGCATCACGTGCATGGTGTGGTGCGATGCCGTCAAGGCATGGCCCTGGGCACCGCAATGTTGGGTGCAAATTGGTGCACTCCCCAACAGAATGCTCCTGACAGTTGCCTTGTTATTGCAAGGTACTTACCCTCCTGGTCTCCTCGTTGGAGACTCTGCCTGCTCTACTAGCTAACCCTTGATCCTGTCTTTCACTTCACAAAGAATGACTATAAAAAACTGTTGAATTATGGGCTCACTTGGGACATGAATCAGGTGCAAAGTAAATAATACTAAATATAAATACAACATAAATACAACAGATCTAGCAGTTAACTGGCACCTAAAGAGACATAATGGGCATTTGCCCAGGTTGTACAAAGTGCAAACACCATGCTAGGTCTAACCTAGCATTATATTTAGAGGGAAAGTTTCACATTTCTGCAAATTGTTATGATTTATAGTTTTGATTGTTATGGTTAGATTTCATTAGATTTCAGTGAATGCCTCTTCCTCTTTTGCCATTTGCTGGTATTGCCTGAGAGTTAGTCTAATGGTGGGAAGAATATCTGTAGAAATAAGTCAAATAAGTCAAATCAAATAAGTCAAATAAGTCAATAAGACATCATTGATGATTATGATGAACATATTATGCTGATTGGAGCAACATTCCAGAGGATATATAGCAAAGCAAGATCCTATGAACAAGTTATTCTGAATTGAGAAAGCCAGTTGGATGACTGGTGAAACGTCTTCAAGAAAAACACTGCAAGTCCAATTGATTTGAGTTATTTCTATAGATATACCATGCCCTGGATGAATGAGAACTTTCATAAACATGGTGAGAAGAATAGAGTGAAGCATAGAGACAAAAGCAACTGAGAGGATAGGGGCCTAAAGGAAGGTATTAAGGTCAGTGTTTAATGGCAGTAGATAAAGAAAGATGCTTTACACAATCCCAAAATTACTTTCTCCTTTCACCTTGTGCTGCTGGGCATCAGTAATGTAAGAAAATAAAGGTAATGCATCATTTTTGGTTTAACATAAATCATATTGCTATTTTCTTCTGGGTCTAAAAGGGCTACTCTGCTAGCAAGTCAGTTGGAAGGTTTATATAGCAATAATAATGGTTTTTCATAGTATCATCGAAGTGTAGAACAAAACATGACCTTTCCAAAATGCATAGTTTGCTTATCTCTAAATGAATGTACAACACCATTCAAATGGTGTTAAGAAGTGAGGGTGACAGAGGGCATCCCTGGCAGAATAGTTGGTACTGTGAGCAAAGGGGTTTGTGGCTGAATCAGGAGAATTTCAGAGAAACACTCAAATGTATTATTTCCTTTTATATTTGGTTACTGTAGAAAGGACAGTTGACATTTCTGTTGCAGAGTATCCTCAGTTAGCCCCAATAGAACAATAGAGCTAGGAGGGACCCATTGTCAAAAGTAATTAGGTTTTTTCAAACAAACTGAAAAACTCTGGCCACTTTACAATCCCACATTTTGGAATGAGGCATATAGGGGCAAATTCACTAAAGGACGAAGCGCCTAATGCTAGCGTTAATTCGATAGCGTAGCGCATTTTCCTTAATTCGCCGATTCACTAATGGACGCTAGTGTTACTTCGCAGCGTTACGCCTGGAAATTTGCGCGACAGAGGTAACTACGCAAATTCACTAAAGTGCGCATTTTTCTGAACGCTACCTTTTACGCCAGACTTCCTTCGCCACCTCAGACCAGGCGAAGTGCAATAGAGTAGATAGAGAGTCCCAAAAAACGCTGGCGTTTTTTCTTTTTTTATGAGTGATAGGCTGAAAAAGATTGAAAATTTTTTTGGGGCTACCCTCCTTCCCCCCTACATTTCCTAACTCATGGAACCTTAACTATACAGTGGGCACATGTGTAGGGCAAAATAAACATTTTATTTGCTGTTTTGAAGGTTTCCCAGGCTTGTGTAGTGATGCCACATACAGTATACCTCCATTGTAACTTTAATTTGGCGCCGTATGCAAATTAAGCATCGCTAGCGTAACTTCGCTTTGCTTGGCAAATTAACGCCAGCGCAACTTCGCAACCTTACGATTCCCCTGAGCGCAACTTCGGATTTTAGTGAATTTGCGTAGCTCTGGTGAAAATACGCCGAAGCGGATGCTGGCGCAACTACGCATCTTAGTGAATGTACCACATAGTGTGAAGGATAAAAAGACTGGTACCCCCTGTGAATATGTTTGTGGTGGAGATGAAGGGACCAAGGCTTGTGAGTCTTAGCCTCAATAAAGAAGCAACAATTGTGCATTGTCTCAGCCATGACCTTGTTTTGCATATACATTAATGACAAGTATTTACATTACATGTAATTGCTGTTGAAAGCAGTATGGAGCTATCCTTTGATTTTCTCTGCACCACTGCTTCTGACTACTGACTAAAATAAGGTTGTGATAGTCAGCTCTCCTCTAGCCAAGACTCCAATTCACAACGTGCCTTGAATGTTCTATGATAAACAGGCCTGTACTGGAAGAGAATCACATACTTGTTATTAGGTGTTTTGGGAAATGTAGCCTTGGCTAGAGTAGAGCTGCCTACTTTTATACTGTTGCAATGGTTTCTGTAGTCAGAACCAGCACTGAACAGAGCAAGACATGGCAGCTGCATTTGCAAATTGAATTAATATACTGGAAATATGTAATGAATGTATATTGGAAAGCTGCTCGCAATTATACAGTATTTACATTCATCATACCATATGTTATATAGGTATGGGATCCGTTATCCATAAACCTGTTATCTAGAAGGCCATCTCCCATGGACTCCATTTTACCTAAATAATGCAATTTTTTAAATATGATTTCCTTTTTTATTTGTGATAATAAAACAGTGCCTTGTACATGATCCAAACTAAGGTATAATTAACCCTTAATGGATTAATGCAAAACCAGCCTATTGGGTTTATTTAATGTTTAAATGATTTTCTTGTATGAAGATCCAAATTACAGAAAGATTCCTTATCCGGTAAACCCCCAGATCCTGGGCATTCTGGATAACAGATCCCATTCCTGTATATGAGTTTACAACTTGGATACTTACAGCTTCTGAAGACCTGGTGAAAATAAACCTGCCTGAGTACATTTCTAAGGGACGGCCGGCGAGTGTAGAGGTTTAATACTATGCCTAGTAGAAGAGAATAATCAGCAAAACAATAGAGCAAAATAATAGGCACAGTTCTGAAAGGAAGATTCTTTTTATACCTGCATCAAATATTCATCATAGAACATTATGAAGGCTTTAAAAAAAAGAAAAGTATTTAGATATTTAGATATAATACTAATATATATATATATATATATATATATATATATATATATATATATATATATATGGAAAAAAGATAAAAAGTATTTTATTTAGATCAACGTTTTGACCCACACTTATTCTGTTGGCACCAGGGGATTATTTCCTTTTAAGTGTGTGCAACAGTCTCACAATAGTAGCTTAAACTGCACACTGTAATAAATCTGTATATATTTATTTAGGAGTGTAAGCTGTCCAAAAACCTGTTCTATTTGCATCACTATATACATTGCACTGCGCTATGGCAACTCCTACTCATTTGCATCGACATGGAAATATGCAAAGAATAAGCAGCGTTCGTACTCGGCGAACAGTTTCCCAGTAATTCAAAGCCTGCTCTACTGATAAGTAGGGAAGAGTTTCCCTTCGATCTACACGGTGGTTCAGCATTTGCTGCAATGCAGTGAGAGGTGCTGTGGCATGGACAGGGTTAAAAAGAAGCATTCGGTTTTATTTTGCAGCTTCATCAGGAAGGCTTCTTGGTGTACAACGTGCCCATCTCTTTTTAAGGAAGCAAATAGTAATCTGACACATTGCCAATCTTAATTACTAATATGGATGGCTGTCCCTCCTGCTTAGGGAATTAAAGCTTTCATACCAAACATCAGCACCCAGACAATGGACATTAGTTTGCCTAGTTGCACATTATTTTCTTTAGAGAATGCCATTAACACGTAATGAAACCAGGCTTGAGTTGTCAAAGCATTTATATGTCAATATTATAATTTCACGAGCTTGACATTACAGTGCATCTGCTATTTCTAAAATAAAAGGGGGGGTGGGGGTGAGTTTCAGTATCAGAGATAATACCTCTCAGGATGTGCTGCAATGCAGTGAGAAGGTCTCTGGCACCCAGGGGGTTCCTAACTATACTGTTATATATGTTATTATTCAGGAAGCTTGTTCAGTGCCATACATGGTTATCATCATAATGCTTCAATAGCAGCATATATTGGATTTCTGTTATAACGTTATATCTTAGATGCAAAGAGGAAAAAACATGAACTACTGACAACAAAAGTCTTGTATTTGCGGATCATAAAAGCCAGAGCTAGTGCGGTCCAGCAGGTCAGGCAAAAAATCATCTAAAGATGCATTTGTGGTCCTTGTATGTTTGCTCCAACCTACCACTAGGTGTCCCTGTTTTCAGTCTCATTTACCAGTGAAATAAGTTAAAAAAGTGCTGTAGTTGATTTTTATATTGCTGGGGCAAGTTGCCTGGCAACTGTGGTCCGCAAAGGGTTAAATGCACTGAAACCAGACACAGCCAGTGGTAGTTAAATGCAAATATATAAGTACCTTGCCGGGCAGTAACCCATGGCAACAATCTATTCTTTGCACCATTATTCCTGTAACTGGATGTAGTGGTGTAATTACCATTAGCAGACCTTGCAGCCACAGGGCAGCCCAGGAGACTGGGGAGGTCATGACATCCAATACATTTATTCACAGATGCAGGGGCAGGGGCCTTTCATAAAATCAGAATAGACAGTAGACAGCTTCCTGCGGTATTCCATAGTATGTGCAGCTTAATGATAAAGAGTCTTATGCAGACCCTGGGCCACTTTTTTTTTAGTTAAAGGGGTGCTTCACCTTTACATTCAATTTTAGTATGTTATAGAATGGCTAATTCCAAGAAACTTTTCAATTGGTTATAGTTTTTGAATTATTTGCCTTCTTTCTACCTTTTAAATGGCGGTCATTGACCCCCATCTAAAAACAAATGCTCTGTAAGGCAAAAAAAGAATTGTCATTGCGACTTTTTCTTACTCCTCTTTCTATTCAGGCCCTCTCTTATTCATATTCCAGTCTCTTATTCAAATCAATTCATGGTTGCTAGGGTAATTTGAACCCTAGCAACCAGACTTGCTGAAATTGCAAACTGGAGAGCTGCTGAATAAAAAGCTAAATAAGTCAAAAACCACAAATAATAAAAAATAAAAACCAATTGCAAATTGATAATTAGAACTTTTGAAGTGGTAAAGTTAATAGAGCACCTAGTGACCAGGGGCGCTCCACCAATGAGGCGAGTTGAGACATTCGCCTCAGACGGCAGCCCACCTGGTTGCCAGGGGCGGCAAAAATGCTGCTCCTGGTAACCAAGAGCCGAATTTCAGTTTTTCAACCCGGAAATTTGGCTCTTCAAGTGCAGAGAGCACAATTGGGCTTTCTGCATTAGCTACTGTCCGTCCATAACCCCCCTCTAGCGTGACGTGGTCCACCCCTGACCCCCTCCGAGCTGAAAGGTGAGTGATGAATATGGGACATATCTACTCATTGTATAGTATTGTTTCAGTGCTTTTCAGTTAAAGGAGAACTAAAGCCTAACTAAAGAAGTAACTAGAAATGTTGTACATTATGTTTTTGGTTTCTGTACAAGCCCAAGGCAACCACAGCCCTTTAGCAGTAAAGATCTGTGTCTCCCAGTAGCTCCCCATCTTCTTTTCTGCTGATTCACTGCACATGCTCTGTGCTGCTGTCACTAACTGAGCTTAGGGACCCACTCACAATATACAGTACACATAGAATAGAAATGTCACAATATAAGGCTGATTATTAGCAATCAATACAAATAATTACTACTGTACTTGGCAGCACAGAAACCAGTGTAACTAGCATCAGAATTTAATAATCAGCCCTGTAGCATCATCTTATATTACAGACCAACCTCATTTTCTGCTTAATAATTTGTGACGACCCCTAAGCTTAGCTTCTCAACAGCTGCTCAGAGCCCACTGAGCATGTGAGTGTCGCAGACACTTACTAAGATGGTGACCCCCCTGTGACAAGTTTGATGTCCTGGATCATTGCTGCTATTGACAAGCTGAAACTTTAGGCTGGTGCAGTAAGTTCAGTACATAATAAATGACAATTTTAGCCGTATTCATTTTTAGGATTTACTTCTCCTTTAATGTGTTTCAAGTTCATGGTTGGAATTTGGATTGGAAAGGGAAAAAGAAAAAAACCTAAACAAAACCATAGATTCACAGTAATATGAGAGTATAGGAATAGATAGCACAGTAAGTGCTTGATTCACATGCCAGAACTATCCATCACTATGTATTATAGGCTCATTCAACATTTATCAATATAAATACGAATGGGTATTAATATACTTTTGTGTAAAATTGTTTTTTTATTTTTTTTCCTTTAAGAAGTCAGCGAAGCACTTAGCAATAGTGGTCGTTTATCTTAGGTAAAACATTTCAATGACTATTTTTAAGCTGACAGGATAAATTATTAATGGTAAGTATAGGTTTATGGTCGCTCAGTACAAAGCATCGAATGGAAGCACCCGGTGCCTAAGGCTTCGGTGATCGTCCCCAAAGTATGATAAACACACGAGGGGGGGGGGAAAAAGATCATCAAGACTATGTTTTTATGTTTGAAACCTATGGAAAATAACCCTGTAGAACTCTTTTAATGTATGCGATGGTTAAGGCTGGTCTAAACCGGTTCATGTCCCTTGATGTATTTTGGTCATGGTAAGCATAGCAATAAATGTTTCTAAAGTCCCTTTCATTTTCTGTTGCTTCTTCTAGCACACGACACTGGCTTGGTTACTCTTCAGGTTGCCTTCAACAGCCAGATTATCTCCAACTCTGTTGTTTTTGAATATAAGGCAAGAGCGCTGCCAACACTGCCCTCTTCTCAGCACGACTGGCTCTCCTTGGATGGTAAGGCACTAAGTAATACACTGTCCCTTTTCAGTCCCAGAATGCACAACAGTAAGTACATGAACAAGCTCTGAGTTGCAGATATCTTACTTAACAGAATCAAACCTACTTACAGGTACATCTTAATATATGAATCCCAGCACTGCAATCTATTGCCAACAGAAAGGTTTTATTCACATTAACCTTGCATCTAGAAACCAAGAAAGTACTTATTGTATGTGTAGGTTTATGGAAAGGTCGTGTTTGTGGGCTACTCTGCCTGTTCTATGTGAAAACACATCGCTCCTCATTAGGCAAATAACTGGGAAAAAAAAAAAGCATCGAAAAACCTTTTAAGGCCGGCAAACAGCGAGAAGCATTTTCATACTATTTTATTTTTAATGTCTAATGGTGTTGATGTCTGTGAAGTGAGAAAGAAGTTTATTGTATATCAAAATATAATTTTTTTTTAAAACAGGTATGGGATTCCTTATCCAGAAGCCTTTAATCCAGAAATCTTCAAATTAGGAAAAGGCTGTCTCCCATTTTATCCAAATCGAAATTTTTTAAAATACATTTTTTCTCTGTAGTAATAAAACAATACCTTGTACCTGATCCAAACTAAGATATAATTATGGAAGCAAAACAATCCTATTGGCTTTATTCAATTTTTACATGATTTTCTATTAGACTTGATGTATGAAGACCCCAGGCCCCAGGCATTTTGGATAACAGGTCCCATACCTATACTAGGATTTCAGTTACTAATGGAAAAATAATATACAGGTTTAGGATACATTATTTGCAAGCCCATTGATCCAGTTTAGAATTACAGAAAGGCTGTCTCTGTAGACTTCATTTTATCCAAATAATCCTAATTTTTAAAAATGATTTCCTTTTTCTCTGTAATAATAATACAGTAATTTGTACTGAATCCAAACTAAGATAATAAATCCCTCCTGCAAGCAAATCCAGCCTATTGAGTTTATTTAATGTTTGCAGGATTTTCTAGTAGATATAAGGTATGAAGAGCCAAATTATGGAAAGATACATTAACCAGAAAACCCCAGGTCCCGAGCATTCTGGATAACCGGTCCCATACCTGTATAGGAAAACATTGATGTTCAAACAATTTGTTCTTATGCAGTATGTAGGCTCAGGTTTTACTAATACAATTATGCTGGTGGTCAAACAAGTCTTGCAGATGATCTCTAAAATAATATAGAGCACAACATTGGTCTGGAAATAAATAAAAAAGTTTATTATTGATGTTTGACACTTGATAAGGGGGTCTGACCCAAAACATGTTGTGTTGCCACTACCTGGAATAAATTTTGGAGCTCTTTTTACTTTCAATTTTTGATGTTTTGTTTATTATTGATGTATATTATGTCAGTTAAATATTTGAGAGAAGTTTCACCCAGTACCAAATATACCATATAAGATATTCCAGTTAGTGAACACTAATACCCAAGGCTCCCTTTGCAAAAGTATTTCTCACTTCCACCTACTCCCAACCTTTTCTTTAAAAACAGTGGCATTTGTGTATGTCTCCATAGTGGTCTCCCTGTTATTTATGGAGCATCTCATTGTCTTTGGATGAGCTTTCAGCTCTGACATTACTATACATTTAGTCTAGACCACTGCATGGAAGAGTGCATGGCTAAAGAACATGTTGCCGTGCTGCCACAATAAAATGTCTTTCTTATTACAGTATTTGTATGATGATGGTGGCATGGATTTGAATTTAAGGGGGACCTGTCACTCAGACATAAAAAGCTGCATAATAAAAGTTCTTTCCAAATTAAAAATGAAACCCAAATTATTTATTTTATTAAAACACCCATAACTGTTATAAACTCCTTTAAAAGTCTCAGCTGTCATTCATATATTATTTGCCCTTCCTCTATGACTAAGGCAATCACTTTCCATTCTGCACTTCCTAGATGTCACTGCTCTCCTCCCATTCCCCCTCCCTCCTCACCTTCTAACTGTGTGGCCAGTGCTTGGAGTTGGGTAACAGGTGCCCCATTCTGGCACATAAACAAAATTTTGTTGTGTTGCAAAGCTTGTCTTAATAACAATGTCCATAAAAGGGCGCCTGCTTGCTCCATTTCATTGTGAAGTCCAAGACTAAAAGAAACTAGATCATTTTTATATAAGTGAAGTTTATTTTGCTTGATAACACCATAAAATAGGATTTGGAATTATTTCTTGGGGTGATAGATTCCCTTTAAGGATACAACCTGCAGTGCTTTTGATCGTTAGAAAACAACAGATTAGTCACCATCGTTTGAGGTTTTCCTTTGACACTGCCTACGTGAGAGATTAGCAGATGATTTTACTATTGCACATGGACACAGTAGAAACTGGAGACGTCAAAGCATTCATAAATAGGGAACAGATCCTTCAGCCAGTAGGTTGATGTCCCTCAAAAACCCTGACTTTGGTTTACTGAGAAATATCTGCCTTAGAGACTTTTCCATTAAAGGTGGTTAGATATGGCTGACCCCAGAAAGAGGCTATTTGAATGCTGCTGCTCTTCTTGAGATCTTAGGTGGTTACAGTTGTAGTCGTACCATGAGGCTAAAGGTGTTGCACTTGTCTTGTCTGAGCCCATGTTTTTTTTGTCCTGTTCTCATTATCATTTTGTTTCTTCCTGAAGCCCCACTTAATCTTATCTAACTTTCCAACTACACATTTAAATTGAAAAATAATTGCGTTTAAGGGCTGGGACACACAGGGCGATTTGGGGAGATTTAATCGCCTGGCGACTAATCGCCGCGACTTTCCACGACCAATCTTCCCCGAATGCCTCCCCTCGCTCTGCGCCTGGCTAAAATGAAAAATCACCTGCGCTAATCACACGCGGCGATTCGTTTTCCAAAGTCGCCCAAAGTTTCCAAGCAGATGATTTTCATGTGGAATGTTCCAGAACCTGTATTTTATAAAAAATGAAAACACAAAAACTGGAATTGCTTATTTCCATATCTTTCTTACCATTGGCCTTCAAGCTGGGCTTTCAGGGTCTATATCGGAGCGCAAATGGCCATTCTCTCCAATTCTCACCCTAACTGCCCTTCAGACTAAAGCTGCTTTACTGAGCCTCAGCAAATTCAGGGCTGGGTTTTATTTCACTATCCATGCATTTTGATTTTTTTAGATTTACTGAGCCTTAACATAAATATTGCTGGGTTGCATTTCACTGTGCATATACTTTGCGGTTATCGGATTACAATGCTTCCACTTCATCATTGTTATAATTTGCTGTTCAAGTGGTGTGCAATGAGCAATGAGCTAATCAAAGAAGAAAGAGCACAACAGACATAAAGAAGAAAATGTAACTTCCAATGATTCTTCTGCAATTGGGGCAGTGTCAGAAGCAATGCAGTACCATTGGGTTAGGCAGGCTGGATCCTCTACTGTTTTTCTGCTATATTATACAAAAATGGTGACACTATATTATCATTTGTTCTAAATTGTAGTTAGCCAGAGCACCAAAACAGATTTATGGTTTTATTTTCTAACAGCAATTATCAGTTTGTAGCAGACTGATCAACACAAATTTCTGATTATTGGAAGCTTCTCTGGTGCAAACAGCACCATGTCACGTACTTACAGCCTTTGAACTCGGTGTTGCTTCAGGGCTGCTTTTTTGGCCCCAGATAAGGGTTGGATTAATACCCAGCATCTGTCCTACTATATGTTGTTGGTTTTAAGGATACGTTGCTTTTACGCAAACATAGATTGCTATATCAGTGAAGAATATATATCAGTCAAGAATATGTCTAAATAGGAGCTGATTTTTCTTTTTTTAAATTTTTCTCAAAGTTACTAGGAAATATAATAAACAGGTATGATAAGCTAAAGGTCTAAGGTGCCTAAGAGCCAGGCGTGGATTGGGTTTTGAAATCGGACCTGGCATTTCCAGTACACAGAGCCCCCCTCCCCCACCAGCTCATTAAAGGAGAAGGAAAGCTCCAAGACAGTTTATTGCCAATAGAATAGCCACAATAGTGCAAGCTAGAATGCTATATTTATTCTGCAGAATGCTTTAACATATCTGACTAAACAGCTCTAGACACTGTCTCTGTTTGTTTTGGATAGAAGCTGCCATATAAGCTTGGTGTGACATCACTTCCTGCCTGAGTCTCTCCCTGCTCACTAACAGCTCTGAGCTCAGATTACAGCAGGGATGGGAGGAGGGAGGGGGAGAGGCGCAAACTGAGCATGCTCAAGGCCGTGCCCTGGAGGTTTAAGCTGAAAACAGGAAGTCTGATACAGAAGCCCATGTGTACACAATAAAAGCAAAGAAATGTGGTGTTTCTTTTGACAGAGGACTCAGAGCAGCATTACTTTGAGGGTTTACTGGTGTATTTATATAGACCTTTCTGATAAAGCTTACTTCATTTTAGCCTTTCCTTCTCCTTTAAATAATGACAGTCTATGGCATCTTATAGCAGTCCCTCTGGCATTTGTCAGAATCCATAGATTGCCAGCTGGGCCTACTGAAATCTACAGTACCATTGCCCAGTATGTTTGTATAATCTTTTACACTCCATTAGTACACAATCACAATTTAGAATACACAGGGTCCCAATCTTTTTGAAATCAGGCAAACCTGGGAATGATTGGCTGTATTGGTGGGGGAGATTGGGATGTTTGGGACTAAAGGTGGCCATAGACGTAACAATTACAATCTTTCTTTGAAAAGATCTTTCCAAGAAAGATTGTTTGTTTCAATACACACGTGTAGAGCTGAATCGTCAGATATACAGGTAGATATACGGGAAGAAACAATAGAATTCTACCTGTATCTGACGATTCAGCACTAACAATGGGCGATGTTTGGGTACCTTCAAAGGCACCCGATCAAAATTTTCCATCCAGCCCGATCGACGAGCCGACCGATATCCAAGTTTTCTGCCGATATCGGTCGGCTCTTTTTCCACCATAAACGCAACGAATATCGGACGAAAATTAAGTGTGGTTTCTCCATCTAATGGACACTGAGGGGTGCACCTCAATGGATCCCATAAGGAAAATTAATAGTTTAACTGATAATGATGATTTCAAAATCAATAAAACTGATGTTTATGGGACACTGAGCTAGTGCTTTGTTACCCTTACCCCAGCCACCCAATTTATATACTACTCCCCATTTAGTGCAAATGTGCAAATATTCCGAAAATAAATAAGGTAAATAAGACATTATTTACCCTGACCTCCATTTTTCCCAGTGTTAAAATAAGTAACCCTAATTAACTGCAAGAGAATAACATGCTATTCAAGGTTTTTTATACAATAAAATAATTACTTTATCCAAAGCAAAGTAGCCAAGTAAAAGATAAAATATGGAAATGAAAAACTGTCATAGAAGGGTGTTATTCTTTATGAAACTTGGAAATTAACTGTAAACCCCATCAGTTTTCTCCTATCTTAAATTATATTTCTATTTATTTATTAGACATGAGAATAGAAGGAGTAACTTTATATGTTTTCTGCCGCCTATAACAACTGACAGAATAGCATATTTCTTCTGGGACTGTCACCTCACCTAGAAAAAATAACCAGCCTTTGTCTCGTTGTTCACTAAGTACATAAAACATCATCAAACATCTCTTCCCAGATGCCAGTGTTCCTGAAAGGGAGTACTGTTTGTCAGGGTACAGTATGACCCTACATGTTCAGATCCAGGATTCAATCATATCTCAGCACTTGCAACAGATTTGAGTTTGACTACTGAATCCTTAGTCCTCAGTCAAA
Source organism: Xenopus petersii (assembly GCA_038501925.1). Lineage (NCBI taxonomy): Eukaryota > Metazoa > Chordata > Amphibia > Anura > Pipidae > Xenopus > Xenopus petersii. The sequence goes on along the minus strand of CM076684.1, from coordinate 33,744,925 downwards.
CTGAGGGGGGGGGGCATTTGTCTAAAATTTAAATAAACAAAGTAAAATGTTATTCTATATTTGGGCAAAACTATTGTGGATGATTTGGTATTTTTCCAAATTATAAAAAATTCTACATTGGGGACATTAGCACTAAATTCACATAATAAAACGGAATAAAAATAAAACGAATATGATAGTTGGTCTTGTAGGAACCAGCAGTAAAGTATACACTGGTATTGTGACGTGAAACTCTTGCTTAATACATAGATAACATTCAGCCTCCATTACTCTGTTATTTAGCAGTTTCATAAACTTCACCAAATCACAAAAAGATGTACTATATCTTTCAATTTGATTTTAATAAGGGCAGCCATCATTATTTTAAAGGAAGTAATAAAACTATCGCATGTTGCTAGAGGCTTATTTTCTGCATCAGGCTAAATCAGGTTGCTTAAAAATATGATTTATTTGTTTTAAGGATACACATTTATTTTATTAATGAACTATTTTTTCTGGCATCTGTACAGGGGAAATGAACTTATTTTTTGTCAGTTTTACTTTATCTTTTATTTTATTAGAACAATACATTTTTTTACCCAAGCCTGGAAAAATTGGTCTATAAGGCCATTTGTCTTTTTATTTTACTGGAGCTTCACAATGAAAAATGGAGTCTCTATTAGCTTTTCAGCTTATATTAAAAGGAGTTTTGCACTAGACCACTAGTCTAAAACTATATATATATTTCACAAAGTTAGAAAAGAAAGAAAGAGAAAGAATAATAATGGAAAGTGTGAAAAAGGACGCTGATCATTGGAAAAGAGAGAGAGAGAAGGAAGATGATAATAATGGAAAGTGAGAAGGAAGAGAGAATAATGGAAAGAGAGTGAGAGAAGGAAGATGAGAATAATGGAAAGAGAGAGAGAGAAAAGGAAGATGAGAATAATGAAAAGAGAGAGAGAAGGCAGGTGAGAATAATGGTAAGAGAGAGAAAAGGCAGGTGAAAATAATGGAAAGAGAGAGAGAAGGAAGGAAGATGAGAATAATGGAAACAGAGAGAAGGCAGGTGAGAATAATAGAAAGAGAGAGAAGGCAGGTGAGAATAATGGAAAGAGAGAGTAGGAAGATAAGGAAGAAGAGAATAATGGAAAGGGAGAGAGTGAAGGCAGGTGAGAATAATGGAAAGAGAGAGAGAAGGCAGGTGAGTATAATGGAGAGAGAGAGAGAGAGAGAGAGAGAGAGAGAGAGAGAGAGAGAGAGAGAGAGAGAGAGGAAGGTGAGTATAATGGAAAGAGAGCAAGAGAGAATGAGAATAATGGAAAGACATAGAATAAAATTAAGAGAGAGAAGGAAGATGAGAATAACAGAGAAAGAGAAAGTGAGCGAAAGGGGCAAAAGTACATAGGCAAGTAACAACTAATTCAGCAATAATAATATTCTGCTCAGATATACTGTATGATATAGCACTTGAAACAGATTGTCAGCGATAAGCCAAGAACCAATATTTCATTCTCATCCAATATCTTATTCATGCCTGCTTATACATAATCACTTGTGTTACGTATAAGTGTTACTCTTGTTCTGGACCTGGTTTTATACCTTTTTCTAAGGCGATTTCTTGTGACTGGGGAAATGAACTGGTTATGACCAGCTATATTATGAGTGGAAGAAGCAGGCTGAACAAACACAGGCATCAGTAGGAGCAGGCATGAGGACAGCTGCAATGCAGAGGCCTTTCAGGGAAAGATTAAATAATTATACTAGCCATGACTTAATAATTTTAATAATGACTTTATAGTTCATCTGCCTGCATTTTTCTGCTTTTTGAAGGCAGCGAAATAAGGTCATTTGTTGATTCAGTAGAATTTGTAAAAAAAATTCTTTTTTGCATTTGACACGCTTTTATACATTTCTGAAGCTATGCATTAATGTATAGAGAATAATAATATATGTAATAATAATATATGTGGAAATATATGGATATAGGAAGTCAGTTTGGAGTTTGATGACCATACAAAAGAAGATTCCAAATCATGCCTTCTACTACACTTATACTTTTATGGACTGTGTCCGTGGTGCATATGTCCAATCAGGAGGACGCTCACTACCAGCAAGATCAGCTTCCAGTGCACATGCTCCTCTTTGGCAATCAGTGCCATTTGTCACCCCCAGGAACTATTTTCATGCCTCTGCTGCTCCCCAACTCTTTTTACATTTGAATGTAACTCATGGGTAAAAAGGTTGGGGACCTCTGTTGTAGAAGATCAGAAGGTGGGCCTATGGAGAACTGTCAAGTCAACCTTTTAACTATCCCAGATATTAATCAGGAAAGCTACTGTTTTGGTTCCATAACTTGCCAGTCAATGGCTGACTCAGTCAAGAGAGAGTTTGAGCAAGAAGCCAATGTCTCCTGTTGTATGGCACCTGCTATTCCTTCATTAGTCTTATATAATGTACAGTGCACCATGTGGATACTCCCCCTCATGGTACCACCCTTTCTTAGAACCAGGTAGACACTCTGCAAATAAGGATAGCAGCTGGATTAACATGACAGCCTTGCTTTTTATTGCCTATGTATAATTAAAGGCTTTGGCCTCAGTTGCAATCTGATCTATAGACAAGTTTATCTTAAGTCTGTACAGGTATGGGATCCGTTATCTGGAAACCAGTTAGCCAGGATGCTCCGAATTACGGAGAGGCTCTCTCCCATAGACTCAGTTTTATTCAGATGCTCCAGATTTTTTAAATGAATTCCTTGTTCTCTGTAATAATAAAAGAGTAACCGCCTACTGGGTTTATTTAATGATTTTCTAATAAACTTAAGGTATGAAGATCCAAATTATGCAAAGATCCATTATTCGGAAAGCCCCAAGTCCTGAGCATTTTGGATAACAGGTCCACCTGTATATAATAGTGACAGCATCATAATCAGTTTAGTCTGACATTCAGAACAGAATATGGTTACATAAAAACTGTATTTCTATGTCCATACTGTTGGTAAATGGGTCTGTCTATTTCTCTCATCTATATTTTTGCATCATAATTTAGGGGGATTTGGTCTGAGCACAAACAGGTTACCAGGGAGACTTGGTACTGATTAACCCTTTCTGTGCCTGCTTCCCTTTGATCTTATCAAGTTGTGACGTACGGCACGGATTAAAGAGAAACTGGGAAATGTAGAATCTACAGCATCAACATCATGGCATTTTAAAATAATACAATTGGCTTTTTGCTCATTTAGGGGAGTTGTTTTGTAGATATTACAAAAGGAAAGCTTTGATGATTATGAATGTGTCTTTTTATCCTTCCATTTAATGTGACACAGTAAAAAAAAGTGTTACAGATTGTCTGAAACAAAACCTAAATTACAATAGTCATTTGTACGAAACTGGTCTTTGGGTGGCTGTAAGAAAAAATGTGTCTCCAATTTGGGTTCATGCACTTCTGTAACCAGACCAGCACTTTATCATATACTGTAACTTCTCCAGAAATCCTAAAGCCAAAGAGCTGGGCTCTGCGTTGTTTCTAAAAGATCTATTTAGGGATGCACCGAATCCACTTTTTTGGATTCGGCCGAACCCCGAATCCTTCATGAAAGATTCGGCCGAATACCGAACAGAATCCGAACCCTAATTTGCATATGCAAATTAGGGGCGGGAAGGGGAAAATTTTTTTACTTCCTTGTTCTCTGACACGCAATTTCCCTCCCCGTCCGCCCCTAATTTGCATATGCAAATTAGTATTCGGATTCGGTTCGGCCTAGTAGAAGGATTCGGCCGAATCCGAATCCTGCTGAAAAAGGCCGAATCCTGGCCGAATCCCGAACCGAATCCTGGATTCGGTGCATCCCTAGATCTATTACAAATATCAGACTTCTGATCATTAACAACGAAAGACTGCAGAGTCCGTCCCCGGGCGCAGCACTAAAATCAACTTTCCCAACTTTCTCTGCGGTTCATATGAGCAAAGATTTTTCATTATACTAAAGTGACAAATTGCACAGCAATCCAGCTCATGTGTTACAAAAAAAAATATCTGTAATAGTCAGGACCGGAAACGGATTGCTGTACTGGTAAAATCAACATCCTAGATAGGAGGTTTGCACTCTAATGTGAAAGTATACAGAGAAAGTAACCAGAATAGTAAGCCATTATCTAAAAAGCCATATCCCACAGGGAGACATTGAGGCTAAAGATTTAATACCACCTCTCCCATTCATCCCTTGCTTCTTGACTCCCAGAAGGCTTCAGAGCTTATCAGGGGTACTGGTAAGTGTCAGCTCATTTAGCCTGATGGTCACACCATCATGATGTTTCTCATACCTACTAGGCAACAGTCCCCTCCCCAAATAGTAGCAAGGAAATAAAACTTAAATTGCCTTAATAATAGATGGTGGGAATATTCTGCTTGTAATGACTGTAGACAAATGAGATTGTAATTTTGAAGCTTTTGCACGAAGGTTGACATGTCTAGAGCCTCTTATACTGTAATTCATCATATATTCTGGGACAGTATTCTATTATGGTTGGCTCTAACATTCATTCATGACAGGAAAGGCTTGTTCTGTTGGGTGCTGGATATTTCACCCCTCATTACAGACCAGCTGTTCGTATTAGCATATTCATAGAGCAGATGTTACATCGAGTCGTACGTATTCTTACCAGGACATAAATATATAAATATACTGATATAACAGTGCTGCGCAAATGTATCATCTACTTATACTTATACCTGAGCCTCTGAAACTATAAAAAAAGGAACTTTTTAAAGCCTTGTCGTTTCCAACTATTAACCTTAAAGGAACAGTTCAGTGTGAAAATAAAAACTGTGTAAATAGATAGGCTGTGTAAAATAAAAAATGTTTCTAATATAGTTAGTTAGCTAAAAATGTAATGTACAAAGGCTGGAGTAAACAGATGTCTAATAAAACAGAATCCAACTTCCTGCTTTTCCACTCTATAACTCTGAGTTAGTCAGTGACTTGAAGGGGGGCCACATGGTACATTTCTGTTCAGTGAGTTTGTAATTGATCCTCAGCATTCAGCTCAGATTCAAAAGCAACAGATACAGTATGACCCATGTGGCCCCCCTCAAGTTTCTGATTGGTTACTGCCTGGTAGCCAGGGTAACCAGTCAGTGTAAACCAAGAGAGCTGAAAAGCAGGAAGTAGTTTCTGACTGACATGTTATACATCAAATCACTCCGTTATAAATTACATTTTTGGCTAACTAACTATATTAGAAACACTTTTTATTTTGCACAACCTATTTACCCAGTTTTTATTTTTACACTGAACAATTCCTTTAAAGGGGTTGTTCACCTTTGAGTTAAATTTTAGTAGGATGTAGAGAGTGATATTCTGAGACAATTTGCAATTTGGCTTTAATTTTTTTGGATTATTTGTGCTTTTTGCATTATTAAGCTTTTTATTTGGCAGATCTCCAGTTTCAATTTCAGCAAGCTGGCCCAAATTACCATGCATTGATTTGAATGAGAGACTGGAATATGAATAGGAGAGGACCTGAATAAAAATATGAGTAATACACAGTAGCAACAACAATAAGGGGCAGATTTATCAAGGGTCGAATTTCAAAGTAGAAAAAGCTTTGAAATTTGACCATCGAATTGGAATACTTCGACTTCGAATATCGAAGTTTTTTTTATATCGAATTAGGCCATTTGTGGTCGAAGTAAAATTGTTTGATCGAACGATGAAATCCTTCGAATCGAACGATTCGAAGGATTTCATCTATCGATCGAACGATTTTTCTTCGACTTCAAAAAAACGTAGAAAATTGCTCTAGAAGGTCCCCATAGGCTAACATAGCACTTCGGCAGGTTTAATTTGGTGAAGTATTGAAATCAACGTCAATCAACTGTCAAGAGACAGTACTTCGATTATCGAATGGTGGAATATTCAAACTATTTTACTTTGAATCAAATTCAAAGTCGTAGTATCCTACTCGATGGTCGAAGTATTCAAAAAATTACTTCGAATTTCTAAATTTTTTACTTCGAAAATTCCCTCGAATTGACTTCGACCCTTGATAAATCTGCCCTTAAATGTGTAGCCTTACAGAGCATTTGTTTGGGGTGGATGGGGGTCAGTGACCGTGAATCTGGAAAGAGTCAGAGGAAAAAGGCAAATAATTAAAAAACTATATATATATATATATATATATATATATATATATATATATATATATACATATATATATATATAAAAACATAATGACGACCAAAGGATATGTTGGTTAGCATTGGCTATTCTATAACATACAAAAAATATGAACCTCAGTTCAATTTAATAGGTTAAACTGTAGCTCACCTTTAAATGAGGATATTGTTCATTCCATTGGTTAAGCTGGCCATAGATGTTGAGATTTTTAAAAGACCCGATCCTCATCGTGAGACCACGATTTTCTCGGAACGATCGTACGAATAGTCCATCAACTAAAAAAAAAAATTGCCAGGAAAACAAAGGGGAGCTGTCTGCTTGGCCCTGCAAACATAGATAGATTGCACTGGGACCGACAAAGATTTTTTGACCTGGCCGACAGATGTCAGCCGAAAAAAAGATGTATGATCGTTTCGACTCCCAATAACCGCACGATTATTTTTGAAGGATTGGTCAGACTTCTCTAAAATTGGTCGTTCGGCAAGAAGAATCGTTGTGTCTATGGGGAGCTTTACCCTGTGTTGGTATCTCAAATGATCAATCTAAGAAAATGTAGTTTGTAGGATGAATCCAAGCAGTCAATTATAGCTGCAAAAAATTCCTACAAACTACATTTTCTTAAAAAGTATAAACCTCCCCTTTAACTGTTAAAGTAGAATTTTCGAGACATTTTCACCTAGCCTACACACAATCTAAATACATAAATAATGCTCCCAATGCATGGTCATTTTTATGTCACAAAAACATGCAAACTGTGGCATAAAATGTATAGCATTTTTATATAGATGCAGAGGGCAAGTTTCCCTTTGTCCATAAATACCATAAGGCCGTTGTTATTTTACCCCACAGTGGACTTTGTCACACCCATAGACTCTATTTTAATAAAATAAAATAGATTTTTATTATTGATTGCCTTGTACAGATCTGTAATAAAGAAACAGTACCTTGCACTTGACCCCGACTAAGATATAATGAATTCATATTAGAGGCAAAATATTACTATTAGGTTTATTTAATATTCACATGAATTTTAAGCAGACCATTTACTTAGCTCGAGTGAAGGAATAGAGGAAAAAAAACTTAGAATTTCGAATGTTTTTATTGGCTACTTCGACCATCGAATGGGCTACTTAGACCTTCGACTATGCCGTCAAATCGAACGATTCAAACTAAAAATCGTTCGACTATTCGACCATTCGATAGTCGAATGAACTGTCTCTTTAAAAAAAAACTTCGACCCCCTAGTTCGCCACCTAAAACCTACCGAAGTCAATGTTAGCCTATGGGGAAGGTCCCCATAGGCTTTGCTATCTTTTTTTGGTTGAAGAAAAATCGTTCGATCGATGGATTAAAATGCAGTAAATCCTTTGATTTCGATATTCGAAGTCGAAGGATTTCAATTCGGCAGTCGAATATCGACCTTAAGTATTTGACCTTAAGTAAATTTACCCCTTATTGTATGATGATCCAAATTAGTGAAAAATCCCTTATCTGGAAAACCACGGCCCCTGAGCATTCTGGAAATAGGTCCCATTCCTGTATTCTACAGAAGGGGCCTCATTCACAGATGCCCCAAATGCAAGTGCTACAACACTAAAGAGGTGCTTAATGCTCATTCACTGAGCACTGGATTCAGATTTGGGGGTAAGGTGCAAAGTGCAGCACAGATGGTCACAAGGTACCTCCTTAGCACCTTGCACTCTCTAAAAGGTGTGCAAGTTAAGGGGCAGATAGGAGGCTGAAAAGTTGTCACCTACATGACTGCACCAGTCCATCACTGCTGATCTCAATGCTGTGTTCATGGGGGAGCCCTGTTTTTTTGTTCTCATTCTTTATTCAGCCCTTGTGCTGGTACTATGAATTAAAATTCCTTAAAGGCCTCATCAAACCTTCATCTTTGTTACTTGTTAAAGGTACAGTAACACCATAACATGGAAGTATTTTAAAGTAATGAAAATATAATGTACTGTTGCCTTGCACTGGTGAAACTGGTGTGTTTGCTTCAGAAACAGTACTATAACAAGCTGCTGTGTAGCCATGGGGGCAGCCATTCAAAGCTGAAAAAGGAGGCATTTTGTATAGTTAATCTGGAAGGACAAATTCTGAAAATGTCCTGAACAATGCTGATACATCTCATCCCTTGTAGGCAAAGCAAAGTTTGTTGTAACCATAAGTAATTGCTGGAACTGTTGCTTAGTCAATATTAGACGGCGACCCTTGTGCAACGCCACACTTTCATTGCGAAAGAAGGGTAGGGGGGGGTGGCTCCTTGCTCAGCAATTTTTTGCAGGTCTCTCTGGAAAGGTGGGTTAATATGTGTATTGTCCAGTTGTTAATTAGACTCTGAACTGGACAGTACACTGTTCTATTTTAAGCTCACCACCTGGTAAAGAACAGATCCGTGCCAGGGTAGGATAAGATTCATTAAAAGGAGGTGATTAACGTACTCACAAAGGAGAGGCAAAAATAAATTCTTCATTTACATCTGCTGATGCATTCATCTGCCATTTGGCACTGGCCCGAACCAGCAAATCCATATGCCTACCTGTGCACATTTGCCCAACAGATATACAAGCCGTGGTTCCAATGAAGAAAAGTAACATGTTGTTATTGCTAAATCATTTCAGCAAGATACACTCTGTATGCTTTGTAAAAGAAATGTTCCTGTTACATTGCTTATGTAGTACACAAGTATTGAGCAGATGAGTTTGTATTTGTACTGTCAGACCTTGAGCAAACTGTACAACCAATCAGGCAATGCAAGCCAATGGCTAAGCAAAAGAACAAACCAAACTCCATTCCTATTTGTGTTTGGCGGTGTTGTGCTTTGATCTCTTTTTGCAATTGAAATTCCATTGTACATTTTGGTGGAGCAGGTTGTCTTGTAGGAGCCTTCCATTAGGGGTGCTGACGTCCTAAAAGATAAAAATAAACTCCCTCATCCCCCTACTCGCTTGAGCTGCTACAGATTTCTGTGAGTTGTAGTTTAACTACATTACCTGTCAGTGGACACAGAGAGCTATAAGGCAGAAATGGCTGGTAATCTGTGGATTTCGGCAACCTGTTGTATCTCCTTATATATTTGTATGTACAAACCATTGATGCAAAAAGGATGCCACTAGCTATGGCTTTATTTATCAAAGGACATACTTTAAAGAAGTGGTTCTATTCAGGTGTCTCCTATACATATTCCGGTCTCTTATTCAAATCAGTGCATGGTTGCTATGTTAATTTGGACCCTAGTAACCAGATTGCTTAAAGGGATACTGTCATGGGAAAAAAACAGATTTTTTCATATTTAATTTTGAAATCTGACATGGGGCTAGACATTTTGTCAATTTCCCAGCTGCCCCTGGTCATGTGACTTGTGCCTGCACTTTAGGAGAGAAATGCTTTCTGGCAGGCTGCTGTTTTTCCTTCTCAATGTAACTAAATGTGTCTCAGTGGAACATGGGTTTTTACTGAGTGCTGTTCTTAGATCTACCAGGCAGCTGTTATCTTGTGTTAGGGAGCTGTTATCTGGTTACCTTCCCATTGTTCTTTTGTTTGGCTGCTGGGGGGGAAAAGGGAGGGGGGTGATATCACTCCAACTTGCAGTACAGCAGTAAAGAGTGATTGAAGTTTATCAGAGCACAAGTCACATGACTTGGGGCAGCTGGGAAATTGACAATATGTCTAGCCCCATGTCCGATTTCAAAAATGAATATAAAAAAATCTGTTTGCTCTTTTGAGAAATGGATTTCAGTGCAGAATTCTGCTGGAGCAGCACTATTAACTGATTCATTTTGAAAAAAAAAAATTTCCCATGACAGTATCCCTTTAAATATCAGTCTGGAGAGATTTTGAATAAAAAGCTAAATAATTCAATAACCACAAATAATAAAAAATGAAAACCAATAGCAAATTGTCTTGGAATATTACCATTTACATCATACTAAAAGTAACTCATAGTTGAACAACCCATTTAATTCAACATCCGTGGCAAACTGCATTTTCCTATCCTAATTAATTCTATTAACCCATCAAATGCCAGCCAGAGCAATTGCAACATGTTAACCCTAACAATGATTTTCAACAGAACCTGGAAGGGGAGACTCTACTACACTGGTGTGTCCATGTCAACAGCACAGGCTCTATTATCTGTGGCATTTAAAGGGCATTTGAATAAATAGAATGAATAAAATATATCTAACGTAGATGGATACATAGTTTAGTACAGTACATCATATATATGTGTGTGTGTGTGTGTTTGTAGAGAAGCTGATTCAAGGCAGATGTTTATGGATTGTTACGAGAATCTTTGCACTATAGCTCCGCAGTGCACAGTTAATGATGCATTGGCTTTCATTCAAGCCTGTCAGTACACTGAATTAGACCACAGTGGATAAAGTTGATAAATTGCGTTTTTGTGTCAGATGCAATATGGGACATCTGTGTAATGGGTCTGTAACTGTAGTTAAACACTTTCCAGCGTTACACTCATTTTACAGATTGTTGACATATAATCGTGTATATCCCTTTGACTGGATGTAATTAAGTTCCAACAACTTCAGGACATCTACAGAGGCTTTATCTGTTCCAGCACAAAGGGGTATGATTTATACCACTGGAATTTATTAAGAAAGCCCTTACAACTGGGCAACAATAGGTACTTTCAGTTAAAATTACCTGATTCATAGCCATATCACTGCAGATCACATGGCCATAATAAAAAAAGATAATAAATGGAGAAACAACTAACAAATGTAGAATGTGGAGGAATCTGGAATCCAATGTACTGTCTGATGTTCTTGTAGGCAAGGGTAGCCTAGGAACTCCCTAACTTTCCCAATACCCTGTACACAGATACATATCTCACTACATTGTCCAACTGTGGGTGCCAGTGCCACAGTCCCAAATGGGATGGAGTGCGAGCTGGGATTTAGATGTGTCCGGGAAAGATTGGGTGTGGCTTTTCTAAATTTTGGAAGTTATAAAATTGAAACACAACAACAACATACATTCTCTCCACCACAGCAGGTGTGATATGCCATTTCACTGCTTTGTCATGTGTAACATTGAATACGTTGATTATATAAGACTGTGGGAGACCCACACTAGGGTACCATGAGTCTAAGAAAGGAAGAATATAAATATACAAGGTATAACACCACTTTGTAACACTTCTAGCTAGCTGCAAATGATGGCTGGCATTGTTGTCACGGCTGCACCTTTAGTTAGAACCGTATATACTCGAGTATAAGCCGTCCCGAGTATAAGCCGAGGTACCTAATTTTACCTCCAAAAACTGGGAAAGGTTATTGACTCGAGTATAAGCCGAGGGTGAGAAATGCAGCAGCTTCTGGTAAGTTTCAATCTCGTTTTTGGATGACTATTCTTAGGTGCCGGCTACTATTCTTAGGCGCCTGCGAATATTCTTAGGCACCGGCTACTATTCTAAGGAGCTGGCGAATATTCTTAGGCGCCGACTACTATTCTAAGGTGCCGGCGAATATTCTTAGGCGCCAGCTACTATTCTAAGGCGCCCGCGAATATTCTTAGGCGCCGGCGACCGTTTTTGCGCTTGACCCGAGTATAAGCCGAGTTTTTCAGCATATTTTGGGGGCTGAAAAACTTGGCTTATACTCGAGTATATACGGTACATGGTACAAACTAGAAAACATGTTTAAATTTAGGGATGCACCAAATTCACTTTTTTGGGATTCGGCCAAACCCCTGAATCCTTCGTGAAAGATTCAGCTGAATCAAATCTGATTCCTTATTTGCATATGCAAATTATGGGCAGGAAGGGTGAAAGAGAACTGTGTGTGCAGTGTTTGGTTAAAATACTGTTTACTTTTTTGTGTGTGTGACGAAAAGTCATGGGATTTTAAAGATTCGGGATTCGATTTGGCCAGGCACAAGAATTCATCTGAATCCTGCTGAAAAAGGCTGAATCCTGGCCGAATACCGAATTCTGGATTTGGTGCATCCCTTCTTAATTTATTTGTTTTTGTTATTATACGTAAAGAGAGTAGTATCACGTCTGAACCATTTCAACCTTTCATTGCCAGACCCACCAACACAATAAAGCAGAGCACTCCGTTTGCTGGAGCAGTGAAGGGATTATCTTGTCTGGAAGTGACAGGAGCCCATCTGCTTTTTTGCCCTACTAGTGCAGTTTAAAAGCAGTTTCAAGCAAAGAAAGGCTTAAACTAAATGCACTTAAAATAAGGCATATTAATTATATTCGTTTTCCATTTGCACCCTGCAATAGCATTATTCCAGATTGTGATAATTAAGTGGCTTTGTGTAGTCAGCCATTTAGAATTCTGAGATGCCCCACAGATGTACAGCATGAGGCAGAGGGTTCATGGGAAAGGAATCTGAGTTAAGAAAAAATGCTGATGCTTGTTTTATTGCTATGGTGGTTTACGTTGTCTAAAATTTTCCTCTGTGGGGCAGACACCAACACTCTGATACTCGCTGGCTGTGCATTATATTCCGTAGAGATTTGCCATGACTTGTTCCTATAATTAACCGTCCAACTGAAATCTCTACACATAGGACCTCCATACACTCCTAAGTGCTATTTATGGTATTTACTTTAGTGCATGGATTTAACTGTAGCTTTATATAAAAATAAACTCCCCCACCTTCACAGCCCAGTCATGGATTCCATCCAACCAGGTCCCACTAATACCGCTATACCATATTTTCTATACATGTCACCAGCTCCAAGTCTTCTTTACCTATCAGAGATCCGTGCATTTGCTAGTAGACAACAGACGTTACCAATTTTCTGTCTGATATTTACATTATTAATTGGAGAGTTAGATCTAAAGTTACAGATCTCTACATAACAGTGGGATCCTAATCTAACACCCTAATTTTAGCTACACAAGCCCCATAATACTGTAACTCACCCACCCCTTGCCTGATTTAAACACTCCTCTAGCCTTTTAGCCATTATTTCCCAAGCACCATTGTATCATTTTTATTGGAGTGCAATCTATATAGATTATACCACAATAAAAAATCAGGCCGATGCTCTAGAAACCCAAACTTTTATTCCTATACCAAGACATTTGCGTCCACATTTGACCCAAGGGCCTCTCGTTTGACAGCCCTGAGATAGGTAATAGTCTGCAAATATTTGACAAAGGTTGAACTTTATAGGTGTGCGTTGCCATCCAGGGCACTTCATTAGAACTCTTAAATGTTGTAATTATAATCTGATATTCTTTCTATGAAGCAGAAGAATTAGAGCCCCTGCTATATAAAGACCATATAGACAAGAGCACACCTGATCATAAATAATTTCCTATAAAGTGCTTTTCAGTGTCTGTCAAAAATCTGTGTCTTCATAATCAAGTTTACACAGGTATGAAATCAAACATTTTCTGCAACAATATGGAGTATTTGAATGTTTATAATCCTCTTAATGCTAAATTACTTCTTTATTCTGAAGCAGATGGATGCAACATGTTCCTCTATTAGGGCTAGTCCACACGGGGAGATAGCGACGCGTTTGCGGTCGCGGCGACAAAGCGCCGCGACAGTCGCCGCGACCGGCGCAGGCGACAGTTTTGTATGGGCGCCTATGTAAAAACGCCTGTGCTAACCACACGAGGCGATGCGCTTTTCAACAGTCGCCTGAAAAAGCCTGGCGAGGCATTTTCAGGCGACTGTTGAAAAGCGCATCGCCTCGTGTGGTTAGCACAGGCGTTTTTACATAGGCGCCCATACAAAACTGTCGCCTGCGCCGGTCGCGGCGACTGTCGCGGCGCTTTGTCGCCGCGACCGCAAATGCGTCGCTATCTCCCTGTGTGGAATAGCCCTTAAAGTGCATTGCCGTTTTCCTTTGAAGACGGTTTGAAGTTTTGACACAGTGCAATGCTGCCAGCAGTGAGAAACTATAAACAAACCAGGGTGTGAAAAGACCATTTAGAGATACTGATTAGTCCAAAGAAATAGTGATTCTGAATAAAGATAGGAGCAAGATAGTGTTTAAAAATGTCAGTCGCTGAAAACATTAGTTTATTTATATTTGTGGTTTAGCCCTCTTGTTGCTCCAGTTTCCTCCCCCAGTCCTAAAAACATATGAAGCAGGCGTATTGGCTCCTTAATAGGTTGAACCTAGAGAATGTGTGACTGTTTTAAGCAATTTCGATTGTAAGCTCCACTGGAATGAAGATAGATAAGAATGGCACATTCTCTGTCAAGTACTATATACCCCATATATCATACAAAGTGAGGTTTGCTTCCATAACACTGATATAACTGAATATTTCAAAATGCACATTTATATCTGCATTATGTTATATAGTTCTTATACTTGTATTTCTGTTCTAAGCACAATTGGTGTGAATTTATATACACACACAAACATACGTGAAAGGGGTGGTGGTGCTGCTTTTACAAGGCGCTGCTTTCTCTACAAACAAAAACTGTGAAGTTATAAATAAGGCAGGCAATTGCAATATTTATATGAATACGGTGATGTTCTTTTTCTTAGCAGATTCAATGAGCAGTGCCTATGTCCTCAGGTTGCTGTGCAAACATGTAGTACTTGTCTAGCTCACTACCTATTGTCTGTAACCCAGTGCTTATTCTGTACATGTATGAGGCCTGTTATCCAAAATGCTTGTGACCTGGGGTATTCCAGGTAAGGGATCTTTCCATAATTTAGATCTCCACACCCTAACTTTCCCAATACCCCGTACACAGATACATATCTCACTACATTGTCCAACTGTGGGTGCCAGTGCCACAGACCCAAATGGGATGGAGGTTCTCAGAAAGCAAGCTGGGATTTAGGTGTATCTGTGACCTTTGGAGACCCACACCAGGGGACCATGAGTCTGAGAAAGGTAAAATATAAATAATATAATATAAACATGAGTGGCCGAATACTGAATTCTGGATTTGGTGCATCCCTACTAAATTTATTTGTTTTTATTTTTATACTTAAAGAGAGTAGTATCCCGTCTGAAACATTTCAACCTTTCATTGGCGGACCCACAAACACAATAAAGCAGAGCACTCCGTTTGCTGGAGCAGTGAAGGGATTATCTTGTCTGGAAGTGACAGGAGCCCATCTGCTTTTTTGCCCTACTAGTGCAGTTTAAAAGCAGTTTCAAGCAAAGAAAGGCTTAAACTAAATGCACTTAAAATAAGGCATATATAGAACATGTTTTAAGTCTGCTAAAAATCATTAAAACATTAATTAAACTCAAGAGGATTGTTTTGCCCACAATAATTAATTTTAAATTAATAATTTTATTTTAATTATTTGATTAAAATGGAGTCTTTGGGAGATGGCCTTTCCATTGTTGCTTTCTGGATTACAGGTTTCTGGTTAATGGATCCCATACATGTACTAGTAGAAATGAGAATTCCAGTGTGACCACCAATCAGAACACTCTGTGCATACCTGAGAAAAGTCAGCGGAAGGGACCAACCACAACAAGAAGTATTTCTATTTGGAGACAGAGCTTAGATCTATTTAAATGGGTTATAAACCTTTAAATTAACTTTTAGTATGATGTAGAGAGTGATATTCTGAGACAATTTGCAATTGGATTTCATTTTTTATTATTTGTGATTCTTGAGTTATTTAGCTTTGTATTCAGTTCTGCAGTGTGCTATGTTAGCAATCTGGTTACTAGGGTCCAAATTGCCTTACCAACTATGCATTGTTTTGAAGGCTGGAATATAAATAAGAGAGGGCCTGAATAGAAATATGAGTTATAAAAAGTAGAAATAACAATACATTTGTAGCTGTACAGATAATTTCTCTTGTAGATGGGGTCAGTGACCCCCATTTCAAAGCTGGAAAGAGGCAAAAGAGCAAGGCAAATAACTAAAAAATTGGCAAAGTCGCCAAACAACTGGATCTCTCACCGATATTCCCAGCTTGAGATGGACAATATTGGGATCACAATGAGGAGGATACATGCGATCAGATCGATGACCGATCAATGAACTGATGCAGTCCTCGATCCAACAGGATTTTCTAATCTGCCTGATCAACATCTGGCCGATTTTTGGCCAGATATTGATCAGGGAAATCCCATACACTGACCAATAACCTGCCAACTTAATCTGTTGGCAGCTATCTGCTCGAGGATGGGGTCCTTTAGACAGACTCCCTGCAGCCTCCCACAGACATGAATAGGTAATGTCTGAGAGCACCAATATTGGCATTTTTAAATTAAAAACGCTTGCCAGTTGTCTGTTGCATTTGGTAACCTTGGGGGCACAAATAAAGAGCTTTAAGAGAGTCTAGTCAAGCCCTCAACTAATGTAACACCGTGAACCTTAACTTCAATTACAATTTTAATCAGAAGTCAATCTAATTAAAATGTTTGATATTCAAAATCACAGGCTTCCATTTCTTAGTGTATATATATTAAATGCTTAGTTAATCTTAAACTGAGCACTGTCTGCTCGATGGCAATTTATCTCTTTTTAAATGTTTTTCTCTTGACTGCCAGATCAATGCCTGTCTACTTAAATTTCCCAAACTGACATTACATACTAAAAATTTCGTGCCTCTAATAAAACACTGCAGGCCTTTGGATTAAGGTAAAGAAATAAATGAATAGCTGGCTTTAGCATTACATTGTAAAGTTCACTCACTAATACTGGCTAGCCAGAACATACTGTGCTTTATATACTTCATATCCATTTGGTTGCTTTAAAGTCAACAACTCTCAGAAATATCGAATCAGCACATATTCGATTAACTCATTCTCCCAGCTAAAGCTGGCATTTCAGTATGTCTGGGGGAAATCTAATAAACATCTAGCAACATAAAACCCACCAAATAGTGCCAGAACTTGGGCTAGGCAGGAGATGCATCTGCATAGGGGCAATGATTTTGTTTAAAGGTATGCACACTAATAGAAGGCTCAACATTAGACCAGCTCCATGTTTCATAACTCCCTGCTGGCCTGTATCTGCCATTAACTTCTGACATTTGGTGGGAACAGAGTCACATTTGTATTTAGTGTCAAAACCGCTTGTCCTGGCTCTGCAACCAGTAAGCCAGTTGCATTTACTACAGATAGTTGCATTCTTTGAATTCTTTGAAATTAAACATCAGAGGGCTTATTAACTTCCCATGGGCAGAGTTCAATATGTATATTGATAAATGTATAAATAGGTGCAAACTTTGAGCACCCAAGGAGCAGGTCCTTGCACTACAAAATGGAGTACACAGACCTTGAGATTTCTTGTCTGTGTTCTGCAGCGCTGTATTCAAGAGGGGCAGGCAGAGGAGGCATGTAGGCATCTTCTCTCCAGATCCCTTGCACATCCTTTAGATGTGGCAGTTAGTGAGCAACAATGGGGTCAAGCTGCAAAGCAGCCCTGCACTTATCCTGTGACAGTCAGTAATGACAGAGCTGGCTTGGGCCTACCAGCAACTCACGTTGGATTAAGTCCAGACCCTGGCCTTTTGTAAATGACCCCTTTAATTGCTTTCAATGGGTTACTAGATCTCATGTAAACATAGTGACTTTTATGAAATTATATTAGCTTATAATTCTCCAACCCTACCATTGCTTTGGAACTCCAAGTTGCACCAGTCACACTTTTGGTAGCCCTGCAGTATGATTTTGAGTATATGCATAAATAAATGACTATTTGCAGAGAACCTTTCCATATATGACCAGATGTGGCCAATATCAGCTATACAACTCAATACTCTGGACAAGTATTCCAGTCTGTGAGTTGTTTTGGCCTATCATTCTGCAATCCTATTGCACTGCAGATTTGGAAACTGCATTTCTTTGTGCACTGTCAGATTAGAAAGTGATAAGGGCCATAGATATACATGGGCATGGTAACCATCTATTTTGGTTGCAGATTGATAGGGCAGATACCAGAAGGTGGTGTCCACCATATGGCCAACTTAAGGTGCTTAACTGCAAGATATAAATCACATTATAGTGATCAGTAGAGACAGCACAATGGCTGCTTTCTCTCATTGAAATGGCTGGGAAGAATTTTATAAACTGGCTTCAGAAATAAGAATAACTCATGTGAGAGGCATGATGCTGGAGCATGGTGATGTGCAGAATGACAAGCCAAAAATCAAAAATAATTTGGAAAATAAACCTAATCAGATTTCGTATGTATTTGGGTCTATGCAAATTGTCTGTAATTTACTTTGATATAGTTCTTTAGAATATATTATATCATTATAAATCGATACATATGGACAACCCATGGCAATAAAATATGCTATTATTGTGCTATAACTCTATCTGAATACTAATTGAACAGACTGAGCCAAACCATCCTAATGCTGAGAGCTTGTGTTCTCTGTCACAACTGATTAAAGGAAGTTATTAAATCATTTGTAATAATAAAATCCTAATAGGCTCTAGGCTTCTTCACTTTTTACCAAAGCAGATAACAAATGTAAACAATAAAGTCTGAGGTTCATTTGTTTTCCTGAGTTCATATGTAGGAAGATTAAGTTTTTTCATTAAATTATTCTCTATAAAACATTAGCTTGGTCCCTGGTGGTTTATGGTTTTTTTGCTATAATGTTATTGACTTTTACACTCTGAAAAATGACTCCGCCACAAGTCAGTAACAAGTCCTATGTACTGTTCATAAATGGTTTTCCTAGTAGTCAATTCAGACTTTCACACAGCGCTCGTTGCCCCCTGCAGGTACCAAAAACAACTCATGTCTCCCTGAAGCCATTATTTGTATTAAAATATTTTTTATGATTGGGTAGATAAAACATAATATTAAAGGAAACCCTGCATGCTTCAACGGTTTCTACAGCCAGATTGGCCATTACTATAACAGTTTTGAAAAAATCCAGCACTTATCTCACTAGTAGGGGTTAGTTGACATCTCTGCTTCGGAGGTGGAAGAAAATAAGGGCATGCAAAGTTGTAGATGAACCTACCTACAACTACATTCCAAAGAAGATCCTCTGTATCCAACTAGAAGGTGACTGCTCAGTGGGAATGTTGAGAGGATGGGCCACAACTACATTCCAAAGAAGGTCCTCTGTACCCAACCAGAAGGTCATGGCTCAGAGGGATGTTCCTGGACCAACTTAAACAGATACTGACACCTGAAATTAAACTTTTTTTTACATCTATTATAATATTGGCTTTGGAAGCTACTTCTAAATTTGCCATAAAGTATTTGCATGATGCTTTTACCTGTCTGATCCCCCATGTTCCTGTATGAGGGGGTGCCATATTTGTGCAGCAGGAGTCCGTTAGCATTAGAAACTGTAACTAACAGGCTGAGATGGGACAGTCAGGTTGGCAAAGTCAGTCAGTGTCAGAGTGTCAGAGAGTCAGGCTTAGGAACTTCAACTAACAATTATATACAAAAACAAACCCCTCAGCAAAAAATGATCACCATGACCTATAGGTAACATGTAATGTACATTCATATGCTAAAATTCATTTTTTAGTGTCAGTATCACTTTAAGGTGTACCTCTGGAGTAGAAGATTATCAGCAACTGGAGGGCTGCAGAGGGCAAAATATGCATTGACAATTCTTTTGGGCACTTTGAACTTAACACAAATCCTGCAAAAGATATTTGGAGCTCTCCACAATAATATTACCACAGCATACAGACAAATGCAGAGTTGGAAGTGATCTTCAAGGACCATTGATAACCATGGGCATCATTACTATAGGAGGCTAAAGTGGCTTGGGCATATTGAGAGGATGGGCTACAACTTTATTCCAAAGAGGGCCTTCTATATCTGTCAGGAAGGTCACTATGCAGTGGGATGTTCCAAAGAGAGATGGCTGCACCACCTCAAGTACATGTGGAAGCCTGAAGTGAGGAACTGGAGGCGAATAGCATTGTCATGAGATAAATGGTGAGCAATGCTCTGCAAGGAAGGTTAATGCAAAAAAGTCAAAAAGGAGGATATGAGCAACTGGACAGCTACAGAGGGCAGAGATTACAACATACCTCCTTGGCAGTTGCACTTTAGATATTTTAATATACCCCAGCTGCCCAAGCATCGATGTATGCCAAAGCATGGGCAACATGGGGCAACTTTCAAAGGATGAATGGCAAGTAAGTGTGCTCTAACTGACACACTGTATACACATGTATTTCCTATACAGTTCAGGGTGCTGATGATCCCATACATATGCTTATGGGGTTTAAAGGCCAAAGAGCTGTCGCCTTTTTAGCTAATTAGATGTGGAATTTGATATGCCACAAACCAGTGATCATAAAATTGTACGGTAAATTGCCAAGTGGCTTATGTGCCAGCAGATAAAGGCACGGTGCCATATATACAACAGCTGTGAGTGCCCACTTTCTATTCTGTTTATTTGCTTGTACTTTGAAATGCATGCTGTCTTATTTAGACTATTGGTGTAGCTGGACCATTCCTATCAACGTGTCAGTAAGTCCCCTCTTCTGTTTTAATGACACAGCATTTGCACTCTCACATAGCCGGAAAGCTTTATGGCAGGCAAACTATTGTATCACTCAAGTCTACAGTGTTCCCAAGTGACCCAACTTATTGTCTACTGGCATTTTGCTAAGCTTTACTTACTGGAGGCGTAATATGGCCACTCTTTATCTGTTTTTTTTATAGAGAAAATGTACACCAGTAATAAAAAGGACAGCGTTTTCTGCTGGTCTAGAAACCCATAGCAACAAATCAGCTGGTAGAATTTATGTCTTCCTGGTTCAGTTTAAGCACTGTATTGCTTGGTATGAGCTTCTAGAACTGTAGCAATTTTGCACCTTAATCTACAGTAATTAGATATAGACAACCTGTTGCTGTTTAATGATGTGGGACTTCAGCACCCAGCATTCTCTAAAAGGTATGCTCTGTGTGCATGAATTTAGCTTAGTTCTCACAGGTGGGTTGAGCTGCTATTGATCCATTCATCTGTTTACAAAACAAGCACATGAGTAATGATGTAGGTGTGCCACGATAACATGCACTGCTGCTAATGTATGTTGTACCAGGAACCAGGGTGTCAGGGGCAGATTGGCTGTCTATGGCTGCCTTTAGTACCATACCTTATAAATGGTCCTGGGGAGACAAATACGGCCATGGAAGGACCTATATATTATAACAGATCTATAATAAGGCTGTTGTACTGCTCAGCTGGTACCTCAGTTCTATGACTCTGGTTGCAAAAATGCCAATTTAGCCATTCATTCCTGACCATTGGTATGACTATGAGCCTGTAAGTGGCATCCCTGATCAAACTCTGGTGCTATCACACTAGTTTTGGACAAGGTTAATATATGCCCAACGTCTGCCAATGTAAAACTCTGGCAGTAAGGAAAACACATTTTGTTATTTTCTTTCCGCCCTGTCCAGAAGCTCGGGAAAGAGTTTGTGCACACACATATATAACAGCTCCTGTGTGCTGGTCTATATATAGGGCACAATCTTACATTCTGCAGATAAGATACACAGGCTACTCAAGGCTGAGGAGGGCATATCAATCAATGACTGTAAATCATTAATGGGATCCCTTATCTCTGGTGTGACTTACGATCCACTAGCAGAGGAAGGGTTAAGAGCAACTGTCAGGCAGAGCTTTCTGTACGGTTTATGACACTGTCGCTGTTATCAGTCAAATGTGTTTAGACTGCAGTGTCCCCGCCAACAACTTTATAAAGAATCCCAGTCTCCAGAATAGTTTCCAGATGAGCACAGCTATCGTATTATTGTACATTGCTGGTTCCCCTATGTAACTGGGCGCCAGCCCTAGCTATGGTTTGTACAAAGGAGATATGCTACAGGTATGAGATGCGTTATCTGGAAACCTGTTTTCCAGAAAGCCCCGAATTAAGGAAAGGCGGTCTCCCATACACTCCATTTTATCCAAATAAGCAAAACTTTTAAAAACTATTTCCTTTTTCTCTGTAATAATTAGGGATGCACAGAATTCGAATCCAGGATTCAGTTTGAGATTCAGCCAGGATTCTGACTTTTTCAGCAGGATACGTATTCGGCCAAATCTTTGTGACTGGCCAAACAGAATCCTAATTTGCATATGTAAATCAGGGGTGGGAAGGGAAATGACGTGATTTTTCATCACAAAACAAGGAAGTAAAAAATTTTTTCCCATGTTTTCCTTACCCACCCCTAATTTTGCATATCCATTTGCAAATTAAGATTCAGTTTCGTTCCAGTATTCGGCCGAATCTTTCACAAAGGATTCGACCAAATCGCAAGTAGTGGATTAGGTGCATCCCTAGTAATAATACAACAGTACCTTGTACTTTATCCAAACTAAGATATAATTAATCCTAATTGAAAGCAAACCCAGCTATTGAGGTTATTTAATGTTTTCTAGTAGATTTAAAGTATGAAGATCCAAATTACGGAAAACCCCAGGTCCCAAGCATTCTGGATAACAGGTCCCATTCTTACACTGGTAAGGATGATGTTTGCAAGATGATTAAATCAAAATAAGGGCATATGTGTTCCAAAGCTGTTGGCCACTTGACGGCACTGTGGATACAAGAGCTCCCTATGATATTCCCATTGGGTGAAGACAGCAGTGGGCTGTCTGTTCAGTCCTTTCTTAATAGGTCTGCATAGGTCTCTGTTATGATCTGGTCATTGGCCTGAGGCCTGAACAATTGGATCCGCCTGATTTTGCCCGCCTTCTGTGTGGCAAACACTGACCTTGCCAAACAAGTGGATCTTTTCATGTACAGCTAGTGTTTCTATTTTAGTAATTTTTGGTATGAAGTTGACAATTTACAGTTGGTCTTTATTTTATGTTTGTGGTTTTTAAGATAGTTTTTGTTGTTGTTTTGTGAATCAGGCTACTGCAACCAGCCAATAATTTGGAAGTCAGAATAAAAGTTGTAGAAGGCACCAAAATAAAAAAAAAGCAATAAAAATAAGAATACTGATAGAAATATACCCTCACATTCACCATATTTTTTTTTCAATGTAGCATTGTGTGCCCAGAATTTGAGTGTAATTGTGGAAATGGAACCTGATGCATAAAAATGAGCACAATTTGTTTGTATGAATGTGATCACCCATCGAAACTGGGGCCAACTGTAATGCTGAATGAATACCTTAGAAAGTTATAAGGGCATCCATTTGTGTGACATTTGATTTTTCATGTTCTCTAACATTTCAAGTAGCTCTTTGCACACAGGATCACTTTAAGGGGTTTGCCTGGGCCCCCAGACCCATAGGGGCCCTCGGGGGGAGGGGAACTTTGATCAAAAAGATATTGTGTAACAGTAGTTAGATATGTTTAGCCCAAACACCAATAAGTTCAACCCGCAACACTTCAGTTGTTGAATTGTAACTCCCAGCAGCCCACTGACACTAGGAGTTGCTGGGAGTTAAAATTCAACTACTTGAGTGTTACAGGTTGGACTCCCTGTTTGGGCAGTTTAACAACATCAGAAGATTATTATATTTAATATCTCTGTGTCTTTTTTTTCCCCTCATAACTGACCTCTGGGGCTAGAAGGTTCCCGCATCTAGAGCCCCGCACATGCCTCCCTCCATCCCCGCGTGCACATAAGGATTATTTAGAAAGCTTAAATATTACATGTGACATCATCCTTGCTGCTGTCAAGGGAAGAGAGAATTAGTTTTCTTTGTGTTCTGCTCAGCGCTGGTGGGGAGGGGCCCTTCTCACCCCTGCAGTGCACAAGAGGCCGCAGACACAGGGTCCTCTCATCAATTTGCAGCTTAGCTTTGCTGCAGAGCTAGTGCAAAAATAGTGCCAATAATCACACACACAGGAACATTCCTGCCATAGCTTTAAAATGTAACATAGTTCCCCTTTATACAATTTACCAGCAAAAAAGTGAAAACAATCAGCATATTCTGCATTCTCTTAACGGTATCGTTCAATGCTATAATTTACTTATAATTATAATAATTAACTGGGCTTTAGATAGCACCAACAAATTCCATAGCCCTGCACAATAGAGGGGTGTATACATCAAGCATACAAACTACACAGCAATACTGAGTGGTACAGGGGGTAAAGAGGGTCCTGCTCATTATTATAAGTACCCCCATAGCTGCATAATGTGCTCTATAATTCTCCGTATTCCTGTAAATAAACTGAGCTCTACAAACACTGTTTCCAACTCTGCCGAGATCTCTCGGCTCATGACAGCTTTGCGTTGTCTCTAATCGGGGTCTTTACACAAAGCACTGAATGGACATTAATATTTAATCAGGGCTGTTAACTCGGGACCTTGCAGACAGTGGTCCTCAGCTTGTTCCTGTTGTGTGTGGCCCTTTAAAAAAAATAATAACATTAGCAAAAAAAATATATATATATTCCCCCACTCCCCGCGTTAAGTTTTATTTTTACAGATTTGGACACATTCTTTTTATCCATGCTGTATTACATTGGGTTTAAACTTCAGCAAATGAAATGAATGACCGTCTTTAAATCAAATGAAATGAACCAGGGTTCTCTTGCTGTACTCCAGTTCCCAGCATCCCCTGACAGTCTGCAGGGATATGTTTTACTACTCTAATAGGGGTTCCAGGGCTAACATTGAAGGGATCCTCTCAGAGGTCTTAGGGTTAATGGTAGGGTTAGCAAAGAACATTTTCCCAGAGGGTAGTGCTTACACCACTAGGGTTATCGTTTAACTAGAGGCTTTGAGAGTTATGACTTTAAAGAAATAATCTGCAGAATCTTTGGAAACTGGAATGGTATTTAAGAGCAAAACCCCCTTAAAAGTGGCCTAATAGTAAAAAAAATAAATTGGGGGCTCAGCAGTGACGCCCCCCCTCTCTCTGCCACTGCAGTTCCGATCAGCAGACCCCCAGTGCCTATTTCGGTCTCTCCCTGCTCTGATGTGCTCACAGCCCAGCTGCCTGCCTTGATTTGTCATAATGCAGAGAGAAGGGGAGAAAAGGGAAGCTTGCTCTGCAGCATTGCAGGTACGGAGGCACCGAGAGGACAAAAGAAGCAAGGCGGCAGGCTTCCCAGGCAATCCAAAGGGGGGCTCAGGCAGCCCCTCCCTGCATAAGCAGACGGTTGTCATCTGAGGGCAAGAAGAGAGGTGGAAACAAAAGCAGAGGCGTGCTCTGATCAGCACTGCTGCAGGGACAGCGCCGGAGCCCACCTGCATTCCTGGAAAGTCAGATCCAGGAGCAGCTCCTTACTCACAGGCAGCAGCAGAGACACTGCGAGAGGGCAAGGTTAGAGTGCCAGGCTAGGGGACTGGGCAATGCCACACTGTATCTGCACTCAGGGGCACAGCTAAGTCTACTGGAAGCGACAGTGTAAATCCAGCAAGTTGGGCAGAGGAAGTGGGCTGTTTACCTGGGGCACGTGTTGTAGGAGATTTTGCTACAGAGTCACAACAGGAGGCAAAGTTTAGTCAAGAGACAAAGAGCAAGAGGGAAAGGGGGGTTAAAAAGATTTCATCCTAAACAAAGACAAACTTTACCATGGCTCGTCCTTCCCAGGAGCGCGCTTTCTAAAAAGTGGACTTTTTTTTTTTTTTTCTAAGCTGGACTTTCAATGGAGAATAAAGTAGAAGGTAGATGCTTTCTGTTCCGTGGGAGGGTGTTTTTGTGAGTGTTTTTCTATCCCTGTGATGTGCTGTGAGTACCATTGCTGTCTTTTTTTTTTTTTGTGCTGTGTAACATTATTGTGCTTGTTCAAACTGTGAATGACGTGATCCTGTGAAATGAATCACTCTTACTAACCACTGTTTGCATTGCCTTCAGCAATTTGACCAATAACTCCCTTTCTCTTTCCTTTTTTCCTTAAAAAAATATTATCAGTAATGCAGAACCGGGTGCTAAGCATGGCACTAAAAAGGGTTATATGACTCAACACAAAGACATTCTTCCTTTAAGGGTCTTGATTGTCAGGGAAGTGTTAATGTATTTACAGCAAACTGTAGAGTTTAACTCCGAGCTGAAGATGAGTTCAGGCAACTGATGCACTGCATGTTCCCTCTCCTTTTGTGTATTGGGGTCAGTGGTAATATTAATCAGTGGCGCATTCTCAAGTGCAAGGTGCAGGATCAGCTGTGCAATGCAGTACCCTGCCTATGTGCCAAACAGAAGGGCACAAAAAAAAGTTTATGAGGAGCCTCTGACAAATACAATTCTGGACTTAACCATCTTTGAGGTGCTGTTACATACAGGTAGGGCAATTACTCAGAAGTTAGAACTTCTTCCCCTCCTTTGTATTGTTCAAAATTCTTTGATTAATTCAATCCTGGAATTCTTATCCATAAACCTAGCAGGATTTTTAGTGTGTGTTGTTTTTTTTTTCATTATAGGACTGAGCAAGCAGTTATTATAAATATATGATGCATTTCCTTAAATACATAGTAGCCATGCAATATCTACAGTACCAGCCCTACATGGTGTGTGTAAATGTATTTGTTTGCTCCACCCCCTTGTTTTCTGGAGTTTTGGACATTATGCAGTAACTATTCACAAGGAAGGTGAAACTTGCCTTTATAGCGCTGTGCTTTCAGATTCAGGTAAACATGTCCGATTAGTTTGCTTTCCCTTCTTCGGACTCTGATCTATGACTTTGCCGTTGTTTTAAATGTGTTTGCTGTGAAACAATTCTCCGATGAAACAGTAATGACTGCCCTTTTTACTGCCATTCATTTTTCTTTTCTTTTTTTTTTGACTTGTGTATACATTGAAGTTTCCTGACACGTGTCAGAAAGTAGCTGCCCTTCAATAGACTGTAGCTGGGACAGAGACAAAGATAGGGGCAATTGAACTGTTTGCAGCTGGGACAGAGACAAAGATAGGGGCAGTTGAGACAAAGACAGGAGCAGTTGAATCATTTGCTGCTGGGACAGAGACAAAGATAGGGGCATTTGAACTATTTGCAGCTGGGACAGAGACAAAGATTGGGCAGTTGAACTATTTGCAGCTGGGACAGAGACAAAGATAGGGGCAGTTGAGACAAAGATAGGAGCAGTTGAAGCATTTGCAGCTGGGACAGAGACAAAGATAGGGGCATTTGAACAATTTGCAGCTGGGACAGAGACAAAGATAGGGGCAGTTGAGACAAAGATAGGGACAGGTGAACCATTTGCAGATGAGACAGAGACAAAGAGAGGGGCAGTTGAACTATTTGCAGCTGGGACAGAGACAATGATAGGGCAAGTTGGGGCAAAGATGGGGCAGTTGAACGATTTGAAGCTGGGGCAGAGACAATTATAGGGGCAGTTGAACTATTTGTAGCTGGGACAGAGACAAAGATAGGGGCAGTCAAAGTATTTGTAGCTGGGACAGAGACAAAGATGGGGCAGTCGAACTATAGCTGTACTGTACCCTTTGTGCACCCAGTGCAGTCTTGTTTACAGAAGACTTAAAGCAGCCGCATTGCAATAGATTCGATCAGAAGTCACGTCGTTTTTCCAGTTCATTCACTTGTTAATGTTAATGAACAGGCAGCTTGTTTGAAATGTGTTACATGTCATTGAACCGAATCAATAGGGAAGCCCGGCTCTGGTAGCATGGGCAGTATTATTCTGGCTATGATATGGAGGGCAAGATTCAATCTTTTACAATGCATAAATAAGATTTTTCCAGCTGCTGTATTTGCTCGGCTGTTCATTTGTTGTAAGCGGTGGTGATGTCACATTGTTTTTTCCACCCATGCACATTAGCTGGAGCTACAGGATTGCAGTGTTGAGCGCAGGCTGTTTTTTTCCATGGATTGTACCCAAGTTGTGTTCATTGGATGGTGTGAATTTGTGAATGAGTGTGTGCTGGGGGTGGGGAATGCAGGTAGCCGCTTCCTAAAAAGAGAACCCACGATAGCACCGCATAGGCTTCTGGAATACAAATAAGGGAATGGGGTATGCATGGTGCATGTTAAGAAATGGCATAAAAAGAAGATTTGTTTAGCTTCACAGCATATATACTGAACCCTGTTTCGCTGCCAGTGGTTTATTCATTGACGGGTTTCAGAATAAAAATGCTATTAGCACATTCATTCAAAAAACAGGAACATCTGTGCCGAAGAAAGGAGATGGGTGACTTGTTGATTCAGACTTACGTTTGCCATAGTGCAGCAATAGCTCAGATGGGCTGGCTTGCTCCCTTTAATTCAGAGATCGGCAACCTGCCTCCCTCTGTATCTAATGTCGGAACTACAACTCCCAGCATGCATATAAAACCTTCTGCAGGCATAACTGAATTGCATATACTTAATATTTTCTTTTAAGTTACTTGCAGCAGCATTGACTGACAATGTTTTGCACATGAATTATAGGCGTGCCATATGCATTCACTCACTCCTTGAAATTGGGTCAATAACAGGCAGTATCTTCAGGGAGACAATGGTCCTTGACGATTTAAAGACTTTATTCTATGTTATCATTTGAAAGTGAAATACAATCTTAAATGTCAGTAATTATTAATCGACATGGAGCTACCTGACATCTCTTTCTTTCAGTAGCTTTTAATGTATAAGTAACCCAGGAAAACGTTCCTTAGCATTCAGTTGTTTTGTACTGCTAACTGGGGTAGGGAGCCAGGAGCAAAGGAGTAGTATATAACTGATATGTGATCATTTTTATTGATTGTAAACAGATTGGAAGGAGCACCCTTAACAAAGAAAAAAAGCTATGAACACCCAGTGTTTAATCTAAGTTATTAAGTAGTCCTTAAAGGGGCTATATACTGTTGTGTTCTGTCATCCGTCATGAGCCAGATAAAAATAATTGTACTGGAAATCAGTTCTGCCTTTTCATTTAATTGAAAGAAATAGGGCAGAAACAAAACACGAGTAATTAATAATGCTAAAAGATGAAGGTGTGATTCTTTAGCTTATGTCATTATTCTGTACTCATCAATATCATTGCTTTGTTTCATCCCTAATACCTCCCCATGTCACACGTTGGAAGGTGGAGCTAGATTTAAAGTTAATGAGCTTTGTATAAATAATCCCCTCCTGATGCCTCAGGTTTACACGTAAGAAGGAGTTCATTATAGGGAGTTGTTAATCTGATAAATTACCTCCACATTCTATAGTGCAGCAAAAGCCAAACATTTTATTACAATAATAAACAAAAGGGGTGTCCATCATATGTCCTTTTTTTGTGCTAATGCAGAATACAAGTGTATTTTGCCTTTTGAAGATTTAACCAACAGGATCAATTCTTAATGGTAAGTTGATATGTCATTGTATATGCTAATGCTTCATATGTCTCAAAGGCCACTAATTTGCAAGTTTTTATGTATGGACTTTCATTTGTGAAAAATATATTATAATTACTTACAGTTGCTGGAGAGGCTTCTGCTGTACATTTGCAGACACTGCTAGGTAGACGCAAACATCAACTGCACCCCAAGGTTTTATAGTGCACTTTGCACCTAGCCCCACATGTTGCATTTTAAGGCATGAGTACAAACAGTTGTGCCTTCTTTGTATTCTACGCTGCCTGTGATTAGTGGTTTTGCATATAGAGGGGCAGGTAAGTGGAATTTGCCCAGTGTTATGTCATTCAGACATGAAATCTATTGAGTGCTAGGGGACACAAGGTGCTGGGGAGCCAACAGGGCTGCTTTGTGCCTCCCCTTTGTTCCTCGTAAACCTGAAACTGAAGTCTGTGAAACGCTGGCCATTAAATATGTCCTTACTAAAGACATTTTACACCATGGGTTTAAAGCTGTAGGCGTTGTCACCCTCCAGATCATTACTTCCATTATGTTAGGACCTTCCCAAGACCTACAGCATTCAAGGGGTTAATAATTATAATATTTATAAACTTCCTGACAATCCATCAATTAGTTGGCCTTACATCCTGGAATGAGTGGCATAGCCTTTTTATTTTATAAATAATAAGTTCTTTATCTGACTGTACTTCCACCGAGATCCAGTAATGTTAATTTCTTGGAAGCAGAAGCTTATCTGTCACTGGGAAATGCAGTTTAGAACTTTCAATCACTTTCCAATAACTGTTCCCAGTATTTATCTCTTTATAGTCTTTTGTTGAGCAATCATTAATTTTAATTAGATGTGCCTCTCAGTCGAGTGCTTTAAGATGGAAAATGCAAGTATAATAAATATAGACATTATATTGTTAAGGACATGTGCATGTACTTCCAAAACGCTTAAAAATATCCAACTTAATATCCGTAATGGAATTTTCCTGCTGCAAGACAAAGAGATAGTGAGAGTGATGTCATGGTCCCCAAATGGTAATATGTGGGTGACATTGTGAGCTATGTGACATGCTTGGTTCAGTTGTGCCTCTAGCTGAGAAGAAAATAGCTCTGTCTAACAGCATCTCACATTGTTATTATTCGTCCTCTGATTAACTGATCCAAATGTACTAACAGCTCAATAAAAATGTAGTTTACTGTCAATTTAGTGGCTGGCTGGTTTTTAATACTGTTTCAAAGAAATGCATGAGAGACTGCATATCCCTCACTGGAACTGTGCTGGTTTTTATCTTGTGTTATTATGCCTTGTCTTTTCCGTGTTCATTAATCATTAGAATTTTGATGAAGTTCATGAAGCATGATTATGAATATAACCCTGCTAAATCTTTGCAGCGTGTGGAACTGTTTTTCATGTGCTGCATTATTTCTGATCCACCATGACCTTTTGCTTCTAAATTTCTTATATCGTCCCTCTAACAAAATGGTTTTCAGACCTTTTTTTCTCAAACACCCCTTTGAGGTCTGACATTTGGCAGGGCCCCCTTAAGCCTATAACACGGTTACAGACATATGAAAACATTGCTGTGGCAGTTAAACATCAATAGTTACAAGAATATCTGGGACATCAAATAAGTATTCTCCCCAAACCTTGCTCTGAGTGGCTTCCGAGTATATACATATACTGAATGAGAGCAAATGTGCATTCAACTCAAATATATCCTCCAGTGGCCTTCAGACCGAGCCCCTAACCAAGGCTCTGAACCTCCTAGAGGGCCACATTTTGGGAACCAATGCTATAGAAGTAATGATACAGTTCAGTACGGTTCCTCTAAATTCCACAGTGCATTTCTTCATTGTCTAATGCAGATGTGTGCTATAATACCTAATATAACACCAGCAGCGAATTAGTGCATGAAGTTGTAGTGCACTCACAGCTATAGGGTCGCATTTGTTGTGTTTTGCAGTTGTTGTGGTTTAGGAACAATCAGAGCCACCAATCTACAGGAAGTGGTACTTCCTTTTTGACATTATTGTTTCACATCTTTGGTTTGAACTGCTTCCAACCCCGCCTCCCCCTGCAGTGGATATTTTCTGGATATCCTCTAAATTATGCACCGGGGGATCAATCATTGTCACAGGATGATCTGTCAGAATTACTCATCCACATATTGATCCATCAAAGCTCTTACAAGCAGATCATTAAAATGTGCAGTGTGGCAGGCCTAAGGACAGATAATTGGTTCTGCAGTATTATTTGTTGTATGGGCACCCAAAGATGTATTGTTCATATTTTAAAACATGGACCAATACTACCTAGTGAATTTATAAGAGGGTTTTAATCAAATAAGTCCAGCTTTATGATGAATTAGGGGAACTTTAGTTGTGCAAACTGACTATCCATTACTCAAAAGTTTTTTACAAGAGCTTCACAGTTTATTGAGTATATATACCTATGGAGGTTCTAAGTAACCAAGGCATTAAATGACAATAAATGAATAAAATATGTGGCATTCTGAATGGTCAGGGGCCGCATGTGAAGGTTGTGGAATCTTGCATGTTATCCATCCCTGTTGTAGGGTTGCTGTAGCTGGGTTGCAAGTTTTTTTTTATATATGCGAGTGCAGGAACCAAAGCACATAACTTGGCTAGAGGAAGGGCACACAATGCAACATATGCGCTTAAAATAAGTACAGTTATGGAAAATATGTTTTTATTACAGACTATGCTTCAATCTTTGTGCCCTTCCCGTATTATATTTTACTCTTCATCTTTAAAGGTAAAATTTGGGGGAAAAAAGAATACAGAGCTGCAAAGATTTCATGGGCATTGTAATAGCAGGATGAGGTATGGTCTGGGTGGGACAGGGAAGGGCCCAAAAAAATCAACAGGTTTATATATTGGGAGGCTAATGCCGATGGTATGATGTTGAAATCTGGGCAGTGCAATGATGCTTGAAACTAATGATGGGTGACAATGATACGTATATATGGTAAGAAAACATCAAATTAATGGGAGGATGGTATTTTTTTTCAGAAAATGTGGCAAAAATAGGTCCCCCAAATTGTGCTTGTTTGCTTGTAGCCATGGGATGGGAATGTATCATCTTGTAGAGCTTCAGGTCTTTTTCTCTGTGACAGCTGATACCAAAACTGTGCAGCAAGGTTCGGATCGACTTCAGCTGTGCATGCTGCTATCAGAAGATTATAGAGGAGAGGACCTGAAGTGATGGGGCACCAACTCTGCTGTGCTTCTTGTTTCTCTGAATAATGTGCAACAAACAGGCACATTTAGGTGGTCCCTAGTGATTCACAAGGGTAGGCTCTGGAGGGTAAGGATTTAAATTGCCTTTTGTTCTCATGAGGGCTGATGGCAGACAGGACATCCAAAGTTGCCTTCATATCATGAGTAAATTACTGGTGGTAAAACAAAAGCATCACATATACATATGTAGACGATACATATGTTTTACATACAGTATATCCCAGTAGGAAAGTAACTTCAGACGTTCTATCGCCTGCGCTGAAGGAGATTAAGTGCGGGGAACAAAACGTCCCATCTGCCAAAGCCCTTAAGCATGGATATTCTAGGCTTCAGCAGTCTTCTACTGAATGTGTAGGTAAGCATGCTAATCTATAAATGCAGTAGTACATAGAAATTTCTGAAATTTTTCAATGAAAGCATCATGTAAATTCTGGCAACAAATAGACTAATTTCAGTTTAAAATACAGTATGCTTAGTATGCTACAGGAGTATATTTTTCTACAACAACAACAATCTCTAGGTAGCATACTGTATATCTGTAACAACTTAAAGTAAATATCCATACTAAATACTGTGATATATAAGAACACTGCTACACTTAAGGCTACATACTGTTTAGACCAGCATATTGCTCACTGTTATACACATGGGATTGAATATTTTTGAATTCCAGAGAACTAGTCGATGTGATTTGAAATAGTTGGTCCCAGTTTGACATATGAAGTTGGATCTGCCTTGTTCAGTGCATATGATATCCCAGAGACTCAATGTTTAGCACTTCTACCTTGCACTGCTGGGGTCCTGGTCACCATCACCATGGAGCTTGTATTTTCTCCCCATTTTCTTCCACACTCCAAAAAAGAAAAACATCCAGGCAGGTTACTTGTCAATAAAATTTGCCACAGATTGATAGCTGCTGATCTTAATTAGCTCCCCCCTTTTTATCAGTAAATATTAACTTATATGCAGATAGCATTCCTGTCTCTGCATCTTCAGAGTTACCAACCCGGGTCTGAAATGGTCCATGTGCATTGAATCAGGTAATCCCCCTGAAAAACATGTCTACATCTTTGTGTTCATACTCATGAATGGAAGTTTCTATTTGTAACCAGCATCTCCCACTGGTCTTATCCATCCGGTAGATAAACCCAGGCTCATGTTTGTTCTGTGTCAGAGGTTTAAAAAAGACCATCTTACACTATATCATTATTACACACAGCTTCCCACCTGGAATCCTTTATTTGCTCTATAATCGCGCTGCTAGTCTCACAACAAGGACATGTTTATGTTTAAAATCCTTTAGTTGGCAACATCTATTTTTACCAATTTGAAAAAGCACAGACAAACCATGAAATGAGTCCCAATTCACTTAACTCGGCCCCCTGGGACATCATTATTCTCAGGATAAGATTTATAACACCCAGAACATTGGAAATTATCTGTAGGAGTCAAGAAAAGGTTGCTCAGAAATTACGCTAAGAAAATTGCAGGAGTGGGACAAACTTGGTTTTAAGACAATCATCAGAAATGTAACTCACATAAATGTCTGTATTTAGTTTCTCTTACAGACAGTGCTCGATCCAGACCTATAAAGTGTCCTTTTTAATGTTTTAACAGCCGCGTATTCTGGGAAGCATATCCCATAAAGGGTTCCAGTGTAAAGAGTATGGAAGCTAGATGACTGGATTTGAATTTCTCAGTTTCTAGCTGTAAAGAAGCACAGGTTATTGTCAACATTTCTCTTTGATATATAGATTCCTAATTGTAGGAATTATTATTACACTACACAAAAAGTACAGTTTCCATGGCTCAGTGTACCATGATCCTTAAGTGATGCACATGCATGTTCTTTAATAAATGGATACCTCTTAAATAGTTAGGGTAGAATGCATTAGCGTCAGTGTAATAACCCATGACCAACGTGTGATATAAATGTTCAATTTGTTAGTGTTGGGAAGTGAATTAAAGGAGAACTAAACCCTACAATTAATTATGACTAAAAATACCATATGTTTTATACTGATTTATTGCACCAGCCTAAAGTTTCAGCTTCTCAATAGCAGCAATGATCCAGAACTTCAAACTTTTCACAGGGGGTCACCATCTTGCAAAGTGTATGTGACAGTCACATGCTCAGTGGGCTCTGAGAAGTTGTTGAGAAGCTAAGCTTAGGGTTCGTTGCAAATTATCAAGCAGAAAATGAGGTTGGCCTGTAATATAAGCTGATGCTACAAGGCTGATTGTTAAATTCTCATGCTAGTTGCAGTGGTTTCTGTGCTGTGCTGCCATGTAGTAATTATCTGTATTAATTACTAAACAGCCTTATATTGTGACATTTATATTCTATGTGTACTTTATATTGTGAGTGGATCCCTAAGTTCAGTAATTGACAGTAGCATAGAGCATGTGCAGTGAATCAGCAGAAAAGAAGATGGGGAGTTTCAGGGACATCTTTAGAGGCACATAAGACACAAGCCCAAAACATAATCTACAACATTTCTATCTTAATTCTTTAGATAAGCTTTGTTCTCCTTTAAGGCATTGTGTAGTAGTGGCTTCCATTCCCATGCTTCTTTCCAGGTCTGTTAATCATCTGGCTTCTGCTTTATTGTATCAAGAGTAAGAATGAGCAGTGCAGAGACTAGAAAGGAACACACAGCCAGAGTGGGGCCAGGGTTTGTTGCAAATTATCAAGCAGAAAATGAGGTTGGCCTGTAATATAAGCTGATGCTACAAGGCTGGGGACATCTTTAGAGGCACATTAGACATAAGCCCGAAACATAATCTACAACATTTCTAGCCTACTTCTTTAGATGAGCTTTGTTCTCCTTTAAGGCATTATGTAGTGGCATTTGAATGAGCAAGCAGAAGTAGTGAGCCCATATTTGGCTGCCATTTGATTTCTATATTATTAAAGTTGTTTGTTTCTTAAATGTTGGATTGTTTACAGAAATTTAAGAAACTTTCCCATGCATATACATTCTAAATAATCACTGGTCAAAATGGCCACTGGTTGGGTTTAAAGGTTATTTGCAAATGCAATTGCTTTTAAAACAATTGAGCATAAGCCAGCTTTTTACCAGCCAAGACTTCCATTCCCAAGCTTCTTTCCAGGTCTGTTAATCATCTGGCTTCTGTTTCATTGTATCAAGAGTTAGAACGAGCAGTGCAGAGACTAGAAAGGAACACACAGACAGAGTCGGGCCAGGTTGCCCACGCGCCATAAGCAACGTGGACGGTCGTGGTGCTGGCTGGTTGCGTGCATGCGTGGAATGACGCTCGTGATGCGCATGCGCGAATTGATGCCTGCGGCGTGCATGTGCAAATCGATGCGCAAATACACAGGTGTATAAAACAGACCTTCAGAGAGAAGGGACCAGACATGGGGTAGGGGACAGAGGAGGTACGTGCCTGACGCCCCCCAGCATTTGCGCCCTAGGCACGTGCCTACTCTGCCTACCCCTAGTTCCTAGTTTACTGCTGATAGCTATTCTATTTACAAATAACTCTAAATCCAATGAACATGTGTAATTGACGTATTTTGAAAAGCAGCTTAGAATTACATTTTATTTCATCATGCAAAATTTAAACTCCCCTTGATTTAATCAGTGTGTTGGGCTAGAAAAATAACATGGCAACATATAAGAAGAGTTTTCTTATAATAAAATAATGGTGCATTGCTGTGCAAATTTAGGATATTTGAAGTCCATAGGCAGTTCCAGTACTCTCTATTGGTCTCTATTGGTCTGCTCCCACAAAAAGCTGCAACAACCATTTGAAGGACATTTCCTGCAAAGCAATCAATCCTATTGATTTTTTCCCCCGCATGGTGCTCATAGTGGAGCCCTGCAGAAACTGCGCCAAAATATGACTTGTCTTTGTAACTATGAAGTCATAAAGTAGTTGTTTCCCTAAGGCCTGGGACAACAATCTGTTGAAATAGAAGAATTGTCCTAAATTACATACACTTCCTCCAAAGCCATATACACGTGCAAGAAGAAGGTGAATAATGAAACTAAAAAAAAAAACAATAATGAAGGCAAATCAAAAAGTTGCCTGGAATTCGCCATTCTATAGCATACTAAAAGTTAACTTAAAGGTGAACCATCCCTTTAATAAAACATACTAGGTGCTAAATTGCACAAATGTGGTTGTCCAAAGCAACCAAGTTTTCACTATATTCACAATAGCTGGCCACTGTAGTTTAGGTGTGTCATGGACAACATATGGGGGGCTAAGCGTTGATATATGAGTATGAAAAGACAAGGGACTGAATAGAAAGTTAAAGAATAAAAAGTAAGAATAACAACACAATTGTGGCCTTGCAGGGCAATAATTTGTCTGCTGGGGTCAGTGACCCCATTTGAACACTGGATAGAGGCATAGGAAGAAGCAAATTGTTTAAAAACTATACGAAATAACTAATGAAGACCAGTTGCATATTGTCTCAGAATGTCTACGTACATCATACTAAAGGTTAATTCAAACTACTCCTTTAATATCAGAACGGAAGCGACGCTTAGCTCAGGAAGCTTAACAAATTATTTTAGCCATTTTTCCGCACCACTGCTCCCATCATTGTATTCAAATTGTTTCTTAACATAGATCTGTTTGAGTGGAAAGTAATAAGAGCCTAACAGCAGCGCAATTGATAACCCGCCACAAGCAATCGCTGCTCGCTCTTGCAATAACTTACTTAGCATTCTTTCAGCGCTCACCGACATGCACTCAGTCACATCCAGCACCACTCTGAGTAATGCAGCTTTCTCTCCTAACAAGAACCTTAACATATTACTCTTCTCCTAGTTTAATTGTAGCTCTGGTGTTCATTGGATGCTGATCCAAATACTAGAAAGAAATGGCACAATCCATTTCTACGCTTAAACCCCTTAATATAGATTTGCTGAGTAATATGCAAAATGTAAAACCTGAGCTAATGAGTCACAAAACTGTATGTGTTTAATATTCCACTTTCAATTGATGTATATTAATCAGGTTCTTTACTGACGTTCTGCTGGCCCGAATGATGTAGAAGCCACTGTAATTTTTTATGCGCTTGCCTACAGTTATACTGTGTGGCTTGCTTGTCACGTCCGTCTCCTTTCTGCAAGTGACTAAGGTCTTGCCATTTTACGTAGATAACCGTGAAATGTAACCAATTTATCATATCAGGAGAATGAGCGCTCCTGCCAGGCAACTAAACCTGATGTGTCAGAACGTTTGTTTTCAATGACTAAATGAAGGCACTAAATGCCTTGATGAACTGAGCCAAATTCTGATCACTAAGTTGTTCCCTGTGGAACTGTGTGAAAAGACCTGTTAAGTTACAAGTCTTGTGGAACCAAGCCTAAAGTTTAAAGGGGTTGTTCCCCTTAAAATGAATTTTTAGTATGATGAAGAGAGTGATATCCTGAGACAATTTGCAGTTGGTTTTCATTTTTTATTATTTGTGGTTTTTGAGTTATTTCGCTTTTAATTCAACAGTTTCCTGTTTGCAATTTCTGCAATCTGGATGATAGGGCCCGAATTCCCCTTTGATTGATTTGAATAAGAGACTGGAATATGAATAGATGAGGACCCGAATAGACAGATGGGTAATAAATAAAAATAGCAATAACAATAAAAGTGTAGCTTTACAGAATATTTGTTTTTAAATGGGGGGCAGTGACCCCCATTTGAAAGCTGGAAAGAGTCAAAAGAAAAGACAAATAATTCAAGAAATATAAAAATAAATAATTAAGACCAATCGAAAAGTTTCTTAAAGTGGAACTCCGGCTTCCGAACCAAAATCTGATAAAGAGGCCCACATAACACAGAACCCCCTAATACATCACATTTACCTGTCTTCAAAAAGTATGAATAAATGCCATTTTCTATTCTGAAATCCAGCTGTTTAACAGTTCTTCTCTTTAGGACTAAACACTGATGTTACAAATTGTAACAACTTCTCCCTAGCTTACAGACAGCATGCAGGAACAAAATAACCCACAATGCATTGCACTGTGATGTTCCGTTCCTTGAAATCACGTGTGCAGGGAATTGTGAGGTTTGGAGGATGAAGGCTGAGGACAGATGGCTGTTGATACAAAGTAACAGTAGTCAGCCAGCTCAGCAAAGTAGTCAGAGAGATCAGCAGGAGAGCTCAGATTTCACCATTAAAAATCATGAAAAGTCTGCATATTTTTTAATTGATGTATATTGCAAAGTTGCTTGAAAATATGTTTACTTTTCAAAAAGCTCAAGTTATAATTGTGTGGAGTTCCCCTGGCCTATTTGGATTTACAGCTTGGATCTGGCACAAAGTAGAGCATTGTGGTGTGAGATGCTCAAATATCCAAATAAAAGTTAAAAATACAAAAACATATATTATGACATAAAGTAGAAATGCACTTTTTGTGCCTGTTGTGGTGCTTACTCACAGTGGGTGAACTGCGAGATCTTTCCCTATCCTTATTACTTTTCTAATTTGGACTGCTGTACATTTGGTTGGTGTCTCCACTTTATTTTTGATTTGGCATCCCGCACCACCTAATTAATGTTTTTGCTTCTGGCAAGAAGTACACAGAGAGTTAAAGGCATAATAAAACAACAGCAATAAAGTTTGTTTTAGGTACAATCAGTAACGTTACTAGAGGGGGGTGGGCCCTGGCGCGGGACGTGTAGCCGGGCCCCCCATCCCCCTCCCCCTCCGTACGCCCGGAATTCCGCCAGAGACAGTGGCGCGCGAGCTGCGGGGGGTCCCTGAGGGGGTGTGGGCCCTGGCCAAATCATACCCCCTGCTCCCCCTGTAGTTACGCCACTGGGTACAATATAGTACCCATTATCCTGAAACCCATTATCTAGAAAGCTCCAAATTACGGGGAGGCCATCTCCCATCAAATCCATTTTAATGAAATAATTCAGGTTTTCAATAAGGATTAATTGTATCTTAGTTGGGATCAAGTACAAGCTACTGTTTTATTATTACACAGAAAAATGAAATCATCTTTAAAACATTCGGGTTTCCGGATAAGGGATCCTATAACTGTAGTAATTATCTGTATCATTTACTAATCAGCCTTATAGTGTGACATTTATATTCTATGTGTACTGTATATTTTGAGTCGGTCCCTAAGCTCAATAAGTGACAGCAGCACAGAGCATGTGCAGTGAATCAGAAGAAAAGAAGGTGGGGAGCTACTGGGGCATCTTTGGAGACACAGATCTTTACTGCTAAAGGGCTGTGGTTGCCTTGGGCTGGTACAGAAGCCCAAAACATAATATACAACATTTCTAGCTACATTACTTCTTTAGTTAAGCTTTAGTTGTCCTTTAAGAGGCACAGTCATATAAATTCACTTGGTCTTAGTTTTTGTACGTTTTACAGATACAGGAATTCTCATATTTCTTTCACAATTCACACATTTCACACTAGGGCTGTAATTGTTTAATGAAATACATGAAGACATTACACCGCACCATTTATAAGGATAGATTTTCAGGTTTGAGCTTTTGTGTAACTTATAGATATGATCGTTATATATCGTACATTCTTGGTACTATGCGCAAATGTGAATTCTGACACAATTTCTGAATTTTCCAGTAACCAAGTCAC
Source organism: Xenopus petersii (assembly GCA_038501925.1). Lineage (NCBI taxonomy): Eukaryota > Metazoa > Chordata > Amphibia > Anura > Pipidae > Xenopus > Xenopus petersii. The sequence goes on along the minus strand of CM076684.1, from coordinate 33,704,792 downwards.
GGTACGGTGGTTTCCAGCCTTGGGGAACAGAGTTCTCATTACCATTTGTGTGCTAATTCTGTTCTTTGCCATGTTTTGCATGACCTGCCCCAAACATATAGGCCCAGAGAAAACGTTGGCTTATTGAAGGAGCACATAACAGTAATGACAATATTGCATGTGGAAGGGCCATGTGGCATGGAGAGTGGCATGTGGAATGGGTGTTGTGGTCATTCAGCTGAAGCCTAGTGTTGGCTCTGAAATGAAACATTCTTTGGGAGTAGAAGAAAACTCCTATGTGGGGTTTATATACACGTTTGCATATTGATGGAAATATAAATATAGTATCCGCTTAGCGGTTTGCTCTCCTGTAGTGAAACAAAGACAATTTAGGCAGCGGCGTTGTAATTGGAAGTAATGGGATTTTTATGCAGTTTTAATAGGGACCGTAAGGAGGGGACGCTCCTCGCTTAGACTTTGCTTGTTGCTCCTAATTTATAGCTCCCATTGCCTCATGCTCTGCTCTGTTTCTTCATCTAGTGAACTTTTCACCTCAGTCATCTGTCAGAATCAGAATGTTCCACACTCGTCATATCTACAGAAGGCTCTTTGTCTCACGTAGTCACACAGTTTATTTGGGCTGAATAAACGACAACTGTTCAGGCGCTCAATTCATCCCCCAGCATCTCTGACCCACATTAGACACTGGGGTAGAGTCATGCAGTTGGGCAATATGGTATGTTCCATGCTCCTTCTGCTATAGCTATGATTCCACTTGGACTTCATTAATGTGGTAACCTTCTATCAGTCTACATACTTACACTATATTCATATAGGATCCCTTATCCAGAAACCCCTTATCCAATTACAGAATGGCTGTCTCCCATAAAGCCAATTTTATCCAAATAATCCTAATTTTTAAAAATGATTTCCTTTTTCTCTGTACTAATAAAACAGTATCTCGTGCTTGATCCAAACTAAGATATAATTAATCCTTATTGGAGGCCAAACCAGCCTATTGAGTTCATTTAGGGGCAGATTTATCAAATGTCGCGGTGAAGTTTCGAAGTGAAAAACTTCAAATTTCAATCTATTTTTTGTGTACTTCGATTAGGGAATAGTCATACTTCGATTCGAATGTGATTTTTTTTGAAGTACTGTCTCTTTAAAACTTCGACCATTCGCCACGTAAAAGTTTCCGAAGTGCTGTTTTAGCCTATGGGGGACCTCCTACAACCTGTATGGAGGCAATTGGGGGAGCTTGGGAGATCGAAGGTTAAAGTTAAAAAACTTCGAATCGAAGTACAATCGTACAATCCGAATTCGGCCCACTTCGACCTCCATTTGATTGGTCTTTTTGAATTCAAAGTTCGAAGTTTTTTTTAACTTCGACCTTCGATAAATATGCCCCTTAATGTTTACATGATTTTCTAGTAGAATTAAGGTATGAAGATCCAAATTACAGAAAGACCCCTTATCTGGAAAACCCATGTCCCAAACATTCTGGATAACAGGTCCCATACCCGTATTGTTAACTGAACAAATCTGTACATGGTACACTTGCATGGCATATTTGAATGTCCACAAACAGGATATTGACCCCATTCAACTTATATTAACTTTTAGTATGATGCAGAGAGTAATATTCAATTGGTTTTCATTTTTTTTATTATTTGCATTTTTTTTTGTTATTTAGCTTTTTATTCAGGAGCTCTCCAGTTTGCAATTTCAGGCATCTGGTTGTTGGGGTCCAATTTACCCTAGCAACCATGCATTGGTTTGAACAGGAGACTGCAATATGAATAGGATAGGTTCAGAATAGAAAGATGTTGTTTTTAGATGGGGGTCAGTGACACCCACTTGAAAGCTGGAAAGAGTCAGAAGAAGGTTAATAATTCCAAAACTATAAAAAAAAAAAAAAAAAATGAATAAATGAAGGCCAATTGAAAAGTTAAACTCAGCCACTAACTTACTAAGGGCGTCTATCTACTAACATTCAAATTTCTATTTTTTTCCACAAATCAAATTTTTTCTCCAAAACATTATGAAGTGTAAAAACCCAAATTGTCCCATTACGCTAGCAATTGCCCAAAAAGCTTAGAGGTTTTTGTATTTTTAAGTACATTGTTTTTTTCATGCGTGCTTTTTTATATTTGGATATTTTAATAAATTACATGGCATTTATGGTTTTAAAACCACTAAAATGGGAGTGTTGATAAATGGGCCTCTAAAAGTTAACTTAAAGGTGAACTACCTCTTGAATATATTTTTATTTTCTCTTTATAAGTGGACACATTCTGCCCATGTCACCTGTTTTTGAATGCAACCTTGGGATTTGCAACTTTGCTATTGTCTATTGGAAAATCAGACTTCATTGTCATGGGGACACACTCTTAAAGTAAAACTATACCCCCAAAATGAATACTTAAACAACAGTTTATATTAAAATAAGTGGCATATTAAAGAATATTACCAAACTAGTCTATATATATTTAAGTAATATTGCTCTTTTACATCTCTTACCTTGAACCACCATTTTTTGGTCTGTGTACTGCCTCGGAGATCACCTGACCAGAAATACTACAGCTCTAACTGTAAGAAGTGTGGAAGCAAACAACAGAACTCTGTCTGTTAATTGGCTCATGTGACCTAACATGTATGGTTTATTTGGTTTGTTTGTGTGCACCATGAATCCCAGGATCCCAGGGGGGCGGCCTTTATTTTTTAAAATGGCAATTTTCTATTTATGATCACCCAATGGCACATACTATTAAAAAGTATATTATTATGAAAATGGTTTATTTAGATGAAGCAGGGTTTTACACATGAGCTGTTTTATGCAATATATTTTTATAGAGACCTACATTCTTCAGAAGGGTTTTTTTTTTTCCTTTAGCAGCACAGGGAGACAATTTTGGATCCATAGGTCCTGTCCCATTGTGCTTGCTGATGGTACACCATGGAGCACTGCATGTCTCCATTGTATAACTATGGATACTGATGGACAGTGTACTCAGCAACAGGGTTGAGTGGAGCTCCCGACGAGGAAAAGAGTGACAAGCTCAAAGCAAAGATGGTGCAATATGTTGGCGCTCTAAAAATGTTAATAATAATAATGTCTTGTATAAATCCAATCAGTAATAGGACTGTGCACATGGCCCTTCCATTTGGTTCCTGGTGCACAGAAACAAAGACAAATGACAATACAATTTATTATCCTAACTAAGTGGCAAACATGGCAGAAGAAGCTGAAGCAACAGAAGCATACATCTATACACAGCTTCCAGATCTGAATTACAGTGCCCGTCATCTGCCCGGCTAAGGATGATGGGTGCTATAGTCCAGAACAGCTACAGGGCTTTGACTTTGACGTCACTACAAGTGATGGTAAGTTTCTAAAAAAAAAACAACACATGTGCTTTTCTTTGACATTACAGAAATAGTCATGAGGCACATCTAAGACATTTTGTGGCAGAACACAGGCATGCTAGATAATAAATTTATAATCCTTGTGCAATGCATTATACATACTTTCCAGCGGAAAACATGTTCAGCAAGTACAGCTGTGGCTGTCAATCAGTGCTTGGCAGTTCTATGAGCCCCATAAGGGTTAAGAATATTAAAGCTGGCTGTGATGGTGTTAATGAGAGAATTGTAATACTGTGCTGGCCGCACGGTTCTTAATTAAATTACCCCATAGAGGTAATCTATTTTTGATTGCTTGCGGAAACAGCAATCAGTTAGAGATCATGTCTGCTTTGTCTGCAGCGTAATGTATAGCAGATCAGTGTGTTGTGCTGCAGGATCATGCATCAATAGCACTTGTTACAGCAGTAAATGAGATATTCTTGGCTTCTTATTACCTTATAACAAGTAATGACGTTTAATTACAAGTAGCTATAAATCAGTTACTTAAACACTTTTCTGTCTTAAAGAGGTATATCTATGCCTTCAAACTATTTTAACCTTATGCCACTAGAACTTTTTTCTGGGCAACTGCAACTGATAAAGCAACATCTTTACCAATATCTTCATTAAGTTCTATATGCTGCACCTACAGCTGGATGTATGCCTCTGTTCCCCATTTTTCAATCACCTTTTAAGAATATTTGCCTTATTTAATAATTTAATAACAACTAAACATTGCTCTGTATTCTTATGATTCCTGTGATGCAACATGTGATTATCTTTGTCTGACATATACAGAAATGATTATACTTTCTATTGTTATGCACAACTAGACTACACACGCATACTTTGCCATTGTATTATTGGGAATATTAAATGCAAGAAATGCTACCACCACTTAGACATGAAGCGAGAAAGAAAAGTAGATCACAATTAGTAGATGGAATTAGGGCATCCACTATTAAAATGCATCAACTACCTGTCCCCAAAACCTAGAACTTTAGGGTCTGCTATTATAATTGTTTCCTTCCTATAATGTCTGTCCCTATGTCCATAAACTCTGTCAATCACTACTGTGCATGCGGACAACCACATGTGCACACTTATATTGTAATACAGTTATTATGCAATAACATGTTCAGTCCTTGCTCTTAGTTTATAATCCATGACAGCAAATCAGCAAGGTAGAATACTGAGAGCAAAAGCCTACTTGGTTTTTAAAGGTCACTTGAATGGCCACATTTTGCATAACTTTGGGATAAACAGATTACTGGGTTTGAATCAAAATTTATATGAATCCCATCACTTTTGCAGTATTTTGGATTCAGACAGTTCTGGACCCTTAAATATGTGTCACTATATCACTATATACGTCTGGGAAATTAAAGGGGTGGTTCATCTTCAGGCTAACTTTTAGTATGTTATAGAAAACGATGAATTTGAGTATTCGAGTTTTTTCACCCCAACTACACTGATTCGAGTTTTTTAAATTCAAATTTTTTTCATAAATTAGAAAACATTCAAGTTGTAAGTTCATTCGAGGTATAAAAAAAAAACTCACAAACCTCTAAAACTCAACCTTTGATAAATAACTCCCTAAGAGTTAATTAAAAGTTTAGCAGCCCCTTTAAGTAGGCTTTTGTGGAAGACTTAGGCGGTTATTTAGTAAGCTCTGAATACCCGAAAATCCCCGAAATCCGAAAAATTCATGATTTTTTGTGTTATAATAGGCTTTTAAAAAAATCACAAATTTTTCCGGAATTTATTAAACCCAGAGGGCTATAAAGCCCGATTATAAAAACACAGCATCTCAAACCTGTCGAGGTTGCATACAAGTCAATGGGAACAGTCCAATTGATTTTTGGTTGTGTTGGGGGTTTCGGGCAACTTCACAATGTTTTCAGAGATTTCGGGTGAAAACTCGTGAAAAAATCGTGAAAATCTGAGCTTTTATTATTATTTTTTAGATGTGGTTTGTTATATATAGGAAATATTGTGAACGCCACTCTTTTCCTGTAATTTCCCTTTTTTTTTATTTTAGTTTTTTATTATTCTTTGTTTATTTGTGAAAAAATGTAATAAAATATTTGAAAGCGAAAATCTGAGCTTTTCCCGCAAAGGTAATTTACGGGAAAATGTAATAATAGATAAGCGTTAAAAACCTGTGCGGCTTAGATCGGAGTTTGTAGGAGCCGATATTGAGATAAATTCGGACCTTAATAAATAACCCCCTTAGTATTCGTTCAGATCCAAAAAATATGCATGTAATGCATTCCTTTTTATAACCTGAATTCAAAGACCTACTAAATGTTCAAATTTTAAAATTCTGCTTCCTGCTCCAGAGCTGCACCAATAAGCACAGTAAGTTGTAATTATTCTACACAGGGATGTTGAATTTTACACAGTCCAAAACAGTTATTGTGTAGTACCTTAAGATTTTATGTCTCTTAGCTTGGCTGTAGTCTACATACCCCCATATTTACAGTAATTAAAGGCACTCAGTTTTCCCAGGAGCAGTAATCAACAGCAACCAATAAGATGTTTGCTTTTTGACTATTAAATGCAACCTGATTGGTTGCTTTTGGTTACTGCACCAGGGTAAGCTTAGTATTTTTTATAACAGAACCCTAATAGTCTTTTATGCAAGACATCAACATTTTAAGAAATCCATCCCCTTATGTTAGCACAAAAAAAAAAGAAACCGGTTACTTTTCCCCCTTTTGTATCTGATCACCAGTTTGTGCATCCTTAATATACTTACCACCAAAAAAGAACTGATCTGTTTTTCTAAAATAACGCTTGAACAGATGGAGCTTATGGATGTGGAGTCTATTTCCCCACCTGTCAAATGTATAGTCTGTGAATCCTTAACTGAAACGGCTAAACTAGGCTTGTAATCCCGCTCTCTACTCCGTCTATTTGCAGTGTGTCCTTTGGGCTGGCTTCGGCAACATGAGCTTGCACAAGTCTAGACATTGTTATTGCCGCTCTAAAATGAAATTATACATAACAGTAGCTGATTACAGGAGCATTTGTTCCACCTTGAGAGCTTGATCAGAATCACACGTGCTGGTAGAGTTTTCAGGGTAATTTAATAAGCTAGTTATCAGTGCAATCAACTGGAAGTACACAATAAAAATATGGCCGTATCTCCACTCACAAAGCAGTTATCCACTCTGAAGCAACCAAATGATTTTCTGTGCGTGGAGTTAATCCGAGCAATGGCAGCTGAATTGAAAAGCAAAAGGTTACTTATATTTACTCTTATAACCCTGTGATCTAATTAACACCAGAATCTCCGTTTAAAGGGTGTCTCACCGGTAAAGGAGAACTAAACCCTAAAAATTAACATGACTAAAAATGCCATGTTTTATATTCTGAACTTATTGCACCATCCTAAAGTTTCAGCTTTTCAATAGCAGCAATGATCCAGGACTTCAAACTTGTCACAAGGGGTCACCATCTTGGAAAGTGTCTGTGACACTCACATGCTCAGTGGGCTCTGAGCAGCTGTCGAGACGCAAAGCTTAGTGGTTGGCGCAAATTAACAAGCAGTAAATTAGGTTCCCCTGTAATATAAACTGATGCTACAGGGATGATTATTAAATTCTGATGCTAATTATACTGGTTTCTGTTCTGCCATGTAGTAATTATCTGGATTCATTATTAAACAGTCTTATATTTTATCTTTATATTCTATGGGGCATCTATGGGGCATATTTATCAAGGGTCGATTTTCGAATTGAAAAGACTACGAAATTTGAATTCAAAAAGACCAACCAAAATTAGTTTTTTTTTAGTCAAATAGGTCAGTTTTCGAACGAATAGGTCCAAATTCGAATCGTACGAATCTAATTAATAGCGCATTCATAGTTTTTGCAAAAAAAAACTTTGATCTCAAAGTTCACCAATAGACTCCAAATAGGTTCTAGGAGGTCCCCCATAGGCTAAAACAACAATTCGGCAGATTTTAGATGGCGAATGGTCAAAGTCGAATTTTTAAAGAGACAGTACATTTTTTTTCAAATTCGAATCGAATATGGACCATTCCGTAGTCGAAGTACACAAAAAATAGCTCAAAATTTTAATTTTTATCATTCGAAAATTCACCTCGACCTTTCATAAATCTGCCCCATTATGTGTACTGTATATTGTGAGTGGGTCCCTAAGCTCAGTAAGACAACAGCACAAAGCATGTGCAGTGAATCAGTAGAAAGGAAGATGGGGAGCTACTGGGGCATCTTTGGAGACACAGATCTTTACTGCTAAAGGACTATGGTTGCCTTGGGTTGGTACAGAAGCCCAAAACATAATGGATAACATTTCTAGCTACTTCTTTAGTTAAGCTTTAGTTCTCCTTTAAGTTAATGTTTATATATATAATAAAAGCACTAAGTTTGCCGAGGAAATTAAACCCATAGCAACCAATCAGCAAGTAGAAGTTACCACTAACCTGTTTGAAAGCAAACAGGTGTTGCCTCATACAGCAGAAACAGAAGCACCCTTCATCTCCTCTTTTAGAGAATGTCTAAATATGTTTGGTGATTTCTTTGTTACAAAATAATCCTTGTGGTGACACTATGCTTATCTGGTATGACATCAAATTTTGTTTGCAATAAGCTTTGCTTTAGTCCACCAGCCCTTTCCCTTCACCAAACAGATGTTACAAAAAGACAAGAGCTATCATTATCCGCGTATGCAATGTATCACGGCACTTCAAATATAAGTTCTCATTGCAAATAATACCATAGCGATGTTACCTGCTGACATGCCCTTGTTTATACATATTGTCAGAGGGATCTCGGAAACAAATGTTAAATCAATATGTTTCCTTTGCAGCCAGTTACAGTTTAACTAAAATGCACCATGAGATTATTCCATTTCTGTTTCATAGGCAGCGTGATATACTGTGCTCAGTAATTGCCTTTATCATTTTTTTTATTTTTTTTTTATTAGTGAATCAACAAAGTCTCACCTGAGAGACTCTTTTGCATGGATCTATAAATTATATATGATGAATCATTTCAACAAGTTTTTGAAAACCCAATTTTTAATTTTAAAGGCATTGCAATGCCTTTGTATAATGCCAGAGCACCTCTGTAAATATCCTTATACTGGGGTTATAGTGGGGTTTTAGCACTTGTATAGTATAAAGATATTGGATTTTATTCTGATTAATGTATATATACAGGTATGGGACCTGTTATCCAGAATGCTTGGGATCTGGGATCTTTCCGTAATTTGGATCTTCATACCTTAAGTCTACTGGAAAATCATGTAAACATTAAATAAACCCAATAGGCTGGTTTTGCTTCCAATAAGGATTAATTATATCTTAGTTGGGATCAAGTACAAAGTACTGTGTTACTATTATAGAGAAAAAGGGATTATTTGGATAAAATGGAGTCTATGGGAGACAGGCTTTGCATAATTCAGAGCTTTCTGGATAACAGGTTTCTGGTTTCAGTTACCTGTACTGAAAAGGATATATGTTATCATACATAAGAACCTTAAATAGACAATGAAAAATATTATGACAGTTGACTTATGACTTATGAGGGGGGAACAAATATAAGGTTTTGGTATGACTTCCCTCCCAGTAGACAATTATGCCATTTATGAACCCAAATTAAAGTCCAGAATGCTTGGAACTTGGGGTTCTCTGGATAATGGATCTTTCTGTAATTTTTCTGTAATGGATCTTTAACCTTAATCTACTAGAAAATCATGTAAACATTTGCTGGTTTTTGCTTCCAGTAAGGACTGATTATATATTAGTTTGGGTCAAGTAGAAGATACTGTTTTATTATTACAGGGAAAAAGGAAATCACTTTTAAAATTTTGGACCATTTCGATAAAATGGAGGGAAATTGATAGGAAATTGCCTTTCTGTAATTCTATTAATAAAGAAGTCACATTGAAGCTTTGACCTTGTGGGCTTGTGCCTGTATGTGTTTACAGAATATATATATATATATATATATATATATATATATATATATATATATATACTGTGTATATATATATATATATAAGACTGGTGGTCCCCTATAGATAATTTCCTGGAGCACAGATATTCAGAACTGTAATGTGTGAAAAAATTCAGTTTGATAATTTCTTTTTTCTTTTTGGTGTAATGGTTTTTGTTCGTGCTAATCCATTACAAATTAGTCTAAAGGGTTTTAAATCCACGCAGAGTAATTTGAATCCACGATGTGTAATTAACCATCTGACTTTATCCAAGCATCCTTGAATGTAATTGGGAAAAAAAGAATAATACTGCTTATGCCTCCTTTCTGTAGAGAGAATGATTGCTAAATACATAAAAACAATAAATCCTCTCTCTTTCTCTATACAGGCAGAGATTTTTGGAAACAAGTCCTGTTATGCTTTTCCGTGGCATGTGCTATAAGATGATAACTTGCTAGGGTAGAGGAAAGGACACACTGTGACCAAAGCTTCACCTTCTTTGTTTTCCAAACAGTAGAAACTCTGTACAGGGAAAGATCAAATATCTAGTAAACTATTTCTATTTTTTGCCTACTTTCTATTTTTTTTTTTTTTTTTTTTTGGTCCTATCCAATCCGCAATTACACCAGTCCATACTGCCATGCAGGGCTAGGTTTAGTGCTTTGAGACAATATTATTTCTTATTAACAACATATATTTATAAAGTGCTGACATATTCCACAGTACTATACAATAGAGGGATGTACAGGTATGGGAACTGTTATCCGGAAACCTGAAAGCTCTGAATTACAGAAAGGCTACCTCCCATAGACTCCATTTTATTCAAATAATCCAATTTTTTTTAAAAAGATTTCCTTTTTCTCTGTCCCATGCACTTGATCCAGACTAACCTTATTGGAAGAAAAAACAGCCCAAAACCAGTTTATTTAATGTTTACATAATTTTTTTGTAGACTTAGGTATGAAGATCCCAATTACAGTAGATCTGTAACCCTAGGTCCTGAGCATTCTGGGTAACAGGTCCTATACCCAGGGCCATTCCTGCCATGAGGCAAGGTGAGCACCTTGCCTCAGACAGCAGTGAACAGCTAGTTACAAGGGGCAGCAAAAAGCCGTCTCCTGTAACTTTAAGAGCCGAATTTACGTTTTTAAACCAGAAATTCAGCTCTGCTAGTGCAGAAAGCGCAGTAAGAGCTTTTGCGCTAGCGATGCAGCCCCTTTTGACACACTCCGACGCTAAACTTTTAAGCGCGGATCGGGAGAGGGGGCGACTTCGGGGGTTGCTGCCTCAGGCAGCAGCAGCCCACGGATCGCCCCTGCCTACACCTGTATATAATTGATCGATAAAGAGGGGCCTGCTTAAAGGGATACTGTCATGGGAAAAAAAACTTTTTTCAAAATGAATCAGTTAATAGTGCTACTCCAGCAGAATTCTGCACTGAAATCCATTTCTCAAAAGAGCAAACAGATTTTTTTATATTCAATTTTGAAATCTGACATGGGGCTAGACATTTTGTCAATTTCCCAGCTGCCCCCAGTCATGTGACTTGTGCCTGCACTTTAGGAGAGAAATGCTTTCTGGCAGGCTGCTGTTTTTCCTTCTCAATGTAACTGAAGGAGTCTCAGTGGGACATGGGTTTTTACTATTGAGTGCTGTTCTTAGATCTACCAGACAGCTGTTATCTTGTTACCTTCCCATTGTTCTTTTGTTTGGCTGCTGGGGGGAAAAGGGAGGGGGTGATATCACTCCAACTTGCAGTACAGCAGTAAAGAGTAATTGAAGTTTATCAGAGCACAAGTCACATGACTTGGGGCAGCTGGGAAATTGACAATATGTCTAGCCCCATGTCAGATTTCAAAATTGAATATAAAAAAATCTGTTTGCTCTTTTGAGAAATGGATTACAGTGCAGAATTCTGCTGAAGCAGCACTATTAACTGATTCATTTTGAAAAAAAATGTTATTCCCATGACAGTATCCCTTTAATCGTTATAAGAAACTAAAAGTTACAATTCTAAAAAAATAGCAGAAGAATGTTCCACTAGTATAGACAGAGTATATATTTATATAGGAAAGTAAAATATATCTTGGAACAGTATTTTAGTTTAAAAGTGAAGCACCACATTTCTAAAAACTACTGTACTATATCATCTGCTTGTTCTCCAGCACCCTTCATTGAAGGTGAAATCCAAGTTAAAACCAATATCTACCTGGCAGCTAGGTTTTTAAGTTGGGCCACAATGTGGGTCTTGTATGTATTTGAACTACTTTCTTGCCACGTTTTCAGAGGTGTAAGATTGCTTTTGTATTACAGCCAGAATCACTGACCTACATCTTGCAAGAACACGCTAGAGGAATATCATTATAGATTCTCTATAGATAACTATAAAGAGCTCCAAATGGGTTAGTGCAATTTTTTGTGAATATTTCTGGTTCCTTATTCTCCGAGGCCAGGGTGTTCAGGGGTTGTTTTCGCAAAAAGCTGTTATTCTTTTTATTATCACTGGAAGCACAAATAAAACACCGGATTAAGGTACCCTTAAAATGTGCTAATTAAAGCCTGGCTCTGTAGGTGTTCTTTCTGTATTCCCTGCAGGGTGTGTTAAGAGCCTCCGATAGGTCTTGAGATATCCATGCTGAGAATAGAATTAACAGCGGAAAGATTCCGCATTCCTCTGTGTGTCCTGTCACTCAAACACCAGAGAGCTCAACCATAAGCCAAGAACTCAGAACAAAACACAAATTACTAAACATGGGTCAGTTTCCCTGCCAAGGTTGGCTCTATCATCGAACAAGACACAGAAGTAAAAAAAATCAAAATAATTAAAAAAAGGCATTTCAAACATAGCCTGGGTTTAACCTTCAATTAACTTTGCTTTTTTGATGCTTCAATTAATTCCCACCGCTGTGAAATGCTTAATAAAGTAAGTGACAGTGGAAAAATAACTGTCCTTGGGTTGCTTGGCTGTCAATCATATTTAGCCTTTATCAATACTCCGCATGACAGAGGGAGAGCAGCAGTAATGAATAATTTGTAATATCAAAGCGGGGTCTTGTTATTAAAGGGACCATAACTCAATATAATAACATCTTGTCTTCATTGCTATGTCTTCCAAGAGTTATATTTCTGCAGAGATTTTTTTTTCTCAGCAAGTTTAGGAGGGAACACTTTTCTGTATTATCTTCACTTGCCTTGCCATATAGTAGTAAATGATGCATGTAATGCGTAGTATTGCATATAAATGTACAAGTTAGGTAGATAATTGTTAAAGGGGTTGAAAAAGGCAACTCTATGTAGGGGTTATGATTGAGTCCTTTAAAGATTCATCTTAATAATAGGGATCAGTTTCAAAAATAAATTTATCAATGATAGTTTTGTTAGAAATTAGTAGGTGTCATAAGGTGCCATGTGTACAGGTATGGGGCCTGTTATCCAAAATGCTTGGGACCTGGGTTTTTCCGTTTAACAGATCTTAACGTAATTTGGATCTTTATACCTTAAAGCTACAATAAAATCATGTAAATGTTAAACACAATAGGCTAGTTTCAACTAATTTAAGTGTTACAGTTTGGGTGAAGTACAAGGAATTCTTTTTTATTACAGAGAAAAAGGAAACCATTTTTAAAAATGTGGATTATTTAGATAAAATGGAGTCTATGGGACACGTTTCTGTAATTCTGAGCTTTCTGGTTAACAGGTTTCTGGATAACAGATCCCACACCTGTACTTTATTTGGACTGGCTTATGAGAAAACACAGCATGGTTGACATGGTATTTGGGCTGCCTGATGGGGTCAGTAGCAAGGGAGTAAAAAGAAAAATAAATAATCAACTTCTTAAAAACGAACATCTTTTTTAAAGGGATTCTAACAGAATAATAGAGGGTTGACTTTACAACCTCTTTAATATCAAAACAAATCAAATCAAACCAAATAGAAATGTGGGTTAAAATAGTGACAGGTCCTGCAATAGATTCAACACCTTTAATTTATTATAGATTGAACACCTTTCATTTATTGCCTGTACAGAGAAAGGGCTGTGGCTGGGAAGATACTGGTTAAAAGACAGTTTTGCGGTCTGCATTTTTCATAAGCATCCTGTATTAGTGGTGAACCATGACCACCTTCCTTGCCTCTTAATGAATATGATTTTCGTTGTTTTCTCAATGCTCTGAGATATATGACTTGTTTTGGCTGCTCAAACACTTACTATGTGTGATTTTAAAATATTTCATTAATAGCAAAAATAGTATAAATATAACATCAATAATCAAAAGCAACTCAAAATGTTGCTAAGTATGAAGTAGATTCTTTGGTATTATGTAGATTTTCGTCTGTTACATTTCTGCCCAATTCATCAAAGGGCCCCCCATGCATCGACAGTTCAGTACGATCAAATCAGCCCATCTGGGGCTAGTTTAACGTTATTCTATACAGGTATGGGAATCATTATCTAGAAACTTATTATCTATAAAGCTCCGACTTATAGAGCCATTTCCCATTATTTTAATCAAATAATTAGATTTTTTTTAGAAATAATTTATTTTTTCTCTGTAATAATAAAACAGTACATTGTACTTGATCCCAAATACGATTTAATTAATCCTTATTGCAGGCAAAACAATTCTGTTGGGTTTAATTAAAGTTGAAATTATTTTTTAGCAGACAAATTATGGAGATCCAAATTACAGATAGATCTTTTATCTGGAAAACCCCAGGTTCCGAGCATTCTGAATAACCAGGTCCCATACCTGTACAATTATTCTATATTTGTGTGTTCAGTCTTATGAGTATAAGCTGCCATACTAAAGACAGTCATATTGCAATTGCATGCATACAGCACCATGTGCTTTGGAAATATAGTAGTGTACTTGTTTTATTTAAAAAGTTATGCCATAAATGCTAGTTGATGCTGTATTTGGGGCAGTATGTTTATGCCAGTTAAGAAACCCTATCAGCCAGACATGCTTACCATCACCATTCTAACTACACTAGACCAGTAGAAGCTGATGAGCTGCTGGGCTGGAATAACCCTTGCCTATGCAACTACAGTATATAACCTCAAAAGGTTCCCCAACCAAGTGACCTATATCTATCAATCACTTGGCAATTAGCTGTTGTGGGTCTAATGTTTGAATGTCAGTTGCTATGGATTAAGGGGACCAAGGACTTTTGTCCATGTTGCAACATTAGCAAATTGTTCCAAATCCACAGTGAGTGTGTTCTTTACCCTATATAGCCTTTTTATAAGGACAACATTTTTTTCTTAAGAAACCACTGTGTCCACGGAAACCCTTTATATATAAGGCCTGAATTAAGAGAAAGTCGTTCCACCTAGACTCAGTTTTAATTAAATAATTCAATATTTTAAAACATATTTCCCTTTTCTTTGTAATAACAAAACAGTACCTGGTACTTGATCCTAACTAAGATATAATTAATCATTGGAGGAGAAACAATCCTACTGGACTTGTTCAATGTTTCAAAGATCTTTTTGCAGACTTAAGATATAATGTTCCAAATTACAGAAAGACCCCCTTATCCAGAAAACCCCAGGTCCCAAGCATTCTGGATAACAGTTTCTGAATCCTCACATTTGCAACCTTTTTTCTTTTTATTGTCCTATTTATCTATTTATTTATTTTTGCATGTACCACCCCCCCACTCAACTGCCCCCCATCTACCCCCAACTACCCCCTTCTATTTTACCACCTTGGTTCCAATTGCTTGCATTAAGCACACTGCATACAGTAATTCCCCCACCCCTAGGCTGTTCCCTAGTTATGCTGTTCATGTTTAGTTTGTTTTCTGTCTTATACTATTTCATTTGACATGCAAGAGCACTTAATATTCTAATGTTACAAGGGGGAGACTAGAGCTGTGATTAAAAATTCAGAATTGGCAGAGCATTCATGAATCTTACAAAGGGAAACAATACCAAACACCTATAATATACCGGGTAATGATAAATAACTGTCTGTAGTATGAGGCTTTATATAATAGTTTCGGTATTTTAGCCGACCAGATGAGTAACTCAGACCTTGGAATTAATGGGCATAATCAAAATTGTTCGCTGTGCCTAGGAAAAGCACCTGAGAGGAAAGACACTATTCAATTTTGTTTAAATAGGCATCTGGAATTACATGAACTAGCAAAAGCAAATTAGTGTTCTAAAACTCAATTTAAATATGACTTCAGTGAATAATGTTGGCCACAACAGCTTTGCAGTGCAGCTAATTAAAAAAATGAAAATATGTGACAGAACAGTATTAAATGTCAGTAAATCCTGAGGTTCATGATTTTATTGTGATTGTGTGACGCATTGCAAATTAAAGAAAGGCGCATTGGAACTATGTTTAAAAGGAAACATGCCTGGTCAGAAGTACAATGAATTGAAGGGGATATAACCTCAATACTAATTATTGCCAATTGCAATAAGGTCCCTGCAGGCCACTGGTTACTTATGTAAAAAAGCTTACCTATGTAAAAAGTTTGGGGTGGATTGCAACCTGCAGGATTTTCCACCTCATATAAATTTATTGGAGAGTTTTTGTGCCCTAGCCACCCGTTCAGTTTCACCATATAGACCTGTTAATTCATGACAAGGTTACAGATATAAGAAACCATTGCTGTATTCTAATATAGTTTTAGGGCAGCAAATACATAGCCTTCACAATTGGTCTTCTAGATACATTTAGGAGACCAACTAAGTATTCAGACCAAATCTGACCCTAAATGGCCATCAGTCAGGTCTCCACCATTAATATACTGTATGTATAAGGCTTGAGAAAGGTCCCTGTGTGGACCGAAACGTCACGACGGCTTTACATGTGATTTTCTAATACACTTTGAGTATTCACGAAACATCTCAGTGTTGCTGGTCATTTGTCTTCATATCTGATTTCCTTACCTTGCACCCGAGTCGAAACATAAAGAGCGGAGTGCTGCCCACATGGACTTATCTATACATCTATATATATATAGATGATAGATAGATGATAGATAGATAGATAGATAGATAGATAGATAGATAGATAGATAGATAGATAGATAGATAGATAGATAGATAGATATTCACACATAGTTCTCAGCGAATATTCTTTTCAGATTTTCTAATATTAAGAATCAAATCAACTGCTGGTAACAACTGCAGCTACTAGTTTAGATGGCACTCAGAACGCTTCCTTTTCCGAAGTCGCCTGATGTTGCCTCAAGAGGAAACTTTGGGCGACTTCGGAAAGCCAAAGCGATCTGAGTGCCACCCCGTTGCCGATTTAGATTCTAGCCGACGGGAACACTTTTCGGGGAGATTAGTCACCTGAAGAAGAAGCAATTTGTGGCTGGGCGACTAATCTCCCAAAATAGCAGCGTGTGTCTCTGCCCTTACTCGTGTTTGGATTTCAAGATCTAGATCTCAATTGTTGTAGCTACAAACTTCTACAAGAAAGAGTTGAGAGACATTGTGGCCATAGAAACAAAGAAAAGTAAGATATTTACAGCAAACATATCCTTACCATAGGCTTTAAAGTCAATACTTATTTTAAAATATCAACGCCTGTCTGAATTACAGAATTTCATACATATCACAACCATACCCATGTCTCTTGTGCCACTCCATCCCATATGTTACCTGGTTGCAGCCATATGCATGAATGGTGCTAACTGGTATAGATATTCACAGAGCTAATATCTGGCAAAAAAAATGGTGCAAATTTGCCGTGGTCACAATTACATTTGAATTCCTGGAAAGTGTTGCATTGTTGGTAAGATGGCAAATTGTGACGTTCTTTCTACAGTGTTTCGCATTTATAGACTTAATCAATGTTGTTGGTATGGAATAAGATGCTTTTAGCACTGTATAGGGCTTTTACATTATATGGATACAAGAGACAATTGCCTTGCAGAGTTGTTATCATTTACTTGGATTTATAGTGTCTGTCCTATTGCAATATTGGGCCCGAATAGATGGGCCTTGGTTTATATAGTGTCTCTAGCCATGTGTTGGAATGGTTTAATGAAATGTGTCCAGAGAGAACAGTTTAATGCCTGTTAGGGTAATGACACTGCATTGAAAGCAGAATTGCATTGTCTATAGCCACTGTGGTTGAATGACTCAATAATTGGGTTCAAGATTACTGAGCATGTCACAGCCGACAATATATGACTTAATGTACTGCTCACTTATGGCTGATTGCTTGTGCAATTTGATGACTGCAAAATGCACATTTTCCAGCGATGGATATATGGGTGCAGCTTGCAACAGACATATGAAAGCTAATCTATATTATGCGTTCAATAAAAATATTCTTGAAGTGAAGCATAACATTAATTGACCATGTCCTATTACCCAATTCATTTTGTAACTGATTTTATTTGCTGTGTCTTGCTTACTCATTCACACAATACACTTTCTGCCTTACTTAATAGCATCTGTTTCACCAGCCTCATATCCTTTTCTTTATTATGTATTCTGCAGAGGTGTTAACCAGTACTTGCAGTAACAAAAATGGGGACCACAGTTAGCCTTGCAATCTTTGGATTTTGGCAAATGCCAGAAGGGCTGCTGAAGATGCCATAGACAGTCACAATGTTGTGGATTGGTGGGGGGCTGTTTGGGTCCTGTGTACTTGAAACTCCAAGGTCAATTTTGAATCCCAGTCCAGACCTGACCACAGTTGGGCAAATAAAAGCCCAGAGGAGACAGTATAAGGCTAAATCCGACTAACAATAACTTTTACTGCTCAAGCTGTAGATAAGAGCTATATATTTACTGTATGTACAGAGCAGCAGGGCTATATTTACTATATAGGCACTTGAGGGCCTGTGACTAAGGTGGCAGCTTTAAGGGGGAGGCCCTCGGTTGCCTGGTAAAAAAATAAAAATTGCCCCCCCACAAAAAAAAAATCCTCCCCGCTGGCGGATACGTGCCTACTAAATCTGGTGGCCAATGGGGGGGTCTGTGATACCTGGAGGGCAAAAATACCACAGAGTAGTTTTGGACTTTGGGATTTTTGGATTCGGCCAAATCCCAAACCAAATCCAAATCCTATTTTGCATATGCAAATTAGGGCAAGGAAAGGTTAAAAAGAACATTGCACATGCGTTAAAATCACAGTTTCCTTTTCATGTGATGAAAAATCCCGTTATTGTAAGGATTTGGATTTGGTTTCGTCAGGAACTTAAATTCGGCTAAATCTGAATCCTGCTGGAAAAAGTTGCATCCCAACCGAATCCTGAATTCAGTGTATCCCTAGTTCTGAACCGTAACCTGCTAGCTTTGTTCTATAATCTTTTATATTATAAATGCCAAACCCAGAGCACATATTCATCTAATAACACTATGCTTTGAACACTTGACAATAAAAAGTTGCTGCGCTGACATTCCCAGGATCATTTCCCATGATAATTCCCAGGATAAACCAAATGCATCAACAATTGGCAAATGTTTCATCTAAACTAGAGGGAATGTATCCGATTTTCTTTGTTGTCTCTAAATTTTACTGACTCTTTCTATAGACCCCACAGTTCACATTGTCAGCCTTTTTTCCATTATATTTATTCCCATATATTTAAGATGGGATACTACATCAGAAAAAAAATTTACTGAACCTTTCAGAGAAACACTTTTAATATTGAGTTATTATTTTATAGCTCCATTGAATTCATTAGAAAAACATTATGAATTCCTTGAGTCCTCAGGCAAAGAGAATTCTATACAAAACTGCCAGAATTGTGAGTAACTGTATTGAAGTCCAAATTGTTGGATAATCTAGATGCTGATATTAGCAGTGTTCAACAACAGTATCCTTTTTAGCTCCAGACAAACATGCTTTGCTGTCTGCATTGCTTAGCTTAAGCCAGCTCTTAAAACTAGATGAAAGAAAACACATGTATAAAAGATTCTAGGGGCTTTGGAGGATTGTAAATTATATTTTGGGTATTTCTTTTTCGTCCATAAAAATTTTACTTTTAACTAATTTAATGGGATCTGGAATCTTAACATGAGAACATGAGAGTGGGAAGAAACTATCTGAACATTTAAATCAGGGCTCCCCCCCCCAACTTTTTTATCCATAAGTCATATTCAAATGAAAAAAAGTCAAATAAGAATGAATAAAGTCCCAGGGGATGGCAAATAAGGGCCGTGATTGCCTATTTGGTATCACCTATATGGACTGTAGCCTACAGGAGGCTCCACTTGACAGTACACCTAGTTTTATGCAATTAAAATGTTGCCTCCAAACCTGGAATTCTAAAGTAGGCACCTGCTTTGAGGCCACTGAGAGCAACATCCAAGGGGTTGGTGAGCAAAATGTTGCTCAAGTGCCACTGTTTGGGGATCACTGATTTAAACTAAGACACACTTGCAAGGGGACATAGGGGAGTCCCATCAGGTTCCAGGTCCCAGCGGGGGCCTAGACAAATGCAAGGTCGAGATTTGTATACTATATTTGTATATTGTCTTTTTGGGAGTGGTCACGGTTTATGGCAGATCAGGGTGTATCTGAGTGTAATAGGGCATGGCCAGTTGGATATAGAGCCTGATCTATTTAGATTAGTATCTTTTCTGCACTGTACACAAACCAAGGTATAGCACACTCTGGCACAAGGATCTTATCCCAGTATAACTTGTATCTTATTTAGTGAACGGTAACTTTTTTTGTCTTTTACAATGCCCCAAGCAGTGTGCAAAAAAATGTCCCAATCAGAGTAACAACCCCTGGGAGAGGGGTTTTACATTGCCCCTATGGAATCTATACCAACGACTATAAATAGTCATAGGTATAGATTTTGCTCATCCCCAAATTACACTGGAATTCTGGACAAGAATATTGAATTGTGGCTAAAAAATGGCAAATTGTTGTCACAATGAGCTCTATTTTTCCTTAATTATTTCTTACCATACAGTCCTGTGCTCTACTCTATATTACAACTCCACCGAAATAGACAGAAAAACACACAATTAATTATTGCACAGGTTTTGCAAGACATAAACTTTCCTCTGTATTATTAGCTAGACTGAACAACCCTGTAGTGTTGTTATAGGTTCCTAAAAATCCACATTAGCCATTTCCACAGTGGAGATCTGGCTTCCTTCTGGGATCACCAGTAATTAAAACCCCTTTGCCAAGCTCTGTCAGTTAATTACTAAACAGAGTTCTATGGAACTGAAGAAAAGCAACAACTGAGAGAGAAAATATCTCAGAAAGCATTTTTTTGAGATTAAATACAATAAAACAGAGGGCCAATAAATATATATATATTATTTACTGTCAGAAATCAATGGTTAGAAAGGACCCTGGGGCAATTTCACAGACTGTGATAAATAAAAGTGATAAAAACTAAACTATTACAAGAATGTGGCATATACTCTAGCTACTGGGGTGCAATTTAAAAATCCAGGTAAATTTTACGTTACTGTATGTAATACAGGTATGGTATGCATTATCCAGAAACCCGTTATCCAGAAAGCTCCGAATTTACAGGAAGGCCATCTCCCATAAATTCCATTATAAGCAAATAATCCTGATTTTTAAAAATAATTCCCTTTTTCTCTGTAATAATTACACAGTAGTATGTACTTGATCCAAACTAAGACATAATTAATCCTTATGGGAAGCAAAACAATCCTATTAGGTTTATTTAATGTTTAAATAATTTTTTAGTAGACTTAAGATATAGAGATCCAAATTACAGAAAGTTCCACGGGAAAACCCAAGGTCTCAAGCATTCTGGATAACAGGTTTCATATCTGTATTGCCCCTGAAACCCTTTAAATCAGTCCTTGCAAGTCATGACATAATATCTATAAACATGGTAAAGAACATTCTTGCTGCTCGGTTTTTTGCAGAGTAGAGCATGATGGTCAATCCACTCTGGGGCTGTAGTACCTGCCATACATGGGCTCTAGGACCTACCAGCACAAACAATAAAAATGAAGCACAAGTTTTAGGATAATGAGTTTGGAGGGTGCTGTGCCCAAGTCCATTTTTGGCCTTGAGCTCCGGTTAAATGCCGTTTGCAGAACTGACTGCTCCATTACTAAAAAATATTTTAAAAATAAATACATTGTTATGTTAAATGACCAGCACTTTGTAAAATATGATTGTAACCTTGATACTGACATTTTTTTAAAATATAGTGGCGTCCCAATGAATGTAGTGTTTCCCAATTATAACCTTGTAGAGAAGACATCATTTATAGTGCATGGAGTTACAGTGCAAAAGTGAGCCTAGATTAGATCTCTATTTATGGCTTGCTCTTTCCATTCATACGAGACTACTGTAGGACTGATGAAATGCTGCTGATGTCATTACCTAAACTACTTGGAAAATATATTTCTGTCCTGTAGCAATGCAATAAACCACACATAACTTCTTCATATAAAGCACCGTGCTACACCATTATGTCCATCATTACATTGCTGGCTCTATTTCTGGTAATCAGTTTCTCCCAGACACAGTCAGTGCCGTAACTTTTTATATAAGTCTGCACTGAGCACTGAGGGATACTTTTCTGTTAATGCAGGTCTCAAATAGTACTAAAGTGACAGTGTTTTGAATATATTTCAAATCTGCATATCATCATGTATACACTAAAAATAATACAATACACTAAAAATAAAAATACACTAAAAATAAAAATGAATAGATAACAGTGATTTAAGTAAAGTGAAGGCCCAGAATCAAGACAGAACCCAAATAATGTTCAGTACTTCCTGCTAAAGCTTAGTGTCTGTGTGATGGCTATATAAGCCAGCACACTAGACTGTGGGGGTGGGAACCATTCCTTGTGTGTGCTCACCCGAAAAGGTTGTATTTTGCTTTTGTGATCCATGTTCCATGCCATGAGTAGTTGGCACATTGTATACGTAATCCATCCAGTTGTCTTTAGTTCCTTCACAAAATAAACTGCATTGGATGAGTATGAACGATTGCTTATTAATTTAACTGAAACAATATTCCAAGAGTACAGAAGTCAAAGTTAAATCTCTTCCTTGAAGCTTATTTGAAGTCCAAGCCTGGAGCACTAACATGGTTTCTTCACCTTTTTCCTGCGGAACCTTGATCAAGTTCTAAAGGCCCCCATACACGGGCTGATAAAAGCTGCCGACAAATCAAGTCGGCAGCTTATTGGCCCGTCTGGGGCCATCCAACGGGCATCCCAGAATGATATCTGGCCAAAAGTCGGGCAGATGCTGATCGGGCAGATTTAAAAATCCCGTTGAATCATGGCCGCATCTTTTCGTTGATGCCGCGATCTGCTCCATTCTGATCCAATCTTTGGGCTCTAGGGCCCACGATCGGATCAGCCTGATATCACTTCAATGTGGGCATATCTGGGAGAGATCCACTCGTTTGGCGATTGCCAAACGAGCGGATCTCCCTTTTTATGGCCACCTTAAGAATCAGCTTAAGCAGCATATGGACCCAGTTTGGGGTCCTTATATATAGTTTAAGATCCCTGGGTTAAAAAATGGCCTTTAGTGGAGTAGGCAGTTCAATAAATCCATTTGTAATCAGTCATATATGGTTGACATTGTGTAAGGATAACCCATTTATCCCATTATGGCTCCTAGAAGAACAATATAATTATTTTTTCCCTTAAGCTAGGACCAGATGCACAATGACAGTATTCATCTATGGGTCTAGGCAAGGGACATCTGTGATTAGGGTTGTTTCTAGGAAGACATGGAGACCTCAATCTGCGTTGCAAGCCATTCAACTGTCAGGCAAATTGCCAGACAAGTAAATTGCAGAAGGTCAAACAGTAAGTGACACCTAGCCTTGTTTACTGAAGACCTGTCAGACTTCCCTTTAGCCAAGGTTATCCATATCTTTAGCTCACTCTAGCAAGATTCATCTGACCGGGCTATATCCAGCAACAATAACATTCTTCTAAATGTCTGAAAAATAATTTACAGCTTTAATTGGTTATTGTTAATCCCAATCCATTTTATACATTAAAAAGCAAAATATCAAAGTAGCTAATACGCTAGTTGAATACAAGGTCTATCAATTGTTACAAATGCTTATGGCATCATAACTGGAGGGAAGATTTTGGTGTTCCTTTGACCACCCCTGTTTCTGGGCAGGAGATAATATAATAGAAACACAACAGGAAGCAATAAGGGCAACAAATAAATACTCACAGCTTATATTCATACACAAATATTGATTAGAGTCCAGATATGGAAAATTCTACTTGCTGACTGGACTGTGTTTATAGTCAATTTATAGTAGCTTCATGTGAAGATATTATTTGTGAGTGCATTGCTGTACTGTTTTCATTACCAGCACAACAGAAATGTTCCCTCAGTCCTTGAATGCAATGGAGCTATACTGTTTTATTAGTAGTAATGTAATGTCATCAAATTTATAGCAGTCTATAAAGGAGCTGTAGTCATCCATTTTCAGTCTTACCAAACTTACTTGAGAGGAGTTTTTACTGTCAAATGGCTGCCTTAGGCCTGCAATGTAACCATAAGGAAGATTCACTGCTGAAGTTATCTGGATTGCAGCCATTTTTATACTGTATAACTATTCAATGCGTATACAGAAGTTAGAGGTTCCTGTAACAAGTAAGAAATTTTGTTTTAAACATATAGCTTACTAGAACCAAAGGTAAATGTCACTCGTGCCTTGTGTTAGTGCCGCGATTGTCTCTGTAGGCCTCAGAAACAGGTCAAGCAGCTTTCAGTATGCACTGCTTAATCTGAGGTATGTGCGTTTATTGAAATAAGCAGTTATTATGCTGATGCTAGCATATCACATACTATTCTGGAAAATCCTAAACAAATTTGACACAAACAACATGTCAGCACATATAGCTTTAAGATATCAGAACAAAGGTCAAGTTGTGATAAGAGCCCCTTGGCTTGAATTCTTTGCTGCACAATTATATTAGTGATGCCATTATATTATTGTCCAATCAGTTGATGCTTCTTTGTGCCTGGACAACCAATTAAATGGTTGGTCAAGTATATGCAATCAAAATATGTCAATGATGTTTGTGTAAAGCTGTTATGTAAGCAATGGGCATTTGCCTGAAGCTTATGAAGGCTATGCAGGTATTCTGAGCTTGGTGCACCGAATCAATAAATGTCCTTTTCTGACTGAGTATTACGTATCACGTACCCTGCAGAAGGGCTGTTAAGCATAGGGTAGCCTGAAGCAAAGATTTATTGGAACTGATATACTCAGCGACAGATGACAAAGGAATCTGGAGAAGAAATGGCCACTGTTTAAATCACTGCTGTCAGAGAGTTCCAGGATCAGGTCCTGAGAAGACTTCTCCATATGGGTATGCTGCTTATAGCCATATGGTTCATGCACTTAGACTATAACCTCTCTCTCTAAAAGAAAGACAACCTTTATCTAAATAGTTGCTTCTTAAATGTTGCTTTACATGCATGTAATTCTCAACTGTAAATTCAGCCTGACTGAATTTTTCCCCATAACCTAATTACTAAATCTTGATTTAAATGTAGGTGTTTCACTAGTTCAATCAATCAATTCATTAACAGTAGTTACACTAAATAATGAGTTATGATTCACTGCACACCTTTCATTTCTCTTTTTTTAAGTGCTTTGCAGCAGTTAATATGAGCAATAATTGCCAGTTCATTGAACTGCTGGGAGGAGCAGAGAGTACAGAGATGGGGGAAAGAGCACAGGGAAGGCTCAGTGAGGAAGCAAGGTGATGCACAAAGGAGCAGGCATGAGGTACAGAACACACAAAGATTGGGGAAGGAGGAGGCACAGATATAGGTGTTAGGAGGGGAGGATGCAGAGAGGGGACAGAGGTGGTGCAAGTAGGTGGAGGGGGTATAGAGATGGAGGAAGTTGTGGAAAGAAGGCATAGAGAGCATATAGAAGAAGAGGAGCAGAAGTATGAAGTGTAAGCTGAGAGGGCATATTGTGTTGAGATTTCCAGGAATGTTCCTCACTAGTTGTGTCACACCAGTAGTGCTTCCAGTGAATATTGAAATACATGGCAGTACGCTATGAAGAGATATAAAGGAATACAAATTTGCAAAAGTAAGGATAAAAATAATGTAAACCATTATATTGCATTGCAAATTTTGATTGAGCATTGTACGTTTTTAACACTTGCTTGAAAGTGACATGATTTTTTGCCACAAAGTAACTGCTTCTTCAGCAAGACATTTTATTCCATTCTCTACGAACTAGTGCAAATAACAAAACACACAAAGCATTTCTAACTGTTGCAATGCAAATTAGGCATATTTTTTGCATTGGGCATATTTTGTAGCCACTAATGCTGTTTAATACATACTGGGGTAAGTAGGTGTACACTATTGTTAAGGGTTGCCATCTTCTGAAACTTGGCAAGGGGACGGTGATGTTTCAGGGTGCATCAGTGATGGACTGGGGTTGTACAATTTCTGCTATGGTTCAAACCCAACTGAAAGAACAGAGATAGATCTGGAACGTGGCAGGGACATCCCTTTATGTATACTTTAGGGTGCCATAGTAAAGTTTCTGCAGATCTCCCTGATCCATCCTCCATAATGAAATCAAGGACAATGCCTTGGAATGATGGTGACTGGCAAGGTGCAGTATTTTGTTGACTTGTCATTCGGATATACTATCTCTCTAACTGGGACAAAACCATGACCATCTCCCATACCTGATTTTACATTATCTATTATTAAAAAAGCTTGATTTAATCAGTTCAGATAAAACTCAATAAAATTGAGTGAAAACCCAAATCGCACAATTTTTTTTGGGTGGGGGGGTTCCAGAAAAGCCAAAATTTTTCATATGTATGCCCTATGGTCGGATCTTTGAGCTAATTCCGGGGCAGACCACAGAAACTTCAAAATAGGATGGGGACCTCTGCCATTGACTTATTCACATTCTTGACAGGTCTCTCGGCAGGATTCAGTCTTTTTGCAGCATTGGGGCTTTAATAAATCTTGAAAAATTTGAGTTTTAAAAAAAAATTGAGTTTTTCCCCAAAAAAACCCAACCAACGTTTCCTAAATGACCCCCTATCAGTTTAATGTTAACTTTTGGCTTAGAGGGAGGTTGGCACTGGCAGAAGAAGACAGCATAATAGATTGAGCGAGATGTACTATAAATCAGGATCCTTTAACAAGAGGGAAACAATGATCCACTGCGCCAAACGTGTGATACATTTCCTGGCACCTGGCAGCAGGGAGCGGAGCGATGGAGAATCATTGTTTTGTTTCGCACGGGGATGTTGTGAGAAGGGGGCCGAGCCCAGTGATGTCAGTCAGATGTCAGTCTCTGCAGAGGACGTGCTGTGCATGAGAATAACATAGTAGGAGGAGATGACATCAACTGCACTGCAGCACACTGCAGCACTAACACAACAAAGGCATCTCTGAGAAATAGCGCTACATGTTGGAACTGACCCTCTTTGTTGTGCTTCTCTCTCACTACTCCTGCCCGCTCTTTCTTTTTCATGCTTATTGATATAGCACCTATGAAACAACCTTCACGTCTAATGGGGTGAAATTATGTACAGTTTATTTGGGAATCACTTTTAGTTAAAAAACAAAAAAAAAATGTTTCTTTGGAAAATGGCATTTATTAAAAAAAAAAACAGTGTTTTTGGAAATAACATTTAGTAAAATAACTGTGCTTTTCATATACATGTTTTGTGTGCATGTGAATGTGTACAGGAGGGTTTCCAAACCTTTCTCCTGGGAGAGAGATGAGTCTCAGAATTAGCTTTGCAATCCTCTCTGTGTATTAAAAGGGATAATTGAAAACCACTCTGAACAGCTTGAAGACCTGTATTTTTTGGGTCTTGCCTGATAAAAAAAATCATTTTTAAGAACAATTATTTCATTTTTCTCTTTAATAAAACCATAACTTGATCCCAACTTAGATAGAATTAATCCTTAGTGGACGCAAAACTTATTGGGTCTAACCAACGTTTAAATAGTTTTTTTTTTGTGGAGATCCAAATTATGGCAAGACCTGTTCTATGGAAAACCCCAGGTCCCTAGCATTCAGTATTGGTTTTACCAACATAGTTAGTGCAGTTAACCATAGCAAGCAGTTAGCAAATAGTTTTGGTCAGTCTGCTGCAAGTTAGATAAACACAAAAAGGTAAGTTAGAAGATTACAGCACAAATGGAATTTGGTGCAGTACGTTATAGAACCCTTATTAAATCAGTCCCCAAGTTCAATTTGATAAAGGTCTTCTGCCTTTTACACAAGGGCTACAGATTATATTTAATATTAAATTACACTTTTCCATTTGTCAATATTGGGGCAAACATCCCACCGGCCACTTTAATCTGTGTATGTAACCAATTACCTGTTGTAAAAATGCATCCCTCTGTTCAACAAGGATATATAGTTCAGGAAGGATTGATACAGTGGGTGGACCTGGAGTTAAAACAGCATTTAATACCTAGTCTGGGAGTGCGTATGTTGGCCTGTGTTAATTGAAATCTGTTTAAGTCTATATCTGTGTCAGTAAGTCATTTAACATAGTAGGTTAGAATTGATCCAACTGTAGGTAATTGAGTAGATCGGTTTCCTTGGCTCTGGGCAAGTTCTGTTTTGGAAGTTGTCACTGACCATCAGTTATAATAAATCCTGAATTCAGTACCCTACAAAATACCACAATATATTTTAAGGTTTCTACACAGGACAATACGCCAACTTGTATCTCTCTGTAAAGCATGATGGCTTGAACCACAATGCACATTACACAAAATTCCTGTGATGATCATCATTCAGATGATGCTATTTTCTTTGGCCTACGGTTGGGTACAGTTGAGCTAACAGCCAGTGTCCCTACGCTGTGTATAACAGGGTCTATTAAAGCTGCACCTATTTCATGCACAGCTTTATTAATTGGCCTGCAAAATAAAAAGATTGCAGAGTTGTGTGCCGACTATGCACAATACCTTATGCGGGTGCTTGCCTAAAAAAAAAAGAAGGCCTTTACCCAATATTGCACAAACCCCCACAATTCCCAAATCTTGAGGATGGATCACGTGAGTGTGTCACTATTCTAAACAGCATTCCAAGTAATAAGATACCCCAATATTGCACAAACCCCCACAAATTTCCAAATCTTGAGGATGGATCGCATTCTAAACCGCTATCCAAGTAAGATATCATTTGGCTGCCCATTGTCTTTTGAACTCAAAGCCAGAATGCAAAGCAGCTGGAAAAAAATTCCCAGAACCACCGTATCTATAGTTGGTTAGCCTTTAAGTTTTCACTGGAAAGCAATCTATGTGAAATACAGTTCTTTTGATATCCCTGCTAGCTGCTGCTGTCAGTCTCAGGATGCTTGAAAAGCCTTGGCAGACAACTGCTTTGTCTATCAATATTTTGGGCAGAAATCCATTAACATAAAAGCAGCGCTACTGGATATAACAAGAGTAATTGTGCAGCTGTTACAAAGTTATGATCCTGTTCCCGACTGTTTTACAGTGAATCTTTTCAAAGGGGAGGTAGATATAATGAGCCATATTCAATTTTGATTAGAAAGGCTTTTCTCTTAATTCAATTCCAGATTTTCCCATTGAATAGGAAGGTATTCAATGAGAAAAACTCACCTTACTGTTTATCACATGAAAACTCTAAAATCTATGGGAAAACTGGAACTCAATTAGGAGAAAAGTTTTTTTCTCCTCAAATTGGATCTTGCCCATAAGTTTTCACTTGATGCCCAATACATCATATCTTCTCTATTCATGAGGAAGGCAGTACAAATGACTTCTTATATTATAGAACTTTCTCTTACTAAAATATTGTATTGTATTATTTTATGGTCACTAATCTTAAAGGGGATGTAAAGCATACCTCCCATCCGTCCCGTTTTGAGTGGGATAGTCCCACTTTTGACAGCTCAACCTGCAGTCCTGGATATATACTGATATGTCCCGAGTTTCTCTTTGATCTGCTGCACTGAAATGGCAGAAATAGATACAACGTTTTTAACTTAATTGGCTCTAGGCAGAGAGCCCAGAATACATACTTAACATAATTTTGTAACGGTTTTAGATAACATAAGAACTTACACAACTCAAGGGCAGGGGCACACGGGCAGATTTGGGGAGATTAAGTCGCATTGGGACTAATCGCCTCTTCTTCGGGGCGACAATCTCCCCGAATTGCCTTCCCCCTACTAAAATGAAAAATCGCCTGCGGCAATGCACTCATGGCGCTTCAATTTCCGAAGTCGCCCGAAGTTTAAGGCAACTCCGGAAATCAAAGCTCCGCAAGTGCCATTGCACTGGTGTTTTCTCATTATAGTAGGCGGAAGGCAGGGGGAAGGCAGTTCAGGGAGATTGTCGCCCAGAAGAACAGTCGATTAGTCACCAGGCAACTAAATCTCCCCGAATCTGCCCGTGTGCCCCTGCCATAAAGGGCAATTCACCTTCATTAGCAAAACTGTAATAACACATAATGTGTTCAAACTTTCATAACCTGCCAAATTTTGTAAAATGTACATGGTAATTAGGGGGTGTGGTCACAAAAATGGGCGTGGTCAAACAATTGCGGCAAATCTTTTTGTCCCTCTTTATGTTTACAAAATGTTGCGAGGTTTGTGTAAACAAGCCACGCACGTGCCTATAAATCTATTCTAAATGTTGTCTTGAGTACTATGTATTTCTATATCAGTGAATGCGCATGTATATCTATGTTCCGCTCTTGCTATAAGATAGGTTTGTGTTTGGTTTTTGCATGTTATCTTAAGAATATACTTCCATATTCCTTCAAAATTGTGAAATAAAACATTCTGATTAAAATAAGGTCAGGTATCATATAGACCATATACCATAGAATACTGGGCTTGCTAAATGCTGTATGCAAATGTAATTATATGATTTATTAATGGTGGTCTGGGCAATGTCTCACTTAATAAGGCTACACAAGGCAGGCTAATTTCAGCCCCTACAGCAGGCAGTAGCCTCCCTCTTCTGTTCGCATCTGGAACCATTTTGCTGTCTCCCACGAGAACACACGCGGCAGATCTCACCGTTGAAACACATTGCATTTTGCACTGAAATCTGCTCTAGCCAGAACCGACTGTTTTCGGCCCCCATGTGGCCCTAGCCTAAAAGCTTAAGCCTGTGAAAACAGTGTTGTGGTTTTGTCAGTCTCTCTAAAAAGTTAATGGCAGGGAGTCTTAAGCCCTGTGAGACCAATCCTTTCCAAGAATTAATATTATGCAGGGAGGTACCAGCCTACAAAAAAGTGACCAGAGTTAAATATTTAGGACCACCATATGGGATTTACCTTAATGTGCATGGTGGCTTGTAATTTTTATGATCATAAATAGTGAAACAGGGGCCAGGGAATGTGCACTGCCCAAACCCCTCTCTTTGGTATGTTTGTAGTTAACTTGGCCAGATCAGTTGCACTTCCATTGAACTTATGTATTTTATGTAGCCTTGGAGTGCTCTGCAGTGCACAGTTCTGCAGTGTTCATGAGCAACTCAGCTCCAGTAAAAGCAACCAATGAAGTTCTAGCTCAGCTGAAGAGCGAGAGATTAGTAATCACTCGTACACATTTTTTGTCAGTGGTGGGTAGATGTTAATCATGGTAATATCACAACTACAAAATGTGCAAAATCATAATTTGGCAAAGGGAGCTGTTAGCCTTCCCGGAAAATGTTAAGGAAAGTGCTAAATGTATAGTGTGCAGTTAATGATACTTTTAGCTACACAGCAAGAACATAAAACTTGGAGGCCGATTCACTATGGGTCGAATATCGAGGGTTAATTAACCCTCGATATTCGACTGTGAACTAAAATCGTACGACTTCGAATATCGAAGTCGAACGATTTAGCGTAAATCCTGCGATCGAACGATCGAAGGATTTTTCGTTCGATCGAGCGATTAAATCCTTCGAATCGAACGATTCGAAGGATTTTAATCCAACGATCGAAGGAAAATCCTTCGATCAAAAAATCACAGGCAAGCCTATGGGGACCTTCCCCATAGGCTAACATTGACTTCGGTAGCTTTTATCTGCCGAAGTAGGGGGTCGAAGTTTTTTTTAAAGGGACAGTACTTCGACTATCGAATGGTCGAATAGTCGAACGATTTTTAGTTCGAATCGTTCGATTCGAATTCGAAGGTCGTAGTCGAAGGTCGAAGTAGCCCATTCGATGGTCGAAGTAGCCCAAAAAAACTTCGAAATTCAAAGTTTTTTTTATTCTAACCCTTCACCCGAATTTAGTGAATCGGCCCCCTAGTGTTTCTTTTGGTCTCTGTTCTGAACTGGTACCAATTAGGTATCATGTTTGTCCAAATTGTTACACATTCCAGAAATAAAGCCACAATAATTTTCTCTTTTGAATGACATTGCCTTATTCATATTAGTTAAGGCTCGATTTAAGGTAGCTAGGGGTTCAAATCTGGAATAAAATATTCCAATGGCAGCACAAAGATAAGGAAGGGGTTCATAAAATCTGCAATTCTGAAGGACCCTACCCTACCAAATGTTATAAAAATGATTGACTGATACTTTGCTTGAATACAGTCTTCTAGGCAACAAGATGAATCATTCTTTCTTACTTTACTCAGATAACCAATTTAGAATGTCGATCCTGGAACGTTTGGAGCAGATGGAAAGGAGAATGGCTGAGATGACAGGCGCTCAGCAACATAAGCAGAGTGTTGGAGGAGGCAATGGTGGTGGAGCCAATAGTGGAGGAAACCAAGCACAAGTAAGTGTCTTCATATTTCTGTTAACTTTATACATCACATGTGTTATTGTAACCTTCTGGAGTAAAAATAAACCAGGGGTATTCTTTAGAACACGGATCACCGACCTTTTGAACCCGTGAGCAACATTCAGAAGTAAAAGCAGTTGGGGAGCAACACAAGCATGAAAAAGTACTTGGGCTGCCAAATAAGTTCTGTGATTGGCCATTTAGTAGTCCCTATGTGGATTGTCAACCTACATTGAGGCTCTGTTTGGCAGTGCACCTGGTTTTTATACAACCAAAACTTGCCTCCAAGCCTGGAATTTGAAAATAAGCTCCTGCTTTGAGGCCATTGGAAGCAACATCCAAGGGGTTGGAGAGCAACATGTTGCTCACAAGCTACTGTTTGGGGATCACTGCTTTAGAAAATGGGGCACATGTGGTCTATGTGAAAAACATGTGAAAAACACACTAGTAAAACGTATTATTTCATGTAGCTAGTTCTAACTGGAGAGAGCTACAATACAAAGAATATGTCTGTAGTTGCACAAGGGTTCCTTAGACTTTGTGATAAAAACATTTTCTTTGTATTACACTTAGCCAAAGTGCAGCTAATTTTGGGCAAACTGTACATTTGTGCACAGCACTATAACCATGTACACAGTTTCTTATTACACAAGTAAATGATCATTCATTTAATAGTCAAGACTTCAGCTTGACTTCTAAACAAAATTCCAAAATAAACTCCACAACAAATTAAAGAATGGATGCATTTTAGGGCAAAATCCACAATGATACAAGGAAGACTAAGTAAGATGCTGAAACAAATGCTAAGTATTGTGATGGACCCTTCTGGTGAGCTGGATTTCCATTTTTCGGTTCTTTATACTCATTCTACTCCAGATATCAGTGCAGATGGTCTGTGTTGGCTGCAAACTTGAAAGTTCCTAACATCAGATATGGAATATTAAGAATTTATGGTCACATGGGAGTGGTTCAAAAATGTCGGTGCCATTTCCAGTTGGATGTATTTTAATCTTTCAGTTTATTTTAGAAAATCCCATATTCAATATTTTGGCCATATTAGTTAAATGGGCAGAAAGCTAATTTGGTTTATCACTGCGTAAATATCTGAGCACATGTTGATTATTTGCAGTGTGCTGCTGGGACTGGCTCTATAGGAAGCTGCTTTGAAAGCCGAGTGGTGCTTGTTTGTGAGAAGATGATGAGTCGAGCTTGCTGGGCAAAATCCAAGCACCTGATCCACTCCAAGACTTTCAGAGGGATGACGCTTCTGCATCTTGCTGCTGCCCAGGGTTATGCCACGCTTATTCAGACCCTAATCAAATGGAGGTATGGGTGAAAAATGTTTTCCGCAGTGGAGAATAACACATGGCATGATATCCTGACATTAACTTATATTCCAGTTAGTAATGGCAAATGAATAGTTCCAATATCATACAGGTTTAGGCAACTTCCACATCTTTACATTTAATTGAATGCTCTGCTAGCGTGTCAGGACAAGGAGTCTATTGCAAACCTCAGAATTATATAGAAGTCCTAGGGGCAGATTTATCAAGGGTCGAATTTCGAAGTGTAAAATACTTTGAAATTAGACCATCGAATTGAAATACTTCTACGTATTACAGTATTTTTCACAGAATTTGGCCATTTTAGCGTACGATTTTACCGTACGATTGATCGATTTTACTTCGATGAGTGAAGGTCCCCATAGGCTAACATAGCATTTTGGCAAGTTTAATTTGGCGAAGTATTGAAGTTTTTTTTGAAGAGACAGTACTTCAATTATCGAATGGTCGAATATTCGAACGATTTTTACTTTGAATCGAAGTCGAAGTAAATCCAAAGTCGTAGTACCTGTTCTATGGTCGAAGTATCCAAAAAATAACTTCGGAATTTCGATTTTTTTTGCTTCGAAAATTCCCTCGAATTCACTTTGACTCTTGATAAATCTGCCTCTTAGTGTGCGGCACCTCCTGAGAATGTGTGTTGATGTACTGTACATATATCCTGCTTGTTCCACCACACAATAAAACTATTATACAGTTATAATCATTCTAGAAACAGAATGATAAGATAAAATTTAAACTTTACATACAACATTTTGACATTCAGGGTCAGACTGGCCTCCCAGAGTACTAAAGGATCTCCTGATGGGTGCAAGGCCTAGAAAATTCCCATTAGTCCTTCGTTATTTCCACTATAACCCTATGTAACCTGTATACTGCTTGCCACTGTATCCATCTAATAGTTGTTAAAGCAGGCCCAGCATATCAGGTTGCCTGGTGGACCCTAAGAGTAACAGTCCGACACTGTTCACATTATCTTCTACCCTGTACGGTTGCATTCAGTTCTGACTGAAGGAGAATTTGCCAAAGATAAATGCCGTTGTGCTAATTTTAGAGGCCACTTAAAACACTTATTCTAAATCAGTCAAGTCATATCAAAGGTTGCCATTTATAGACATGAGCCTCATTAACTTAATAAAAGCAACGATTACTGCCTCTTTGTAAGACATGCTCAACAATCTGACAATTAAATAATGATTAATGCGATTTTTTTTTCCTTTTCAGAACAAAACATGCTGACAGTATTGATTTGGAATTAGAAGTAGATCCTTTAAATGTTGATCATTTCTCGTGTACTCCTCTGGTGAGACTCTCTGCTTATTGTATGCACAGCCTGTTTGCCGAGTATGAAATTAAACACATGCACAATTGTAATTCTTTAATGCCCAGATGTTGCCTTGCAGCTAATATGCAAGTAATCATAAACCTTTCAGGTTTGGATAAGAGATTGCGGTGGTCTTGAGCACTGGAGAAATGCTTGGGCCTAGAGAAAAATAGTACTGACCTGCTACACTCTAGCTGTTATAGCTGTTATTATACTCCCAGCATCCCTCTAAAATTTTAGGCTTTTGGTGAGATTCATTCAACAGTAGAAGGGGGGCACTAGTGAGAAACCGATTTACACTTCAACTCCATCCCAACATTTCGAATTAAAAAGATTAGGACATACATTGTTCAAAAGGTTTGATAACTCACTCATTTTTTGGCAACAAAAACCTGGGCTAATCCATGGAAAATGGCATAAATGAAGGGTTAACTTCTCCCATCCCTTGAGGATGGTGGACACCATTTTGGAAGATTGTCATCTAACTAACTTCAATTCAAGTTCACTCATGTGCATGCAAATCTAGTAAAAAAACCCACAAAAAATGTCACCCTATATTATCTTCCCTTTAACAATCCTATGGGCACCTTTTGGCTTAAAAAAGTTGATCACATTTTTTTTCTATAACCATCAAATTTAAATCTATAAAAAATAACAGGAAAGAAATCCTTATGTGAAAACTCATCAATTCTTTCCTTTTACAAATGCTGTGAATCTAGGTGTGATACAGGTATGGGAACTGTTATCCAGAATGTGCGGTACCTGGAGTTTTCCGGATAAGTGGTTTTTCTGTAATTTGGATCTCCATACTTTAAGTCTGCTAAAAAATATTTAAACATGAACCCAACAGTGTTGTTTTGCCTCCAATAAGGATTAATTATAACTTAGGTGGGATCAAGTACAAAGAACTATTTTGTTATTACAGAGAAATAGTAAACGTTTTACATTTTTTAATTATTTGATTAAAATGGAGTCTATGGGAGATGAACGTCCCATAGATTTCTGGATAATAGATTCCAAACGAGGTATATCATACCTGTACCCTCCAAACAAGATCATGTGATTTGGTAGCACTTTTCTGTACTTTGACAATAGTTGGAATTACACTTGCAAAGACTGGTGTTTTAGATGAATACTTAAATGAATAAATCTTTTCTTCCTAGATGTGGGCTTGTGCTCTTGGCCATACTGAAGCTGCTGTAGTGTTATATAAATGGGATCGGAGGGCTATCTCCATCCCTGATTCCCTTGGCAGGTTTCCCCTGTCCATTGCACGCTCTAGAGGCCACGTGAAACTGGCTGAATGCCTTGAGCAGTTACAGCGGGAGGAACAGTCACAAATGGTTCAGAATCCCAGGATACAATGTTCACCCAGTCAAGACACTAGTGCAGACAGTTGGTTAACCCAGTGGCAGAGTGATACAATTGGCTCTCAAGAGTCCCAGAAGGGAGTTACAATTATTTCTAATGTCAATACAGGTAAGGCAAGTTTATGTTATTTTTGTTATTGCTAAAAACTCACTTTCCCTTTGTGTGGAGGCGATATGTACTACAGCAGTTATCATTAATACAGAAACAAAGAATGTATGGCAGGAAAGAACTAGCTGGCCTAGTTAGTCCCAACTTGGGCATGCTAAAACTGTCCAGAGATTGTTGATCTCCAACCAAACGTTTTCATGGGAGTTGATGATCAATAACATCATGGGGTTGTATATTTGACCATCAGTAATCTATCCTGCCCCAAAAATGCCTTATTCTGATATATTGTCCACTTTTGTCACCCTCAATTGAGGGTCAATCAGAGCAGTGTACAAGGGGAGCCTATTACGTAATACCTTGCTTGGTGCTCCCAGTATATTGTCCCAAAAAAACCTTATACTATACACTTGCCTTTGACCAACCACTAAGTAAAAGGTTCCCTGTGCCAACCAGGTTAGGTGCGCACTAATGGAGAGCACGTAAGGAAGCCATCATGACCAGTCCACATGATGCCAATAATGAACAAATGTATAATTTATAAGCAGGTTCAATTCTTGTACCAATATTAGAACATTGCTCACATCCCAATATTAGCACATTGCTTACATCTAGCTTCAAAAGCACACCTATGTGGAAGATACTTTGACACTTGTATTACCAGGGGAAAAAACTGCATTGGGAGAAAAAAAGACCTACTCTTTATATACTGCCATCTATTATTGCACCAAACTAGAACTGAGAATAAGTGGTGCACAGAAAAACAATACATTTTATAATAAATATTAACTGTTTTGGTTTGTTTGCAGAGCTACGCCGTCCACGATCAGAACCTGCAAATTACTATAGTAGTGAAAATCCAAAAGATTACCCGGCAGCAAAAAAACACAAATTAAACCCTGAATATTTTCAAGGGCATCAGGAGACGGTCATTTCAACTGTCCTAAGCTTGGAGCAGTCATCTACCAGAAAGCAAGGCTCTAGCACCAAGCAATCTCTGCCAGAAGCACTTTCCCATAATGAGGGCATGCGTGACTTCTCCAGGGACCTGCCACCATGCGCTCCTGATACTTTTACAAACAAAGCCACTACAGGACTGAAATGGAAGCCAAAAGATCTTTACCTCGGTGTGTCAGCTGTACAGTTGAGTGGAGCATCCAAAACTTCTGCTTTGGGGAAGGAAATTGTAGGCCACAAACTGCGGCAAAGAGAACAGATGAATGTATTAAGGATGTCGCAAAGGGAAATGGTAGATGCTGAATTAATGTCCTACAGAGAAAACCTGGAGAATGATGACTGCTTACAGCACATGGATGACATACAGGTAACAATGTATTAAATATAGTGTTTTATGTAAGTATAATTGTCTTTTTATCTTCCTTTGGCCAGCTTTGTTATGCTTTACAGAACTCAAAAACATATATTCAGCAAAAAAAAAAATAATAGCAACAGTCATGGAAAAGTTCCATGACTTTTACAGGTTATAATCTCTTTGCCAAAGTCAATAAATCCCCTGCAAAGACTTGTGTAGAAGTCAGGCACCGGTACTAAATCAAAGACAAGTCTGTCTCATCTGGTGACAATGACCAGAATTTCTGGGAAAGTCAGATAACAAGATAAATTATGTAGACAGACCAGTGATAATACTACTGTTTATAGTTTATATCTACATTAAAAATAAGCATTATTAAGAGTTTAAATCTAAATCTTTAGCTATTTCATTGGGGCTAGCATGTCACAAGCTTGTGTGCAACTTAGTAGAATTCATTAACAAGCCCCTAAGTCTTTCTGGCCTTGGTTTCTCGCTTGTAAACTGGTTTGTAGAGTTTTTGAGCAGGAACTGAAACTTCCTCCTGCCAAACTTGTCATATCTTTGCCACTGACCCAAGGCTGAGTTTGATTACTTTACAAAATATTATGACAGTATTCTGAAAAGTATTTAAATCCAAACAAACATACCTGGGCACTGATATAATCAATGGAGCAAACTTAATAACTGCTTTTGTTGAATTATTTAATGTGTTCCACACCACACCAAAAGCATGGACCAATAATCTGCCACAGGGGCGTAAATTAGACTTTTTTTTTTGGGATGTGAATTTAGAGTCCGGCACAGGTTAAGGTCTCACTTGATGCTTGATCATTACTTGAAGAGAATGTTGTTAAGTCTGGAAGCAGTTCTGTCCAAGTGGCTGGAGATTGATCATTGGAGTTCATTATCTCAAACCCTCTTGAGACAGCCGCAAGGCTTTAGTGATAAATGTGCTTTATATGCCACTTTCATTCATAGCAGCAGTTCATAACTTTAACAGGTTACAGTAAATAAATCTGCAGTGTTAATAACAGAAGGCCATTTACCTGTCCAGCCTCAAAGGTATTACATTATTTTTATTAAAGACATCAAATAAGTAGGGCACTTCGCCTGTCTTATTAAAACTGCTAGAACATTGTGTACTTCTG
Organism: Xenopus petersii; assembly: GCA_038501925.1. Classification (NCBI taxonomy): domain Eukaryota; kingdom Metazoa; phylum Chordata; class Amphibia; order Anura; family Pipidae; genus Xenopus; species Xenopus petersii. The sequence goes on along the minus strand of CM076684.1, from coordinate 33,666,128 downwards.
CAAGGCCTGATACTAACACGGAAAACAAAAATAGATAGAACAAAGCTTAGTGCAACTATAGTTTCAATGTTAGATATTAACTGCACAATGTGATGTAGATTGATGGTAGATGTTTCATTGATGTTTTTAATGATAAAGTTCTTTTATAGTACTTGGTATCAAACTGGGCCTCCTAGAGCCCACCAGAGAACCTGACTTCAAGGGCCCATTAGTTGTAGACAATGCTAAATACAGTATAACAGATGTCATCAGTCCTATGGTGAAATAAGAAAGAAATCATGGAAATTGTCCTTGACTGGGGCCCACCAATAGATCCTCTTGTACTTGAAATAGATGTAATGCTATGCCTGGAGTGCCACTTGCAAAGTGTTATTTAAATATAATTTGTGGTGCAAAGAAAGGTGTTTTGTAGACAGATTGTGGTTTATTCAATCCATTAGCAATCAAAACTGAATTGAGGGCCTATTAAATTAAGGCCACATACAATCAGTATAAGAAAAAAAAGAGATGGCCGGAATGGAGGTTTTACCAAAGTCCCTATACGGGTTTCATCTGCAGCTATGCTCCAGAAGGATGTGTTTGTATATAGAGGTTTTTGCAAATTCGAGAATTTAAAAGTATTTAGCAAAACTATGAGATACAACAGGCACTCACAAGTATTTAGCAACCCCATCCATTTATATTGAAAAAAAAAAACAGATCTTAAAAATTGAAGTGCCCATTTAAAACGTACAGTGTTATAATTGTGGAATGAAGAATATTGCATTGTGAAATGAAAAGTTTTGTTTTATTCATGCAATTTGGTTTCCGTTTATGACTTTTGATTACATTTTCCCAATAAGGTATTATTGCTAGGAGTTATAGCTTATCATCATCAGGTTGACACCCAAAGCTTTACAGTGCCCTTTCAGTTGTAAAATCTCTTTGATTTTTAGGAAATTTGATGGACCAGAGTGGGGTGTTTCACACAGATTTTTGTTGCTCTTACAATAATGGTGGTACAGGCCAGTAATTTGTTAGTATTTTTGCCAAAGGTTCCTTTCTTTGTGTGCTATGAGCTCTTCCTTACTGTCCTGTATTTATTTGCTCAGATTGATTGGGAAAGCACAGTTCAAAAGAGTTGCAGTAATTTTGATAGCATGCTTCCCATTTTCCCACAATCAGATTAAGTGGAAGAAATGGATCTGTTTTAAGTGTGCCAGGCCCATTGCATCCGTTCTCCAGATGAGTAATCTTTCATTAAACAATGTGCTGGTGCCCATGTTTGCCAAGTAATATGACAAGTACAGAAAGACTGTATTTGCTTTCAGCCTTGGAGCAGGTTTCTAAGAAGCTTACGCTAATCCTAGTTCTAACACTAAAACACAAAATACTTTCATGATACTAGGTTAAACCCATGAAATGCTGGATCGATGTGCAAAGTAGCACATTTCTTCCATCTTCAACATGATATAGATTTCTTCCTCTACAACACTAAGTACTTTAATTAATGCTTGAGTAAATAATTTATTATCTAATTAGGCCAGATATTTACACAACCAACCATGGAGGTGAAGATCAAGGTTGACAGCTGTGGACTGCAGCAGTGTTTCACACCATGTGACAATGTGTTTAAAATAATAATGCCCTTTTCTCTCCATTATGGGTAGGAGGGGGCTACTGTTGAATTATGAATGGATGGAATTTCACTGCGCCACTCTTGTCTTAAAACTCCACTTGTCTGGTCTTCATTTAAAGTTATTTGTTTCAAAATGTTTAGCTTTTTGTCCAACAGCTCTCCACTTCAGCAACTATCTTGTCGCTAAATTTAAATTTTTCCTTTCAACTAGGGAGTGGTTTAAATGAGAGCCTGGAAGATGAATAGGAGAGGGTCCAGATAGAAAGAGAAGTAATACAATGGCAATAAAATTGTAGCCTAGCAGAGCAATGGGATTTTTTTGTCTGTTGGCATCATCAAGCTGAAATAGAAAACAGCTAAATCTATAAAAATAAGAGTTGAACCAAAGGCAATCTATTCCACATATTTACATGTTCTAAAAGTTTTCTTATGTGGCAAATGTTCATGGGGACATTTCCTCTTTTCTTCTTTTTTCCATTCAGGTAAATATGATGAATCTGGCAGAACAGATTATTGAAGCAACACCTGAGAGGATCAAGAGGGAGAACTTTGTTCCGATGGAGTCCTCAGAGGCAGAGAGGGCAGACTCTGCAGCATTTAGCACCACCATGAGCTGGCTGGCCAGTTATCTTGCTGATGTTGATCACTTACCTAGTGCTGCACAAATACGGTAAGTTATTTTGGTTTAAAAAGACCCTACCAATATGAAAAACATAAATAATAGAGGCATCTCTGTTGAAACACTACAGGTATGGGATCTGTTATCCAGAATGCTCGGGACCTGAGGTGGGAACTGGGGTTTTCCGAATAATAGAACTTTCTGTAATTTGCATCTTCATACCTAAGGTCTACTAGAAAATAATTTAAACATGAAATAAACCTTATAGGCTAATTTTACTTCCAATAAGGATGCATTATATCTTAGTTTGGGTCAAGTCTAAGTTACAGTTTATCACAGAGAAAAAGGATATAATTATTCAAAATTTGGATTATTTGACTAAAATGGAGTCTATAGGAGCTTTCTGGAAAACAGGTTTCCAGATATCAGATCCCATACCTGTATCAGTAAGTAGGTGAGGCCCCACTGATGCCAGTGCTATTTTTGGAAAAGAACAATGCAGCCAGTTGGTCTAAAACTCTGCCCCTAAACCAGCCCTCCAACAATAATTAAAGAGTAATTTTTAATTATTCTTGATTCCCAGTTTTTTATATGATCCTGGTGTACATGTTTATAAACATACCAATCTGTGATGACTTTATGAGATTTGAACCCGTGTCATCCTTTTTTGATGATATCTAGAGTATTTTTAAACAAATGAATGACTGTTGTTTCCATCTATTTCAGGTCTCTCTACAATGAACCTCTGACTCCTTCTTCAAATACCAGCTTAAGCCCTGCTTGTTCCCCACTTAGTCAGACAACATTTGAAAAGCCCAGTCTACCGTCTGCTGCTGACTGGTCTGAGTTTCTCAGTGCGTCCAACAACGAAAAGGTGGAAAATGAATTTGCCCAATTGACTCTTTCCGATCACGAACAGCGAGAGCTATATGAAGCAGCAAAACTCGTCCAGACAGTATTCCGGAAATACAAGGTAACTGGTTGTAAGATATCAGGCCCAAATACTTTCATTCATAAATCACTTTATATAGTTTGGACTTAAGTCAATGCAGTGTCGGACTGGCCCACCGGGATACCAGGAAAACTCCCGGTGGGCCCAAGTGTCAGTGGGCCCTCCTGCTTCTAACCATTTGGCCTGTTTCATGGTCAATACCTACTTCTATATGGTAAAAGAGAGGCTAAATAGATAAAAAATAATAAATAATACAATAGAAAGAAAAGAGACTTGAAAAATAGAGGTTGAGTGAGGTGAGGAGAAGTAGTTTGGAGAATGGGAACTGACGTTTTCTGGTGGGCCCCTGGCATCCCAGTCCGACACTGAGTCAATGTATTGCATATATTACTGTATATAGCAGAGATGGCAATGATCTGGAAAGTTATTGTTCTCTGGCCTTTAGAAAAAATGGTTGTTGGCTAAGTTGTTGTTTTATGCTGAAATAAAGATTTATTGTGCTTTTCACTGTGCTAGATGCATTCATCTATCTATGGTTCATTGACATCTGCAATATTAATATATGTTATCATGAAGTTAAGCATACTGAAATGAGATGTTCCTGTGCTAACCTCCTTGTCTACCGATTCATTTTTTAGGGTCGTCCTCTGAGGGAACAGCAGGAAGTTGCTGCAGCTGTCATTCAGCGCTGTTACCGAAAATACAAACAGGTAATATAGAGTAAATAAACTAATATATTTGTGTCACAAACCAATAGTGTCTTCAGCTTTTAATGCTTTTAGGTTGACTCTAGCACCATTCACTTCAAACTTGAGCTGGCCATAAATAGGCAGAGCCACTCATTAGGTAAAGTTTCCAAAACAGAAGGTCTTTGTCTCATGCAGTGTGAGTAGATAACCGCTAAAGGCATAAAGCCGACTGTCAATGAATATAGAGTTTACAGAATATTGTAAATTTTGCAAAAACTTCCTGATTGTTACAGAATTATCATGCTCAGTTATTGTAGTACATAATTACAGTTTAAGCCACTGCTGGCTAACCTTATCACTCTAGAGCAGTGGTTCCCAAACTAGAGGCCTAGCTTCCCTAGGGAGGCACAGAGCAGTGACTGAGGGGGCCAGTGTGAAGCCCAAATTCTTCTAAATACACCTAAAGACCAGCTTAAAGGTTATTTACGGAGAGATTTGGGGGTATATACTATAACAAAAAAGATAGTTGCCTAAAGTCAATATAGGCATTACCACAGTAAATAGGATATCAATAGTATATATAAACAAAGTGAAATATAGGGAGGAGAATATACTCCCCAGTCCATGGATCAATATCCATAAGAAAACCAATAAATGTTCCTCCAAAAAGTCAATCAAAAGTAATTAAAACCACAAAAAAATATTTATTAGGACATAAGGAATGGAGGCCTAATGTGTTTCATGCCTATTGGGGCACTTACTCATAGGCTGATCAGTAAGTGCCCCAATAGGCACGAAACGCGTTAGGCCTCCATTCATTATGTCCTAATAAATATTTTTTGTATTTTGAATTACTTTTGATTGACTTTTTGGAGGGACTCAAATTTATCAGTTTTCTGGTGAATACTAACTGTCTTAGATATACTTTAAACTATTGGACAAAGGGTGCACGGCTGATATCAGTAGTGTTTTCATATATCTGTAACCTTGTTATTAGCAAAGGGACCAAATGCCGAACCAAAAAAAAAAATCCAAAAATTTTGTAGACCGAGACCAAGCGTAAACAACAAAAATGTAATTCTTCCAACTATGTACTGTAAATCTAGAAGAGGACCAAGTACAAATTCTTTACTTTAGCATGCTTCTGCCTGCAGAGCTGCTAGAGGCATGCTGGTAGTTGTAATTCTGAAGAGTCAATCTCCCTTGAGTAAACCCCCCCAGCATTATTTTTTGCAGATGCACCTTTTCATAGTCTGATCTTCGCATTATAAACTGGAAATCCTATAACACTTCACGTATTGTACATCTGGCATCGATCCACAAGGACATCAGTATTTGTTCATTACCATAACTGTCCCTGTGACCGATATTAAAAAGCATATTCACTGATCTTTTAAAATGCAAATGTGAAAATCCTAGCTGGTCTCCCTCTCCGTGTTTGCCACATCTTATAGCTGGAGTTATGATGATGGCCCTTATTAATATTTAACTGCAGCCTAAGCATGAAGTTATCTTGATATTTTCCAAATTAAAAGAGAACAGGCAAGTATTGGACTTTCCCGCTTTTATTAAAACTGAACTGATGAGAATCACGCCGTCATTTCTTTCCCAATGTAAGGTTTATTGCTTTCATAACAAGCCCATTATTTTTAATATTACTCTGGAATAGACACAGATTAGACTGTAAAAAAGCCAGGTATCTAGATTTAAAGTGTTAGTGTCATTTAGTTTGTTCTGCCTAATTCGAATGGGGATAATGTATTAGACCTAAAAAAAATTAAAAAAAAATAAATATATATATATATATATATATATATCCTAATCCATCAACCAGATATGGAACCGGCCCTTTTAATAAACGGGAACAAAGTCCAAAACTCAGTAGACTTACTGAGAATTCTGTCAGCATTTACATTAAATCATCAGTACTTTGTATATTGTAGTCTTGCTATTCAAAATCCTTTTTATTATATACTACAAGTATGGGACCTGTTATCCAGAATGCTCAGGACCTGAGGTTTTACGGATAGCAGAACTTTACATAATTTGGATCTTCATACCTTAACTAGAAAATCATGTAAACCTTAAATAACCCAATAGGCTGGTTTTTCACATCCAATAAGGTTTAATTGTATCCCAGTTTGGATGAAGTACAAGGTACTGCTTTATTATTACAGTGGAAAAAGGAAATCATTTTTTTTTTTTTTTTTTTAAATTCTCCTATGAGACAAGTTGGTTTAGTCGTTTACTAAACCACATTTTGGGTTTTTTGGGCAAAAACTAGATTTATTATACTGAAAATCTGTGATCTCAAACCTGCCGAAGACATGTATAAGTCAATGGGAGATGTCCCTTTTACAATTTAAAGATATTGTGGTCTGTGCTGGGTTTCATCCAATAATACGAAAAACGTTTTCAGGTGATAATACAAAAAAAAAACTATTGAGTCGGGGAGCAAATCCAAAACAATGTGTACAATTCAGGTTTTCTCTTGATTTTATCGTTCTTTTTCCCTGACCTGACTTTTTTGAGTTATTTTATTGTTAAATAAAATAGCATTGTGGATGGGAGTTTGGTCAAGCTTGGTTTAATAAAAATATGAGATACATTTGAGTTTTAGTAAATAACCCCTTACAGGGCCGGCCTTAGGCCAATTGGACCAATTGGGCCCAATTGGGCCCCGCACCTCTGGGGGCCCCGCACCACAGGGCAGCACAGATAATATTTCCCTCAGCACATGATGCTGCCTGGCCTGCCCCCAACTTTGAGAGTCCAGCCCATCCCCAAATCCATAGGTCCAGCCCACCCTCAACTCTGATAAGCCAGCCTATCCCCCAACTCCATAGGTCTAGCCTGCCCCCAACTCTAATAGGCCCAGCTTTCCTCCAACCTTGATAGGCCCTGCCTGCCCCCAATCCAACCAAGCCTGCTCCCAAGCTGAATCGGCCCAGCCTGCCTCAAACTAATTGGCCCAGTCCACTCTCCTATTTCCTCCCTCTCTCTCTTACCCTGTGTGCCCCTATTATGTGCCCCTATTTCATCCCTCTCACTCTCTTACCTTGTCTGCCCCTTTCCTTTCTATTTTGTGCCTGTATGCCCTTATTTTCCTAAATACTTGGTGTGTCAGTAGCCAGCAACACTTTGTCTAGGGGCCCCGCCAACATGGTCCCAATTGGGCCCCACATTTGATAGGATCAGCCCTGACCCCTTAACAGTTGGGGTTGGGTGGCTGAATTGATTTTTTATGGGATCATCAGATGTAACACAGTGCAATTCTGCTCCAGGCCTCTAGGGTTTTAGCAACCTGGGCATTAGGTTTACTGTCCATTCAGAATGTGATAAAGCAAGAGAGAAACCAATCAATAGAGAAGAAAACACTCACTGTATAATATTGCAAACTAATGTTTATTCATGTGTAAAAACTCCATGATTAAAACAACAATAAGTCCACACCATACAGTATAGGGTAGCCATGTCTCACAAAGTACTTTCAGATCCGTGCTGGATAAAAATATGTATCCCACGTATATGTATAAATATCTATATTTAACACAAAGAGAAGGAATGTTCCTTGGAAGCATGGAATTTAGTATCCAGAAGCCCATTATCCAGACAGCTCCGAAATATGGCAATTCTGGCCAATCGGACATTTTTTGCATTTTGTGCACTGCTTTCTCTTTAGAAATGATAGCTGGTCTCTGATCTCAGAAATTAGTCAGCGCTGTATTGGTGTGAGGTGTGATGGGGGGCATGTGTGTCCCCCTCCCAACCATTTCCTAACACACAGTTTAAGAAGCATCAGAGGCTAAGTTAAGGAAATGTCATAGGACAGGCGGTAAGTACAGGGCCCTGTTACAGATTGGGTCCCTACTCTCTGCAGCTAGTGCTGGTTTGACGCTAGGTGCAGAATGCACAATCCCCATGCTTAAATAATATTAATTATGCTCACTTTGCACATCACCCCGTACCAATATTTTTTATATTGTCCCTTTAAACACGTACATTGATTGGTATTTGTTTGCTAGCAAGGGTGGCCTATTATAAAGCATGGGCTTTGTTTCACTCCATGATGAGTGCATCTATTCATTTAACTAGGAACCAACTTTTTAACCTTCCAATGTTAATAAAAGAAGACAGTACAGGCAATTATTATTCATTTACACAGAACCAGGTTCATACATCTGTAGACATTCATTATATTTATTGCAAAGTGACTAGTGCTAATGTGCATAAGGTTTATTGTTCCACCGAGATCCCGAAATGGAAATAAGAGGCGGTAAGCTAAGAATAGTCCTCTCCCTCAAGGAAAGTTAATTCTGATTCATACAAATTAGGATCACGTTTCATTTATGTCATGTTCTTCCAGAGAACAAGGTTGTGCTTGCCTCTGTTTCTCTCTGCAAGCTACTGTATATCTGCTTAGCACTTTGTGCACTACAAACCCTTTTTGTACAATAATATTGGGTGTCCACAAGAGATGAAAAGTGATATACAGGTATGGGATCTGTTATGCAGAAACCTGTTATCCAGAAAGCTCTGAATTATGGACATGCTGTCTCCCATAGACCCCAATTAACCACATAATCCAAATTTTTAAAAATGATTTCCCTTTTCTCTGTAATAATAAAACAGTATATTGTACCTGATCCCAACTAAGATATAAGTAATCATTATTGGAAGCAAAACCAGCCTATTTGGGCTTATTTAATGATTAAACTTAAGGTATGAAGCTCAAAATGATGGAAAGATCCATTATCCAGAAAACCCCAGGACCCGAGCATTCTGGATACCTGTATATATATATGTTCTGTACCACGCTGAATGAAATTTCGAGTTTTCTCGAAAAAGAAAAACGCAAAAGCTTATTTATTAAAAATCTTGTATCTCAAAAACGTAATCACTCATTTTACTGACAATTAAATTTTATAAATTAAAAAACAAAGAAAATTGCTGTCACTTTGCTAGGACAACTCTCACTGACTTTTACAGGAACTGGCCACATTTTTTTTTACATTCAAGTTCTTTATTACCTTCATAAATCTCGAACTTTCACGTTTCAGAAACTCTAATTCAAGTTTGTGAGTTTTAGAGCAAAAAAACTCGAAATTGTAGTAAATCAGACCCTTATTTTCATTTTATAGTCTGAGATGTCAGTATGTAAAGAAAAACTGCTATATCACAGAAGGCCAGGTTACATTTCGATGAACAATGCAGAAGGATCATATGAAACAACGCACAACCTTTGTATACATTTTAGCCCAAGCACGTGTGCAAATTTCGCCTTCCCCTGGAACAGCTAGCAGTTCAGCAGGTTTACAGGCAAAAAATTTGAACTTGATGGATGTTTGTCTTTTTTCACCCTCATCTATCACCTAAAATGCTACTATGTTGTATGTGGGCATCATTTAAAGACTTGTTTTGACTAGAGTTTTTGATTGCAGTCAAACCATTAACATTGACGTATATTCATTTGCTAGTTCATAAGGGTCACTGTTGTTACATGTTGCAATTCAGAACTAACAGTTTGAGATAAATAGCATAGTCCAGTGATCCCCAACCAGTGGCTTGCAAGCAACATGTTGCTCACCAACCCTTGGTTGTTACTCCCAGTGGCCTCTAAGCAGGAGCTTATCATGGTTTGGAGGTGTGTTTTGCTTGTATAAAACCCCCTTGTGCATTGCCAGTGCACATAAGGGCTACCAAATAGCCGATCACAGCCCTTATTTGGCATTATTCGGCAATTTTTTTCATGCTTGTGTTGCTCTCCAACTCTTTTTACAGTTGAATTTGGCTCACTCGTAAAAATGGTTGGGGACCCCTGGCATAGTCCATATTGTCATCCAAACTGAGCAAATGTCAATTCGTATGATAATGGGGCATTTACAAGCACATTCTAGTGTGCAAATGAAAATTGTTTTTTTTTTTAACCTAAAATCCAGTATTTTTCCTGAAATTCCATTGTCATTGTGGCTACACCTGATTTACTAAAACAGACTCAATTATGGCTATGGCACAATTGGAATGGTGGTAATTCCAGGGTCCCCTTCTTGTGAGCGCTTACCTTAAGTATATGCCATTATAGAACCAGTAAATATTGATTACAGTTCCTTCTGCTTAATATAATGATTATTACGCACATGGAAAGATTTCACATTGCTGCATAATTTGTAAAGCACTTTGGTGTCGATGTATTAGGTACAGCCTATGTAGATGAGTCACAATTGCAAGAGCATTAATTCATGCTAAATATTGAGTTTTGCTGTACAGTTAAACATTTATCCATGTGCTGCTACATCATGCTGTAATAATATTTGGACATTCATTTTGTTGATACCACTGTTCATTAAATTAATCTCATCAGCGCTGAAGACTGAGAGGCAGCAATCATCACAGTGGTGACTATTGAAAACCGGAGGGTTCTATTACACAGCCGATTATGGCCTGTTATGCCACTATTTGATTTCATGCTCTCTCTTTATGTGTCATACTGTCTTTTACATTTTCTACCATTTATCCAGGACATATCTGTATGCACAGCTGTATAGGGCAGAGATATATGACATCTAATTGTCTGCCTTTTTTGTATTAGGCAGTAGCAGGGGATGGTGATGGGCTGCCTGCAGGAAGGGATGTCACAATGTCACTGCTAATATCACAGAATTTCCTTTGGTGACAGAACTATTTATAGGCCAAGTGCAGTCTTACAGGACATGGTCACACTGCTTGGCAGCTTGTAGATCCTATGAGTGGAAGCATGGCTTCATGAAAGCACAATTAAATTTTTATTTTGAAACCACAATTAAATTTCTACTTCTCACGAATGCCATGAACATTATTAAAAGATCCAAATATGAAAAGTACAAACAGAAAAATGTGCTGAACCATGTGCTAAAAAATACGAAATCTCTAAAACCTCTAAAAAAAAATTTGGACAATGACAAATGAAAAAAACCTTTACGGGGGCTATTTACTAAAACACTAATTTATCTCATATTTTTATTAAACGAAGCTCAACCAAACTCCTATCCTCAATTTTATCTTATTTATCAATCATATAACTTGAAAAAGTCGGGTCAGGAAAAAAACACCAAGCGAAAACTCGAATCGTACAGTCCCTATACTGCACGATTTTTCGAGGTTATCGACTGAAAAGCCCAAGGTTTTTGGATTATCAGGCAAAGCGCAGACCACTATATCTTCAAATTGGGATAGGGACATCTGCCATTGACTTATACATGACCTCGACAGGTTTGAGATGTCGGGTTTTCAGCATCAGGGCATAATAAATCCACAAAAAATTTGAGTTTTTGCCTCAAAAAGCCAGATCAAAAAAAAAAATATCAAGGTTTAGTAAATAACCCCCTAAAAGTCTGAATAGCTATAAAAAGTCCAATAGGATCAGTCCAGCTCCCATTGACTTCTATGGGACCTCAATAACTTTTACTTATAGAAGTTTTGTATCAGAGTTTTTTATGGTTTTTACACATAATAAATCTCACATTTTTAGAGTTTTAGAGAATTTTTCTTTTTAAAAAAAACCCACAAATTTGTAGAGAGAAAAATATGATTAGTATAGAATGTTATTAAATCTACCCTTAGTATGATATAGAGAGTACTATTCTGAGACAATGTGCAATTGGTTTTTATTTTTTATTATTTGTGTTTTTTGAGTTCTTGAGCAATCTGGTTGCTAGGGTGCAAATTATCCTAGCAACCGTTTATTGATTTGAATGAGAGACTGTAAAATGAATAGGAGAGGGCCTGAATAGAAACACAAGTAATAACAGTACATTTGTAGCCTTACAGAGCATTTGTTTTTAAGATGGCCCTCATATGAAAGTAAAAAAAATTGAACTTAAAGGTGAACAGCCTCTTTAACACTGATCAATATTGTTCTGGGGCATAACTACAAAAGAAACAGAAACAAGATGCCAGTAAATTAATGAGCACGTTTAATATATCTTGGTAGAATAGGTCAATTTACCAATATTTTGGGGCCCTAAATTGGATTTGAAGTTAAATGCAATTAAACTTCATATTGTTATGCCACTGAGCTGTTGACTCTTTTGAGACTGATCATTTCCTGCATTTCAGATTGTGTTGAGAGAATTGTAAAAATTGAGTAAAGGGGAAACAAGATCCAATCAAGAGCGATCCCAGAAGTATTACTAGTGACACTTACGTGGCTAATAGGCAAAAACTGGACACACTGCTCTAATCTAAGAATAATGTTTCATTTCAGCTCTGGGCATGCTACCGTACAGAGCACTAAAATAGTCTTTTGCTTATTACAGTTAAAGTGTGAAATGTAACTCTGGTTATTGTGTGTATTTTGATGTTGCAAGCGAAAATTTTATAATAACTCAGCATTTTAGTGCATCTTCAGCTGATTCTTCAGCGTCCCATAACAAAATCAATAGCTCCACTCGCAAAACCACACTAATTTATACTTACATTCTCATTTGGGGAATGTAAATGGAAGAGGATGAGCGCTTTGTATAGTCAGGCACAGCATGCTTGCACTTATTTCTTGTTCTTTGCCAGAAAATGAAGTTATATGTAACAAGAGGGAAAAAAAAGAGATGATTCACATTATACAGAGCACGTTATGTTGTTCCCTAAAGAGCTTTAGCTAATTTGCAACTTCATAATTATAATTAACTGACCATGTGGTAGAGAGATTCTCAACTTGATTAATCTGCACTGACTTGAGAAGAGAGGGGAGAAGAAGGGCAAGATCGGAGCTGACCATTACAAGGTTTATGGGGGAAAAAGTTATTATTATTTTTAATACAGGAATGGGATCCGTTATCCAGAAACCCATTATCCAGAAAGCTCTGAATTACGGGAAGGCAATCTCCAACAGACTACATCATAAGCAAATAATTCTACTAGTTAAAAATGATTTCCTTTGTCTCTGTAATAATAAAACAGTACCTTGTACTTGATCCAAACTAAGTTATAATTAATATATAATTAATATATATACTCGTGTATAAGCCGAGATTTTCAGCACCCAAAATGTGCTTGAAAATCCTACCTCGGCTTATACGCGGGTCAGCTTACCGGTAGCGATGAATCCCACATGATACCGCTCCCAGCAACAGCGCAAGGAGTGTGTGCGCGCGCTGACGTCATCAGCTCAGCGACGTGACAACTCCGGCGCCGGCTGCAGAAGCAGTATCCCCGGCTCTCCCCTTCTGCCTGCCAGCATCAGCTGCCCCTACCCCAGCGAGTCACCAGGAGATTGGGTAGGATACAAATTAGCACTGAGCAGTACTTATTAGACATTGAAGAATTCATATATATTACTTCCCTTTCCTCTGTTTGTTATTCTCTATGCACCAGGATGCTTAAAACTTTTTTTTCCTCAGTCTGAGTTGTGCATGCAAAAAAGGAAACTGAATTTAAAACAACTTTTTTCCCTGCAGGCCTGCCAGAGACTGTTTGATATTTCTGAGACTTTTCTGAGTTGTGTCTAGGCTTATACGCGAGTCAATAAGTTTTTCTGGTTTTCATAGGTAAAATTAGGTACCTCGGCTTATACGCGGGTCGGCTTATACACGAGTATATACAGTATTTGATTCAAAACAATGATATTGGGTTTATTTAATGTTTACACAATTTTCTAGTAGACTTAGGGCATTATTTATAAAATTCTGAACTTTTCAGAGTATTTAAATAAAAAAACTCAGACCAAACTAGAATCCACGATGTGACTTTATTTATTTATAAAATTTCACAATTTAATAGGATGGGGGACAAACTTGAAAGCCTTTTTCCCGAAAATCCACAGACATTTTTCCCGAAAAGTCCAAAATAATCGGATTTTGGGGCACATTTCAGTGCAGACCACAGAAATGTTCAAATATGATTGGGACCTCTCCCATTGACTTATATACAACCTCGGCAGGTTTGAGTTGCCGGATTTTGGATTCTGCCTTTTTCTATCCTTGGGGTATAATGAATCTTGAAAAAGTTTTGTTTTTTCCACTAAAAATTTAGATTTTATAGTAAAAAAAAACTAGAATTTTTCAAGTTTTTGGCATTTGGACCCCTTAAGGTATGACGATCCTAATTATGGAGAGATCCATTATCTGGTAAACCCCAGGTCCCAAGCATTCTGGATAACAGGTCCAATACCTGTAAATAGAAAATCATGGTGCTTAAAGGATAGCTGAAGTTTTAAAATGAATATGGCTAGAAATGCTGCATTACAGTGTTACGCAATATGTTGGCGCTATATAAATACATGTTAATAATAATAATAATAATAATAATTTTACCCACTGAACTTATTGTACCAGCATAGGGATTCATCAGCCTTATGGCAGTAATTATTCAGGCCTTCAAAGTTGTCCCCAGGAATATGCCATCTTGGATCTTTTTAGTCCATCAAGTGTTAGTTACACTCCACATGCTCAGTGGGCTCTGGGCTGTTTAGAAGCTAAAATTAGGGATCGTGGCAAATCGGAAGCAGAAAATTTGATAACTCATGGGAAAATTGCGATGCAGAACGCATTGATTTCTAAAATGCCCTGCACTGTGAATCTAAATGAATGACTAAATAGCTGTGTATTGTGACTTTTTATATTTTTTAGGGATGTACTGAATCCACTATTTTGGATTTGGCCGAACCCCCGAATCCTTTGCAAAAGATTCAGCCGAATACCAAACCTAATTTGCATATGATAATTAGGGGTGGGAAAGGGAAGACATTTTTTACTTTCATGTTTTGTGGCAAAATATCTCGCAGTTTCCCTCCCTGCCCCTAATTTGCATATGCAAATAAGGATTCCGATTCAGTTTGGTCAGGCAGAAGGATTCGGCTGAATCCAAATCATGCTGAAAAAGCCTGAATCCTGGCTGAATCCCGAACCGGATCCTGGATTCGGTGCATCCCTAATATTTTTAGATACTGTATAATTTGAGTTCAGAGTATGTGCTTTGAAAGATGAAAATCTTCATAGGTGCTGCTAAAGAGCTGTGGTCACATTGGGGAAGAATGGAAGCCCAATTTTTTTTGAAGCGTTAGTTCTAAGATTCATATAGTAAGAATTGTCATTAATAGGCAAGAATGAGCCATGATCCCTTGTTACAGGCTTCAGCTACAGCAGATTAGAAAGATGTAGCCAAATTGGTGCATTTGGGCCATGCTCTACTCTGCTTTTCTCTACACTTCTGCCTTTATCTGAGCTACATTCCTAGGGGTGATTAGAGGGCGATGTCTCAAGGTAACCCAAATTATTATGAAGCCACATTAAGATAACAGGGTAGCATCTGTTGCCTGTAGAATCCAGAGCTTGTATAATTAATCAATAAAATGAAAGCAACAAGGACAAACAAAATGTATAATTAAATTGTTTATTACAACAACAATACACCATATGTGCACCAAACCAGAATGTTGATGATTCATTTTGTACTCCTTAAAGGAGCAGTAGAGGTCCATCTACAGTTTTGTTCAACATGAACACAATCATTATTTAACACAATTATTGTTTTAAGTTTCAAAAGGCCATTCTTCTGGTGGTCTCAACTGACTAGATAAAACTCATTAAGGGTAAAACCCCAGTAGAGATGAAATACTGTTGTATATAAAGGGACAAACAAAACACTGTTGTCATTAGTACATTATTGACTGGTGTGAAGTTTTTTATAGGTAGTTTGAACCAAGTTTACAAAAAACTTTGTTGGGACTGATTGTGTGGTTGCTAAAGAAAAATATCCCAAAAATATCTGATTACAGGACAGGGTAAAAGTCTAAGGCCACATTTACTAGAACGTATGGGAAGGGACAGGAGCCACAAAGGACACCTTTTTATTATAACTACACTAACACACTATAACTACACTAAAGGATCATTGTTATGTTCTTTGTTAAAATAGAAGATATGGCCTCTGTATAAACAACAACCCCCCCAGCTTCCAGTCACGATTTTTATTATATAGAGGGCATCTCAGTGGATTGGTAATTTAATTATCTACAAAGTTGCTTGGAAGAAGCACAGGATGGATGTTTAGTGCAAAAAAAATAGAAAAAGGCAAAATATATGTTCAGGACAAGCCCTATTCACTGGCCTTGTGTTGAACGTGGGGGTATACTGCCCATTTGATGGTTTCTCGATATAACATGCTACTCTTTTAAATTGTATACATTATAATTAGTGTTTTCCCTGTTCCCTACTAACCCTAGAATTGTATTTCTCTCTCCCAAGCTTACATGGATAGCCTTGAAGGTATGATTATTTTTTATAAATCATTAGTGTTACAAATTGGCAGTTCACTGTTTGCAGTTATCTTTGTGTTATCTTTTATGTAGCACCAATATATTTATGCACGCTTTGCGGGTGTTTTTCATCCTTTACTTCAGTCTCTGTCCAGTGGAGCAATCTAAAATCCCAATAGAAGTAGAACCCCTATTTCACATTAGAAAAAAAAAATCATATAAAATCTGGGAAAATGTAAAATCTGTGAAATGAATTATGCATTATATACTGATCTTTATACAGAGTTTTTCTTCCATAGACTTCAGGGCACTTTAAAGGTTTTGGCACACGTGGCATTTTGACTGACACTACTTTTGGCAGCAATTAAAGTGCTAGTACCCATAGCATAACACATCTTGTCAAGTGAATGGGAAGCTTCCAATAGATTGAATGGGAAGCGTCTAATAGATTAGTCTACTGCAGTTGGGAAGTTGACAGTGCTGGGACAAATGACAAGGTTGTCCAATGCAAGCCCCCCTCAATCAACCCAACGGAAGACTTTTGTGTCGCACGTCCTCCCACTGTTGCTCCCATAGGAACGTGCCTCTTCTGCTGACCTTTAGAAAGCAAATCTGTGGGTGGCATGGCTAACTGCATGTGGCAAATTTGCATAGGGTATTGACCTGCACCAGTGCCACAAGGCAAGCAAATAATATATCCTTTAGCCAACTTCCCCTTCTTCTGTAGCTTCATAGGTAAACTAGTGTTCCATAAATATATGTAAAAATGACGAAACAGAAGAATGAACAGACCAATCATTGAGTTCTGTCTAGGATAAAAGCCACAATTAATTGTAATGGGTGCTGCCACCAAAGAACTGCACATGGAAAGGGGGGGTCTTTGTCTCTTTTTTCTAATTTTCTAATTATGATATTTACAATGAAGGTGACAGTCTAAGCTGTTGAGTACATAACTGCAAATCCACACGCTGTCAGCACACACAGTTACTGGCTCAAATATAGATAGAAGAATCTAACACCCCCTAGTGGCATAGATTACGTATTACGGTGATTTACTGAATAACTGGAGCAGTTTTATGCCGGGGTTACAGATTTTCCATCCTGTTTTTCCTAATCATCATATATTTGCATATTCTGATAATTATTGCTGTGTGTCATGCTTGACCTCTTACCCAGTAATCTTTCCCATGACAGCTACTTTCTAGAGATAAAACAGGCAGACAGTTCTTGCTGAGTGCAAATCTAGCATGTGACAGTTGGGTGAGATCAGCTGTTTGATGCTTTCTAGCATGGATCAAACAATTTGTCACACGCTCTCATTTGCCAATGCTCTGTTCACTGCTGGATCCTAATTGAGCTGATTACGGTACTGAATATCTCATATAAACCTCAATCTTACACTTTACAGCAAAATAAGCATGCTCTACTACTTAAGGCTGGCTATGTCTAGCTGTATTCCCAGCATCCTCTGTAACAGCCTGTATAGCTAGACTATAGACATTCATATAATGTATCTGAGCCTGTTTGTTGGATATATTTATAAAAAAAAAAAAAGGGTAAATAAAAGTTTTACTCTGTCTGCTGCCCACTACCACAGTCTGCCAATCCATTCCCCGTTTGTGGGCACCCATTTTGCACAAGGCACCTGCCTACCCCTCTTTCTGACCCAGCTGCAACTAATTGCAGCCACAATTATGAGGCTGTGGTGACAAATCGTGAAAAAAGCCATAAATTACCCATGTACATTCATTTTCAAGGAAGTTGATAAAACGCAAATGGATTGCTTGCTTGCTTGAAAGATGGAGGTATACTTCTAGGGATGCTCCAAATCCAGGATTTGGTTTGGTGATCTGCCTTTTTCAGCAGGATTTGGATTTGGAAGAATCCAAGTGCCTCGCCAAACCAAATCTGAATCCTTAAAATCAAGTGACTTTTCGTCACACAAACAAGTAAAAACGTTTTTAACCACGTAGTTCTCTTTCACCCTTCCTTACCCTTATTTGCATATGTAAATTATGGTTTGGATTTAGTTTGATATTCTGACCAACCTTTCATGAAGGATTAGGGGTTCGGCTAGAGTTGCCAACTGGCGAGTATTTTATCGGCCTGATCGGTAAAAATGATACTTGACCCTAATGTTATTAATAGGAAAAAAAAATCTGAATATATAGGAAGGCCGGTATTTTTTTCAAAAAAGGTGGTAACCCTAGGTTCGGCTGAATCCAAAAATAGTGGATTCAGTGCATACCTACACAATTCCCATTGAGTTCTATGGTACCATTTTTTTTTTTTTCGTTTTTTAATAAATTGGACAAAATGGAGGTTAAATCACAAGTGAAATCATTGATAAATCACCCCTCAAATCTGCCTTGTGCTAAAACTCACCTTGACAGAGACAAGCATGGCTGGCATTTGATGTGAGTAAATGCAACCTGCCTATTGGTTACTAGACCTGGTGCAAATTTTACATCACAGCCACCACCCCAAAATGCTTTTGGCATACCTCCTGATGCCCCCTGTCTGGATGCCTCCGAAGAAAAAGGTGGCAACCCTAAGCGAAAAAAGAATGGTTATACTCAGGGTTAATAACGTCTTGATTTCAAGTTGTGTTTCATTGTGTCACCCACAGTATGCACTTTATAAAAAGATGACACAAGCTGCAATCCTCATCCAGAGCAAATTTCGAAGCTATTACGAGCAGAAGAAATTTCAGCAGAGCCGACGTGCCGCGGTGCTAATCCAGCAGTACTACAGGAGTTACAAAGAATGTGGCAAAATGAAGCAAAGGCGTCGGACAGCTTCTCTTGTGCAACAGAAACTGAGGTGTGAAGACTTTGTAATGTTCTAATTGTACTGTATTTTAGTGTGTCTATAGCAAGATTCAGAAATGTAGGAATGACCTTTATCTCCCCCATGCACAAACACAAGGCCCGACCCAGTAAGGTGCCACTTAGTATTTCAATTTATTGCACAAAAATCTGTGGTTTTTCATAGTTAGCTGTGGTCTTCCTGGGAACGTTGCTTGTTTTTTTTTTTTTGGATTTTCCAGAAATAATGTATGGCATATGTATATTTATAGGCATATAGGAAAACTAGACTGCAACCAATAGATTTTTGTCATTTACTAAGTTCAGGACAGGACATTACCTACAGTTGAATGGCCCCTTTTACCTGCAGGGTCACAGTCTCTGTTTATGTTTGACATGAAGCAGTTTGCAAAAAAGAACAAGAGCGGTTTCTTCTGAAGATGTTAAAGGGTTACTGTCACGGGAAAAAAATTTTTTTAATAGTGCTGCTCCAGCAGAATTCTGCACTGAAAGTCATGTGACTTGTGCTCTGATAAACTCCAATCACTCTTTACTGCTGTATTGCAAGTTGGAGTTATATCACCATCCTCCCTTTTCCCCCCCCAGCAGCCAAACAAGAGAACAATGGGAAGGTAACCAGATAACAGCTCCCTAACACAAGATAACAGCTGCCTGGTAGATCTAAGAACAACACTCAATAGTAAAAACCCATGTCCCACTGAGACACATTCAGTTACATTGAGAAAGAAAAACAGCAGCCTGCCAGAAAGCATTTCTCTCCTAAAGTGCAGGCACAAGTCACATGAACAGGGGCAGCTGGGAAATTGACAAAATGTCTAGCCCCATGTCAGATTTTAAAATTGCATATAAAAAAATCTGTTTGCTCTTTTGAGAAATGGATTTCTGTGCAGAATTCTGCTGGAGCAGCACTATTAACTGATGCTTTTTTAAAAAAACATGTTTTTCCAATGACAGGATCCCTTTAAAGATGGAAATGCACTAATATTCATTTTTTGTTGACAGAAGCAGTTTGTTAACGAAAAAGCAAGACCAAGCTGCGCGGAAGATAATGAGGTTTTTACGCCGCTGCCGTCACAGGTATGTGATAGACTATTGTAGCTACATTAACAGTAAAAATGTGGAAGCATGTATTTAACATTTCTTTAACAGAATCACTAAAGAAGATTCTTCCGTGAGTGACAGAATAATGGTTTTCAACACAAGGCGAGTTCTACTGGAAATAGAAGATGTTTAAACAATAATTTTTCATGAAACCTCACTTCATTCCATAACTTGGGGAAATCAGTTCTTGTTAAGCTTGATTCTTAATCTTGATCAGAAACCTCCTGATCAAGATGTACAGGTATGGGACCTGTAATCCAGAATGCTTGGAACCTGGGGTTTCCAGATAACGGATCTTTCCATAATTTGGATCTTCGTACCAAGTAACCCTACCTACTGTTAAAAGGCCCCATTCGCCACACTCCACTGGCCCCCGCCCTGCTTCCTCCCCGCATAGTGTTATATAATAGTAAAGTGACCTGGGCAGTAATACTGACCTTTATATGCAGAGTAGCACGATGGAGCTCATGGGCACCATGTTCGGAAGCTTCGTGATGTGAGTGCCGACACTTAAGCTTTTGGCACATGCCCAGTTGGAGCCGGAGAACTCCGAAAATTACCGAAAAGAAAGATGAGAATCCGGAAGATACTTAAGCTACTGAATATGGCACCCATGAGCTTCCCTGCACTGCTTTGTATTTCTGTTTGGGCCACTTTTTCTAATAGAACACTATGCAGGGAAGCAGCAGGGAGGGGGACAGTGAAGGGTGGCAAATGGGGGCTTCTACTTCTACTTTAAGGCCACTAGAAAATCATAAAATATCCAATAGGCTGGTTTTGCCTCCAATAAGGATTAATTATATCTTAGTTTGGATCAAGTACAAGGTACTGTTTTTTTATTACAGAGAAAAAGGAAATAATTTTAAAATAAAATGGATTATTTGGATACAATTGAGTCTATGAGAGATCGCCTTCCCCTAATTTTAAAGCTTTCTGGATTAGGGGTTTCCGGATAACAAATTCCATGCCTGTATAATTACAGGGCTACCAGTGGAGCAGTTGCTGGAGATACCCTGGAGGCCCAGACTTGGGGGTGCTAAAAACCTGCCCTTTGTTCACTAACACTGTGGCTCAGAGCACTAACTCACCAGAAAAAATCTGATTTCTTTTCACTATTCCACCTGCAGAAATCTGATCAAAGCCAATTGCTGATTGGTTGCTATGGTTTATTGTACTGAAGGCTTCCACGGCTTTAAATTGCTATTTTGAGAAAAAAAGGAAAATCGCTACCCTGTTTTATCATGGAAACAAAACATGTAGTTGCATCCTGAATGGATTGTATATAATCTGTGACATCAGCTGCACACTTAGGGGCAGATTTATCAAGGGTCAAATGTCGATGGTTAAAAACCCTCTAATTCGACCCTCGAAGTAAAATCCTTCGAATTCAAAAGCTTCGATCGGACGATCGAATAAAAATCGTTCGATTCAAACGATTTTAAGCGAACGATCAAAGGATTTTTATTCGACCAAAAAAAACTTAGAAAAGTGCTGGGGAAGGTCCCCACAGGCTAACATTGGACTTCAGTAGCTTTAATTTGGCGAAGTACAAAGTCGACGTTTTTTTTAAAGAGACAGTACTTCGATTATCGAATGGTCGAACGATCGAACGATTTTTACTTCGAATCGTTCAAATCATTCAATTAGATTTGACCAATTCGATGGTCGAATTACCCAAAAAATACTTCCAAATTCGAATATTTTTTGATTTGAACTATTCACTCGAGCTTAGTAAATCTGCCCCTTATTGTATAACACCTGCTTTTGGCACACTTTAGTTTAGACAAAATGAACACATCCTGTTATATAACGCATGGCATAAAGAATTACATTTGGTAAATTTCATATATTTCATATATAGAAAGGAATGGCTGTGTGCCGGTATAGGGGGTCATAGAACCCCTCAGCAACTTTATGTGCAATAGCGATACCGAATCCTTTTAAAACACATATATACCAATGAATCTACTATGGAATCAATCACAGTGTTTTCATACTCTCAAGTGTTACACAGAATAATAGCTATTCTATGGAAAGTGCAACATGGCTAATTGTTAGTTGTTAAAAATGTGCTTCAAATAATGGAAATATAGCTGTAATATTTGATATTATTAATGTATATGTTAATTAATATGTAGTAAAAAGAGGCTGTATTGCGAATTAAATGTTAGTAGTGTAATGATAGAAGTGAATGGTTCTAATGTCACCACCTGGTACATGCTGTATATTTTTAATATTAAGAAATGTTTGCCATTTAAAAAGGTTTGCTGTAACCTTTATACCATGACCTCAGTGTGCAGAGGTTTAACTATCAACTGCAAATGCTGCAGTTGTTGCTGTGGGATGTTGTAACTGACTTGCTGTAATGTTATAACAAGTTTATTATAGAGGGAGTAAACCAGCTATTTGGAATTATATGGATAGGGATGCACCAAATCCAGGATTCAGTTCAGGGTTTGAAAGGATTCAGCCTTTTTCAGTAGGATTCAGATTCGGCCAAATTCTTGTGCCTGGCTGAACCAAATCCTAATTTGCATATGCAAATTAGGGATGGGAAATCACGTAACTTTATCAGAAAACAAGGAAGTTAAAAATGTTTCCACGTCTTCCCTTATTGTCCCTAATTTGCATATGCAAATGCATTTGCGAATTCCGATTTGGTTCGGTATTCGGACGAATCATTCATGAAGGATTCAGGGATTCGGCTGAATCCCAAATAGTGGATTCGGTGCATCCCTAATATGGATATTAGAATTTACCAAGGAGTTCCATGATAGGCCCCAGGACATCATACTCCAAGTTGATTTCTCATCATTTCATATTTTATACAGGTATGGGACCTTTTATTCAGAATGCTTGGGACCTGGGGTTTTCTGGATAAGGGGTCTTTTCATAATTTGGATCATCATACTATAAGCCTACTAAAAATTCAATCAAACATTAATTAAACCCAATAGGATTGATTTGCCTCCAATAAGGATTTTATACCTTAGTTGGGATCATGTACAAAGTACTGTTTTATAATTAAAAAGGATTAATTAAAAATTACTTGATTAAAATCGAGTCTATGGTATATGTCCTTCCTGTAATTTGGAGCTTTCTGGATAACGGGGTTTCTGGATAAAGGATCCTATACCTGTAAAAGAGTTCTATGATGATTTAAAGATGGTGCTTACAGGTCATAGAACTCAATGATGATTTCTACTATAAACCAAGATGGCATCACTAAGCACTTTAAAAAAGATTATATTTCAAGGAACGATTCTGATTATTATGTCCTATAAGATTATTATAGAAGGATGTAAAACTACTATTTGTCTGGACAACATAGCATTGTAACATTACTGCTGTATTATACACTGCCTTCCATTACTGGATACCCTGTTATATTTCAAATCATTGTGCCGTTTGCCTCCAGAGAAACAATGTGAGGATGGTTCAGATGATACCCATTTATTAAACTTTTTCTTCTAGCATGCAGCATGAAGTTAAAGCATAAATGTGATACTGTGAGATACCAGTGAAACAATGCAATATATTTGTAATGATTTTTTTTGGGGAGTGGGAATTAGTACTTGGGAATGTAAGCACTAATCTAAGGAGCTATAACATGTGTTTCTCCAGGTGGGATATTTGGTAAAATGAATAAGCCGTGCCTTTATACTTAAGAAACACTTTAGCAAAAGTGGAAACCAAAGAAAACAGTATATAGTTTTTATGATTTTTGACTATATGATACTATGTGCATTCTTAGTAGGAAAGTTGTACTTTATTTGTCTTTCAAATGACATTTTTTTCCTACAACTGTGCTGTTCAAAAACACATATTTCAACCAAAACAAACAGGAAAATATAACTGATAATTGTTCTTGTGCTTTGCATTCCCTTAAAACAGCCGATTCCGCATGTTAAAGATAGCACTTACTTGATCCAATATATCTATATGATTTTTCTTCCATCAGTTACACGTGTTTTGCTAATAGCTCTCTGCTATTGTTTTGCTATCTAAAGCCCTCTGGTGGACCATAGACTGTACAAAAGGGTGAGTTTAGCTTCTGCTAGCCAGTTTCTCTCTTCCGTTTCTTTGACTCGTTGCTTTGTGCCTGCTTGCATGGGGCTGCAGATAAGACTTGCCAGTAAGAGTCACATCCATCAAGTTTGGAAACTATAGAAATCATTCTGTTGCATTTGCTATGACAAATGCTCTACAGTAAAGCACATGGGTATGCAAAAGATCAAACTGCATGAGAAAGAAACCTGGTCTTGCCAAATCATCACTGGGCATGCTTGGAAAGTGGTGGAAAGGACCCAATGGCACTAAATAAAAAAAAGGCATTTCTTCCTGACCATCTCGAACATCACTGAGGTAGAGCTAAAACCAAAGAACACGATTTTAATCAGTGCTGGCGATGATGAAGAGGGTCAATGCAGTAAGGCTGGCAAGTCCAAATGAAAAAGGGATGTTATTCCTGCGACACACCAACTGTTATTGAACTATAACGCCCATGGATCCTGGGAACTCTAGTTCAACATCAGCTGGAGAGGTACAGGTTGGACATCACTGAGATGAATAATAAAAATATCTGTTATTGCACAGTGTAATAATATGACATTTGCATTTTTACCAAAGACATCTTCTGGCCAAGAGCTCATTCTGGGGGGCCCAAACACCCTGCTGTACCCTAAAACCAGCCCTGATTCGAATCAACAATCTGCTTGCTTCATAAAACAATATAAATCCCATTTAAGATTATTCTTGGAATTTTCAGACTGCCTGGGTACCTTTTGATAATCTGGACAATGCAAGAATAAGTGACATTAGCGGTTTTGGTAGATTTGGATATGCTATTTCTGCATTGTACCATGCACATTATGAAGTCAATGCAAGCATCATCTTTAATTGCATGCATAAGTATATTCTTCACATTAGTTCCTGACAGCAATAACAAACCTATTACTCCTTTGTGGGCTATCTGCGGTTAGACATGAAGCAGAAATTAATTCCAGACAGTAGCAAAAAAGGATCTCTAGAGGAAATAAAATTACATTGTAAATGAAGTTTATATAATATAATAGAGATGCTGCCTGTTAAAATGTCAATAAACAGAATAATTAGAATAATTCACAGTCTGCCAAATGTGCATGATAGTGCGGAGGAATGTAATACATCGTTGACAAATCTAGATCAGTGCCTTGCTCAGTGGGGAAACCTGATGATATTCTAGACCTGACAAATGTAAAGTGTCTAAAAAAAAGTGTCTTTAATCTCAACAAAAAGTTAGTGCAAGAAGGAAGGCAAATAAATGTCCCCCTCCAGCTGTTTCAAAATTAAATTCCCAGGCATATTAGTCAACAAATGAAGGGTTGGAGTTTGTCATCCCTAACCTGTATAGACCTATAGCTAGGCTGTGGCCATGTGATATATTTCCAAAATAAATGATAATGAACTGTGGTCACTAAAGGGTTTAGAGGATGCCATGCTTACTTACTTCCAAAGCTAGCTATACACAGGGTGCTATGAATGGCATTTTTAGTGTTTGCTGAGCAAAATGGGATGAATAAAAACAACAATTCTGATTGGATATTAAAACCCTTCACCACTTAGGGCAGACCTGTCCAACTGGAGGCCTGAGGGTTAGATGTGTCCCTCCAAGTCCCCCTGTCTGCGTATGGACTTCATCAAGTACTGTGTATAGCATAATCATTTTAAATTATTCAGCCCACAAGCCTGTAGTATGTTAGATAATTGTCTCACAACATGGAAAAGGTACTGACTATGGAAATCAATGGCCAACCAGCACGCAGAACTGAATACATTTTAGTTTGGATCTGTCTGACTTCAGCCAACTTTGATCCAATTCCCTGCGGAATGAAATCTTGGATGATTTATTCAATAGCTTCAGTACATGTTGCATAGTGCAGAAAATATATTAAGAAAAGCTTTTATGGAATAGAGCATACAGAGTCAGTCATGGCTTCCACTAGAGTATTCAACAGACCATTCTATTGGGTCACAATATCTCTGTTCTGGCCGTAAATGTCATTTTGGGATGCTTCTCCTTTGGGCATGAAAGACAAATTTTTCAAATCCAGAAGAAACAGGGAAAGAAATTGGTCATGTACAGTAGATCTGTGTATAGCATCCTTAAAACGTTATTATACCTTGCTTATTATTCACAATCATATTTGGTCACTAAGGTCACTATTTTATTTTATTTTTTTTTTCTTTTTATGTTACCTTGGTGGAGAAAGAAGTATGGTGGCAGGGCTATATATTTCCAACTATAAAACCTAGAAAAAATCATTAAGGCTCTGTGTTCAAAATAAATATGGTCCTTTTTTAACAGTTTCTGGAAAGTAATGCGAAAGTAGGATATGTAGACTAGTATATATAATATTCCCTTACTCAGTAGTATAATGTATAACAATGTCACACATTCAGCATATCAGTAATGTTTGGCCATGCCATGACAACATCCCTCTAAATACATTAAAAAAACACCTAAATTCTGTTATGGGAAGTTAAATGATTACTGAGGTTAAGGAGCAGGATATGGATTCTCTTTATGAAAGTAATAGATTGTTTAAAGGCAGTAATGAAGGTGAGGCCAGAGGTGGCCACCAAAGCTAAAATTTTGGCAAAATGAGCTAATGAGGTGGTGAATGTGGATAATAAGGAAAAAGGTACTGTAAGTAATATCTGTTTTGAGGGATAAGTAAATGAAAGGCAGAGGATGTCAAATTAGAAGGCAGGAGAGCAGGAAGTGTAAAACCACTGCCAGGAGATATGGAAAGATAAATATGGAAATTATGCAGTGCAAATTGTTAGTAAAACTAAGAGAAGTGACTATAACACTGACAGGCTTGCTCATTCACATAGACAATTAAGAAATAGTAAGACATTACTAAGAACTCTCATGGGCACAATGTATTTTCTATCCCCTGGAGCAGAGGTCCCCAACCTTTTTAACCCATGAGCCACATTCAAATAATAAAAGAATTGGGGAGCAATACAATCTTGTAAAAGTCCCTGGGGATGCCAAATAATGGATGTGATTGGCTATTTGGTAGCCCCTGCATGGACTGTCAGCCTACAGGAATGTCTATTTGGCAGTTAACCTGGTTTATGTGCAACTAAAAGCTGTCTCCAAACCAGAAATTCAAAAATAAGAACCTACTTTGAGGTCACTGGGAGCAACAGCCAAGTGGTTGGTGAGCAACATGTTGCTCACGAGCCACTGGTGGGGGTAAGAGGTATAAAGAGAGGACAGGTTAAACTTAAAATGTATACTTTTTTACTTGCACCAAGAGGGTAAAAATACTAATGTAGGGAGAGTGCGGACAGTGTCGTACTGGGGGTTTGTTGACCTACCAGTAGCCTCACCTCAAGGGCCCCCACCACCAAGGCCCCCATACCTGTTGCAAACCCACAGCTAAGGCCCCTACCTTGTCACAAACCCGCAACCAAGGCCAATATTCCCTATCACAAACTTGCTCCTCCACCACCATGCAAATGTGCCTTCCTCCTATCTCCTGTAGTGCTGGCATGCACCCATAAAGAAAAGGATTCCCCTGCCCTGCAGATCCTGTGCCAAGGGGCCCACTGGGGACTGGGCTCACCAGTATTTTTAAAAAGAAAGACTTACACTCGCACACCCTGGCCGTCCAGACTTCAGCGACTCCCAGGTGCTCGATGTCAGAGGGAATAGGCAACCTCAAAAACAGCGTAAGAACAGGACACACCGGCACAGCATGGGTAAGTTTCAGCAGGTTAAACCTTGCTCATTTATTGCGGATGCAACGTTTCGGGGCGTGACCCCTTTCTCAAGCATTGCTTGAGAAAGGGGTCACGCCCCGAAACGTTGCATCCGCAATAAATGAGCAAGGTTTAACCTGCTGAAACTTACCCATGCTGTGCCGGTGTGTCCTGTTCTCACCAGTATTTTTCCCATTGTCCTGGCAGCCCAGTCCAACACTGGAAGAATAAATAATGAAGATGAATAGAACAGTTAACTGTATTATGATATGGGTAAGTTTATTGGTATTAAAGGACAAGGATTCACCAGGGTCGTGCCAATATGTTTTTTTCAATGCATTTGGAAAATGGAGCATTGGCACTGGCATAGGGAATGAACTAACTCAGTATTGCCCCACTGTCTTATTTACTCTTCTTAAATGTCCCTCGTTACACTTAGACCGGGCATGAACAATAGAGTAAAGTTTTTGGATTTTAGTTGAGTGCACATTCTGGCAATGTCTGGGAAAAGTAAATGATGGCAGCATAGCTTTGTGTTGGTTTTCTTCCCCAGGCCGGTGCATTTTATTCCCAGAAGGAAAAAAATGATTGGCAGCCCACAGTGAATCTGTGATTCCTTGTCTTTTTATGCATCTGTCACCTTATTGCTCTCTCTTTTGTCTTTTGTTTTGGTTTGAATTTCCAGGACACAGGCCAAGAAAAGAATGGGCCTGGAGACCAATGTCCTTTATAAACAATACTGTGGGTAATATAAAGGGGATCTCTACCCTAAGGGTTAGTTCGCACGAGGAGATTCGGGGAGATTTTGTCACCTGGCAACTAATCGGCTCTTCTTCTGGGCGACAATCTCCCCGAACTGCCTCCGCGTGTCTTCCCATCCGCTTTAATGAAAAATCACCTGCGCTAAAGCACACGCGGTGCTTAGTTTTCCGAAGTCGCCTGAAGTTGAGGAGACTTCAGCGACTTCGGAAAAGGAAGCACTGCGCGTGCTTTAGTCACCAGGCGACAAAATCTCCCCGAATCTCCTCGTGTGAACTAACCCTAAAACTGTTTTTGCAAA
This sequence comes from Xenopus petersii, assembly GCA_038501925.1. Classification (NCBI taxonomy): domain Eukaryota; kingdom Metazoa; phylum Chordata; class Amphibia; order Anura; family Pipidae; genus Xenopus; species Xenopus petersii. The sequence continues at coordinate 33,637,277 of CM076684.1, read as the reverse complement.
ATGAGAAAAAAATTTCATTCTGTGCAACTCCAGTATATATATATATTACAAAGCTGTTTTTGTTTATCCCTTTCTTCTCTGTGATTATGGCTTTTGCTAACAGCCAACAGATACTGCTTTCTATAGTAATTACTAACAAATAACTTTACAAATATTTCATTTTTCATTTGTATTTTTCTTTTATTTTTACTTCAGAATTTGGATTAATTTCTTTATTCTTTACATTTTAAATCATTTATTTTGTCATTTAATATTAAATGACATTATGTAAGCTTTAAAGCAGCAAGCAAACACTAAAAACACTGCTGAGTCAACACTATAAAATTATTTTTTTTCCCTGAAAGGGCCTCTCTGAATTTTCTTTGATTGTATAGATTGTCTATGAAAAATTCTCATTGTGGCAAGACAGGTGCACGGCATTGCAATTATGCTTTTGTGCCTAGACAATACATGTTTCTGTTTGCTGAGCACACAGGCCATTTCATCAAGTTGGAAAATAAACAGCCTATCCACAGTTCTATAGAACTGGTAGATGATTGTTTAAAAATAAGTAAATAAAGTATAGAGTCATAAAAAAAACAAGATAATTTTATGTAAAATAAGAGAGGGGAAGTGTGCAAAGTGCAATTCAAAGTTCAATGGACAGCATAAAACATTCAAAAAGGTTTAAATGCATTTCAATACCACCAATGATGTTTATGAGATCCACACACAAAAGATTGCATGATGACTTTTCAACGAAGGTTTCCAAAAACTTTGTCAGGGTCCTTCCCAGGAATTAATGATCTTTGCTTTAAAATAATCCTATTTGCAGCAGAACAGCCTCTTCTGTATCTGGCTAGCAGTGGAAGCCAGGATGACGGGTGCTTTGCCCAATAATGTATATATAAATGCAGTAATGATGTCATGTAAAATACCTCCCTGCATCATGTGGGATAAATGTAGTGCAAGCTTTATATATAATACCTCAGAGCACACGATACATTCAGTGCAAATTTCATAGATCTCAGAATAGATTGGTTGGACAAATACAATGTCAATTCCATAAATAATGACCCCAGAATAAGATCGTTAGTATTAATACAGTGTTTGTTCATGTATAATAACACCAGAATACAAAGTGGTATCAATAAAAAGACAATTCCATATATATAGACCCTGAACACCTTAGTATAAATACAGAATCAATTTTTATATACAGTATATAATAACCCCAAAATACATGACCACAATCCTGTTTGCAAGAAGAAATTAATTGATGTTGGTTTGGGAAGGTTTAGCGTCGCCTTCAATGTGGTGTTTTGGACCAGTTCAGAGCTATAGCAGAGAGCAGAATTTGTCAAAATGTAGTGTTTCTGAGTAGCGTCCATTTGTAAAACATATTAAGAAACCTACTGTAGCATGCCATGTTGATTTCAAAATAATTGTATCAGGCTCTTTCATCTTTTAAACATATCTTAGATTAAATTTAAGAGGTGGTGCTCCAAAGGGGAAATAAAAAACATAGTTTGGTTAACTGGCTCTATACCTAAAGTAAATGTGCTCCACTTTTGGGAGTGTAGGGTAGGTCCTTAGATTAAATTGCACCCTGATTTGTTGCTTGCTTAAAATACAGGCCACTTCATTATCTTAGTTTTCTGTGTATACGTACAGGCTGGTTCTAAATATTATAAATGGAACTGAAGTTTGTGTTTTTTTTAGTTTTTATATACAAAAGGATTAGGGCCAGCCTGGGACTTGTTTAAATATCACACAGGTGCAAGCTCACACTCCAGTTCTGTAGTTATAGGGGCATATTTATTATGCTGTGTAAAGCGAAATTCGCCGAAAATGCTGTTTAAACAGCTGTGTAAAACCGTTATCAAGATGTATGTAATTTTACACCATTTTTTACACGGCAAAGCCTGGCGATGTGTGGTGTATTTACCACAGCATAATAAATATGCCCCTAAATGTAGAAAGCTGTTGTGTAGCAGACTTTGTGATATACACGAGTTCTGGATAGAGATGAGCAAACTAATTTGTCATAATTTTGAGTCTCTACTAATTATGGTGATTCTGGCAGCGGCAGGTAACTTGATCTCCTCTTTTGCGGACAGTTTTCAACAATTCAGACCCTGATCTTGCCAAAATGTACAATTCCTATCAAGTTCCAGATAGAACTGTGGCATATTCATTCATATCAATGAATGCACAAATCGCATCACAGCATGCAACCACACGCAAACCATTATTAAGGCGGTTATTTATTAAAGGCCGCGTTTGTGATGTTTTTTCTGCCTCGAAAAAACTCAAATGTTTGCTTATTTATGAAAAAACCTGAATGTAAAAAACTAGACAATGCAATCGGGGAAAAAAAATCGAGTTTATCCTCAAATTTTCAAGCAAAAACCAGCATAAAGCATCCAAATATCATAAAGGCAAAAAACATCTTCAAATGGTTAAAGGAGAAATAAACCCCCCATGGTGATAAGTCCCCACTGGTCCCCCTCCGCTGGCCCCCCTCCCTGCCTCCCCCCTGCTAAGTGTTACCCCAAAATGGTGTCCCCTGTAGGATTACTGACCATACATGCAGAGTGAGTGCAGAGGAGCTCAGGGGTACCATCTTAGGTGCTTTGGTGAACCTCGTAATGTGAGCTGAGTATTGGTGCATGCGCAGTTGGAGTAGTTTTCCAGTTCGTTACAACTGCAAATGTGCCTGAAGTGATGGAATTGCCGAAGCGACGGAAAAAGACCCAAAGATTACCGAAACACCGGAAGAGGCACCCGTGAGCTCCGCTGTGCTCACTCTGCATTTGTGGTCAGTAATCCTACAGGGGACACAATTCTGGGGTAACACTTAGCAGGGGGAGGCAGGGAGGGGGGGCAGTGGGGACTTCTGCCATTGACTTCTACATGAATTCAACAGGTTTTACCCAGAGTATTTTCCGATTCTGACTTTTAGCAGTTTCGGGGCATAATAAATCTTGAAAATTGCAAGGTTTGTAGTTAAACAAACCTCAAAAAACTCAAATTCTTTGAGAAAGAACAACTCAGCCTTTAATAATTAACCCTCTGGGGGCAGATTTACTAAAGGGTGAAGTGGCTAACGCTAGCAACAATTCACCAGCGTTGCTGCCGGCAGGGACATCGCCAATTTACAAACGGGTGCCAATTCGAAACAGACTGGCGCTATCGGTCATTCGCACTCTATCGCCAGGCATCTTTTCACTCTGGCGAACGGACACAAGATTCACTAAAATGCGGATTTTACTAAACGTTACCTCTTTGGCCAGAGTTGCCTTCGCCACCTCAGACCAGGAGAAGTGCAATAAAATAGCTAGATCTTCCTCAATCATATCACTTACATCATATTCCGTGAGCCGAAAATGCATTTAAGTACAAAAAACGCTGGTGACTTTTCTTTTTTTCAGCGTGATTGCCCAGTTTTCCCCATAAATTTTCAAACATATGGAACATTCATTTTACAGTGGGCACATGTGTAGGGCATTATAAAAACTCTATTGTCTTTATTACGGTTCCCCGGACATGTGTTTTAAAAAGTGGAATTTGTAAGTATTTTCACCAACATTTAACATAAAGACGTCCATAAAACTTTAAATTTCCTGCCCTACGCAAATTGACCTGTGCACAAATCAGTAGTGAATTTTCACTAGGCAGAAATTAATGCTGGCGCATCTTCACTTTGAAATGCTCGCACTGCTGAAGTACCGCTAGAGAAGAGTTGCCAGCATTCTGCGCCCAGGACAAAACTCAGCATATTAGTGAATTGGTGTAATCTGAGCGCATTTGCACCTAGAAGTGTTGTGATGGGTGCGAAACGGACAATGGCGAACATTCGCCGGTTAGTGAATCTGCCCCTAAATCTCTCTCAACAAGCATATCCATTCTGTAGCATAACTTGATGGATCAGTTTCTTTGCAGACCTACAATTTACATGACATGGGTGTGAAAGGTCTCCATGCATTATTTTAGGGCCTATTTGTCATTAATTATAAGACAGAAAGCCTTTATCAGCATTTTGTTGCCATGAAACATTTTCCCCTGGCAGTTTCCTTGTATGTAGAACTTAATAAAACTACTGGACTGTGTGTGCCAAGCCTAATGGCTATGCTGTAGGAAGTACAGTGTATAGACTAGAATAGAATACATTTTGGAGAGCAGTGTAAAAAATGGCAGATGCTGACAGGTAGATGCAGGCAGTACTATGTGCCTTGCCATCTCGTGAACCATAAGGCAGATGGATGTAGGAACAATATGATTATGTTCTATTCTAAAAATCACAGGTAAATCAGAAGTGAGGCCTTTCAACACAGAATGACTCAGGAATTAAATATTGGTGCAGGTTGGCAGTGAACAGGTGAGGAAGTCATGTAATCGTGCCCCCTCTCTGTTAACCTGTGTGCCATTTAGACTAGAATTCTAGGAATTGCCAGAAGGTGCATGCTGCATAGAAGCCCTGTACTTAGCACCTGCCCAATTTGAAAAGGATTTTCTCTTCAAACCAGGCTCTAGGTTCACAGCAGATCAAGACCTCTGACGCAAATGCATTAAGACGCTTTTCACCACTTGGTACTCTTGAACTTGCATACGGGGTCTCTGCAAATGACGTCTCATGTCTTTAGGTTGAAAAAACATTTCTCCCATTAGTATTGATTTATGTAGCCTAGTAACAATCAAGTATAAGGTACGGTACAAAGAAAAAAGCCAGCCAGTCAATGATTAATTATTATTCACTTTAATAGGACACTGTGAGAAACTGGCATTATGTATGTATATGTGTATGTATGATTTTATTTGTAAATTGCTGTTATGAAGGCACCGTACAATACATAAAAAATCCAGAGTATAATAGTATAATATATAAAAGTGCACACAGGGAGGACAAGTAGCATAAGAGATACAATAAATATACACAGTGCGCAGAGATTATATAAGGATATCAAGCTTAATTGCTATGGGGTAAGAGATACAGTAGAAAGGAGGTCCCTGCCGCCAAGAGCTTACAGTCTTAGTGGGAGCTTTAAATTTGGAGCTTTGGATAATGGGTTTCTGAATAAAAGATCCCCCCTGTACTAAAAATTAAACAAGGAAGCATACAGGTACATATAAGATTGATTTAATCCCGCTTGTGTCGATACAACTACTAACAACTAAGCAATTTAACTACCATTAGAAATTAACCTTGTCTCAGATACCAAGAAATTTGTACATCAAGCCGGTAGGCAGGATATTACATTAGGGCCTCATTAGGGCCTCATGCCTTTTAAATGTTTTGAGCCAGTAGGAGACAGTTCATATGTACAGTACCTGGATCACAGACATATCTAGTAATGGCATACTCGCTGTCATCAACAATGTTGTATGCTTTAGCTGGGATCCAAGATGCATCCCACTCAGAGACATAACTGGTAGTGAGCAGACCCTGCAGCTGTTAACTAAAGTATTGTTAGAATCAGAATTTATTCTGCCATAAGCTCCTTCATAGAAGCTCTTAAATCTGATTTGATTATTTTCAGTGATTGTATTTATGATAGAGCCTCCTCTTTTATCCTTATGATTGATAGATGATAGACTGATTGATTGGTTCATGGTTGTTTGCAGATCAACCTCAGGTACAGTATTTACAGCAATGTAGAAAAGGCTAATGATCCATTCAGATAATGGGCAAGTGACTTGTCTGTGTCTGGACAGGCAATCTGGATATGCTGCCAAAGCCACAGACACTGGCTGTAAGATGCCATAGAGCAGTGATTTATAATGATCCTGTGTGTGCATTAGAAATGCCAGGGCCACAGTTTATGAAAGCAAGAATGTCATAAAACAAGACAGTGCCATTGTTTGTTTGGTAATGGATTCCTCCATCCTCAACAAAAATTGACAATGACCTTTTTCACAAGTGTACCAATTACATTTTCCAAAACAACTTGACACTGTACAATAATACACATTACTATCAGGCAATAATAAATACTTCTTGTGCTAATGACAAAGTCCCTTTAGTTTTCGGACTTCCCCAAAGTTGACTATTTTTTTATCTTTTTTAACAATGGCAGATAGTTTAAAAGCAATGATGTCATTAGTCCTTCGAAAGAAGTTTATTGGAAATTTGTTAACTTAGATAAGATAAAAAAAGGTAAGAAAAAAATAGTTCCTTTTTTGCAGCAAAATAGATTAATGAAAACACAAGGCTGTAGGAAAAAAAACTACAAATTCATAGCACTTTGCAAACAATGTAGATTTGTTTTAAATCTTTTTTTTTTTTCGTGTATGGAAATGTCTAACCATAATCAAGTTTTTAAAATAAAAAAAAAAAATTAAATAATTGTCTTTCGTTTACTTCTTGCAGGATCTGATTGATTTTGGAGCAAACATGTGTGTATTAAATTGCAGAGAGATGTGCCATTCTTATTGGGCCTCTCTTTCTTTTTTACTTTGCATCCCTAATGAGATTTCGGGAAAGTGGCAAGATAAGACATTTCCTAAATTTCCCACAGGCCCTTTCAGCTCTAAGAGCAACAGGTAACTTCACAAAGTGTTCCCCAGTTCGGCTGGGATTTATCTTATTTTATTTTTTACAACTGACCCCTAGCATTGCAATATTTTTTTCCTGTGTATCATACAGTCACTCGTTAACTCTCTCATTGCTGAAAAGAATCCTAAATGCTAAATCAAAGCAATGTCTTGGCGCCATACTCAGCACTGAATGGGTTACAAACAGGCCTGGCTGGGCATAAACATTTATTTTACACAAGGCTTTGCCCTACCTGGGGATCATCAAACCAACTAACATTATTCAGCTAACACCCCAGTGAATTTATTTGTTTCTATTGTATTTTAAAAGAGAAAATATTGAACTTGGAGTCAAGCCGAGGCTAAGGGAATTCAAGCTCATTATAGGTGGACAGCTAATGAACTGTTGTGCTTTTGCACATTTTTGTTTCCAAACAAACAAATTCCTGGGAATCCTGCTTGGTAATGGCATTCAGTATCCATCACTTCTGCTTTTAAAGGGAGTTTTATGGTAGGGGAAATGTTTCTGACGGACAAACAATTATCTGTACAGTGAACCGTACAACTGTAACTCAGAAAATTGGAAAGGCACTATTATATGTGTTAGATTTGGTGTTACAAAAATTGGGTTAGTTGAATAATTAGTGCATGAACCTTTAAATCTGATTGTTTTCAGAAGGTTCATCTATATAAGCCCCATATGCATATGGTAACTACATAGAGAAGTATAGACTAATTTAGACCACGTCAGCTCAGATGTTTAATTGAATCACACAATGGCTGGATTTGTTGGAGGTCCCAGAAAGTCCTTTAAGTTGAGTCAGCCACTGACCAGACAAAGAATCAGCTTATCAGATCAAACCTGCCTTATTCATTAAAATAAACTTAAAAATGTTGGCTCGTATGTTTGCATTGCCTGGTCCATATGCTATTGCCTATACATGTCCTAAATTTGGTTAAATTCCTGTTAGAGCCATCTATTGTGGTACTATCTGAGAGCCCACAACAAAGTTGATATATGGACACACACCCCTCCTCAAAACAGCACTTCCATTATTATTGGGTATGCAATAAATGTATATGTTGCCTGGTCTTTATATTTCTAATAGCTGAAAATATATATGAATGTAGACTTCTCTGGTTGCAGCCTATGTATTTATACACTTATATTGCTGCATCCTCCGTATTCCAGAGCAAAGTCCTGGATGTGGTAAACCCAAAACTTGCTCACACACTCTAGCAGCAAAACCCTGCAATGTGTACATCATAATTTAAAAGAAGACATGCAGAATATGGCAATACTGAAGTCTGCGGTTGACATTTTCGTAGTGCATTTGGTGTGAAGCCCACTAATAAAAGGTGAATTGAAGACTTAAGTGCTGCCATATTCTGCATGATTTCTTCATTTGTATTCTTTGAAAAAGCAGGAAATAGTTTGAGGGGGTAAAAAATTAATATCCAAAAACTGTTACCTACTTCGAAATAAATATAGCACAATTCATGTTTTTTTATACTTATACTATACAGCACTATAGTAATATAGTTTTTTTCTGCTTTCAGAGTGTAGTAAGTGCTTTCAATGTGTAGTTAATATAACAGCAAAGAAAGAGGTGTATAGTATAAAGGCAGAGAATTATACACAGAAAAGCTTTAAATATTTATAAGAAAAGCCTTCAGCCAGTAAGCATTTTGTTTTTATTTCATGTTGACAGCTATGACCTCAAGTGTCCCATGGTGGTAGCGAGAAACCTTAATTTCATGGCTTGATACCTTTATAATATTTGGATTTTACCACTGATTAGCAAAATATATGTGTGAAATGATATGAATATATCCCATTTTATAATCATCATAATGGAGAATTAAAGGGAAAATTTACCTTTAACTTTTAGGGGGGTTATTTACTAAACTCCGAATGCCAAAAACCTGAAAAGTTCAGAATTTATTAAACCCCGAGGATGGAAAAGTTAAAATCTGAAAATCCGGCATCTCAGACCTGTTGAGCTTGCATTTAAGTCAATAGGAGAAGTCCTAATGATTTTTAAATGTGTGCTGGGTTTCGTGTAATACCACAAAACCCAGCACACAAATTTTCATGAAAATTTAATAAAAATCAGGGTAAAAAAACCAGAGCGGATTTGATCGGAGTTTGCAGCAGAAAATGTTGAGATAAAATCGGACTTTGATATATAACCCCCTAAGGGGCAGATTTATCAAGGGTCGAATTTCGAATTGTAAAAAAATTCGAAATTCGACTAGGGAATAAAATGGAATAAAATCGAATAGCCAATTCGATCGAATTAACGTTCTATCGAATATTCGAATTGGCGAATATTCGATAGTCGAATAGGCGCTCGATCGAACGTTCGATCGAAGGATTTTATTTTCGATCGAACGTTCGATCGAAGGATTTTCATTCGATCACAAACTTGGAAAAAAAACCTATGGGACTCTCCCATAGGCTTTTATAGCAATTCGGTAGGTTTTATCTACCGAACTAGGGGGGTCGAATATTTTTTTTAGAGACATTTCTTCGACTATCGAATGGTCGAATAGTCGAACAATTCGACTATTCGATTTTGTTCGAATCGTTCGATCGTTCAAGTTCGACTGTCGAATAAGCCAATTCGATGGTCGAAGTAGCCCAAAAATCATTCGAAATTCGATTTTTTTTTAATTCGAATTATTCACTCGAATTCACTCGAATTTAGTACATCTGCCCCTAAGTGTGTTATAGATGGGCATATTCTAAACAACTTTATATTTGTTCCTCATCATGTAATTTGTATGGTTTTATTATTATTGCCATTCTTGCCTATTTCCAACCTGTCCCTGATCCAGGAAACCAAAACACAAAGTGACTGTAAGGCTTAAATTCTATTCTTATTATTGTTTCATATTCACCTATTTATCATCCAGCCTGACAAATTTAATGCCCAGTTGCTAGAGTAACTAAGCCCTAGGAACCAGTTAACTGCAATTCCAAGTTGCTGCATAGAGGAAATGTGAACAATTAAAATAAAAAAGAGGGAAATTCTCTTTAACAACTGATTTCTGCATGGTGCTAAAATTAATTATAAAGTAAAAATTCAGAATGCAGGCAGAGGGGCTGATTTATAACATTGTATTTATACAAATGTCCATATTATTTTCTTGATTTTTAAATCAAGAGTGTTTTTACCAAAGAAAAAAAGTGGTAAAAAATGGTCAATCCTGAACATCGATTTATATTGATGCACTATTTAATGATGCACTAAACCCAGTATCTTAATCCTGAACTGAATCTGAACATTAATTTGCATATGCAAATTATCAAAATCAACAAAAAAATCTTCAGATGTTGGCTAAGAAGGATTGGGCAAAAAAGGCATAGATAAGACAAATCCTAAACCTAATCCAAGTTTCGGGGGATCACTAATTCATAATAAAGCATCCCTTAAGCCTTAGAGGTGGACATCCTTTAAATCTGCACATCTATCTGCACATTTGTACACCTCACATATTAGGTGAGAGCAGAAAACATTTTGTACAGGTATAGGACCTGTTATCCAGAATGCTGGAGACCTGCGTTTTTTTTAGATATGGGGTCTTTCCATAATTTGAATCTCCATACCTTAAGTTAACTAAAATATCATATAAACATTCTTTAAACCCAGCAAGAATGTTTTGCCTCAAATAAGCATTAATTATATCTTAGTTTGGTTCAAGTACAAGGTACTGTTTTTTTAATGCAGAGAAAGAGGGTATCATTCTAAAAAAAATCTGAATTGTTTGATTAAAAAGGAGTCTATGGAAGATGGCCTTTCCTTAATTTGGAGCTTTTGGGATAACAGGTTTCCAGATAAGGGATCTTATACCTGTGCCACTCCACCTTCCAGGGATCTCCCTCTATATTTATTATTATTTATACAGTTCTGCCATTATTTTAAAGTATTTATACTGTGGAAGATTTGGTCTTTTTTAATAAAATATATACATTTGATTCTGAAAGCTATGGGGAGTCAGTGGCAGGACTGTTTATTTGGAACATTGATAGCAGCATATAAAATATATTGTGCTGGAGACAGCCTGAGGAGTAGAAGACCCATTGGGTATGGGGTGCTATAGTCAAAAGAACAGTGGTTAATGAAGAAGGGGTACTCTTGTTTGGTCAAGAAATGATAAGGGAGAGAGTAAATGTCTTCTACCATCTGCTGTGAGGTATGTTGTATTCTAGGAATGTTACAACATGGAGTAGAATCTTGAAAGATTTCCAACAAATGTATCTAGTTTTGTTAAAACTATTTTACCATTGAGAGTTTTCTGCCTTTTTCATAGTTACATAGTTACGTTGGGTTGAAAAAATGATCAAAGTTCATCAAGTTTAACCCCTCCAAATGTAACCCAGGCAACATACATACACACACTCACTATAACTATATATAACAATATGTACATTGTAATTGTAGATTTTAGTAGTGCTATAGCCTTGGATATTATGCTTGTCTAAAAAATCATCCAAATCTCTCTTAAAGACATTAACAGAATAAGCCCTCACAACATCATCCAGCAGCGCATTCCACAACCTCACTGTCCTCACTGTGAAAAACCACCTACGCTGCTTCAAATTTAAGTTATTTTCCTCTAGTCTAAAGGGATGGCCTCTGGTCTGATGATTTTATGGAAAAATATATTTCCTGCAAGCTGTCTATAATGCCCTCTAATGTACTTTTAAAGATTAATCATGTCCCCTCTCAAACATCTTTGCTCTAGAGAGAACAACCCCAACCTTGACAATCTACACTCATAATTTAAATCTTTCATCCCCCTAACCAGCTTAATTGCACGTCTCTGCACTCTCTCCAGCTCATACCTATCCTTCTTCAGGGCTGGAGCCCAAAACTGAACTGTATACTGCAGGTGAGGCCTTACCAGGGATCTATAAAGAGGCAAAAAAATGTTTCATTCCTTAAGATAATGCCTTTTTTATGCAAGACAGTACTTTGCTTTAGTAGCCACAAAATGACACTACCTGTCATTAGACAACATGTTATCTACAAAAAACCCTAGATCTTTCTCAATTAAGGAAACCCCAACACAATGCCAACTTGCATTTATCAACATTGAACCTCATTTTCCAGTTTGCTGCCCAGTTTCCAATCTAGTGCAGTCATTCTGCAACATCCTGCATTGAACTTATAGTTCTGCAAACTTTTGTATCATCAACAAAAATAGAAATGGTACTTTCAATGCCCACCTCCAGATCATTAATAAACAAGTTGAAAAGAAAAGGACCAAGTACAGAGCCCTGCGGTACTCCACTAACAACACTGGTCCAATTAGAAAATGTTCCATTTACCACCACTCTTACTCTATCTTTCATTCTTTAATCAGCTAGTTCTCTATCCAAGTACAAATGCTATGTTGCAGGCCAATATTCCTTAATTTAGCCAGTAACCTTCTGTGTGGAATAGATGTCCGCTATGAGCGCTGACTGACATATTATTAACATTGCAGCTTTATTAAGACACACAATGTGACATTAAATTAGTAGTGGGTGTGCAAAAACTAATTTCACATTTCGAGGCACGAAATGTATCCGTTTTTGAACACCCACTACTAATTTAATGTCACATTTTGTTTTAATAAAACCACATTGTTAATAATACCTGCGCCTCCCGTTGATGTGTCGGTCAGCGCTCATAACGGACATCTATTTTGCAAAAGTTGGAGTCTTCGATGGGAAGTTGGCAAAATCCTGTGAGAGCTGCGACCGGCGAGGAGAGGCTGCATGCTTTGGGTGAGCTCCACCATTAGCGTATCTCTATATGTGCCAGTACCTTCTGTGTGGTACTGTATCAAAAGCTTTAGTAAAGTCCAAGTAGATTACATCCACTGCCATCCCAGAGTCAAGGTTCCTGCTCACCTTCTCATAACAAGTCATTAAATTAGTCTGGCACGATCTGTTATGCATAAAGCCATGCTGGAACCAATTCGTAGTATTATGATTTGCAATTTCTCATATTAGATCGCTCCCTCTAAGCTGCCTTAATAGTTTATTCTCAGAAACTCAACCCACGACTATGTGGATAGTATCAGCAATTGTTTTCCCATATTTTGCAGCATTTTCCCAGCTATTTTTGCTTAAAAGTTATTATTTAAAAGTTAGTGTAGGTCTCCCACCTTTTTTCTACCTTAATGATGGAGATGCAGTATCACACTGCGCCTCTTTTGATGGGTGCCAAATCTTCCTATAAACCACAAAAATATGCCAGTTACAATTCATCCTGCAAGCAAAACATTTATTGTTTAGTATCCTCTGAATGACAAAATCAAGGAGAATAAGAAAGATTGGAACAAGAAGCCATGTCCTTGGATAGGAAGCTTAGAAATTTAAAAATCTGTTTTTGCTATTACTGAAAATATTTTAGTATTTCAGGTGTAGCAGATTCCAAAACCTTGACAATGTAAACATTTGGACTACGTTTTAGACATTAACTTACACCAGCTATGATGAGATACAAGTTGGAGTACAAGTGTAAACAACACTCTAACTACAAGATATTTCTATACTCCATTTCTCTACTCGTTTCACCCCCAACCTTTAACCTCTTCTTGAGGAACAAACTAGCTTGTAGATCTATCTGTGCCTTCAAATAATACCAAACCAACCTCACACAACCTTCACTAGCACATATAATGCAGCTATATATGGCACTTTACCCACTAGCTCAGTGCATGCCCTCTTTAATGCTGGATATACTTATTTATCTTTCTTGTCTTGTATTCCAGGAAAGAGTATTGCTTAATCAGGGAAATAGAATTTAAAAAGTGAACTTTGTAAGGTGGTACCTGAATTTAGTTAATTTTATTTGTACTCCACAGATGGTTAGGTCTCATGCATTCTCAGTTTCTTCCATGTGATATTATTTTTGAAGAAATACATATATATTATTTTTTGGTCAAAAAAAGTAGAAGACATGGGGAGGCACATTTATCAAAGGTTGAATTTTTAATTCATGTGAGTTTTTTAAACTCCCTTAAATTTGAATATACTTGAAATTCGACTGTGGAGTTATTTAAAAAAAAAATCGAATATCTAAAATTCTGACTAATTTTACCGACCCGAAAACTCGAATCAAATTAGATTTGAATTTGACCAAACTCAATTTGAGTTTTTCTCTGAAAAAATACTTGAATGTCAGGAAGGCTACAAACATCTCCAAATTGGTCACTAGACCTCTCCCATTGACTTATACATGAATTCGGCAGGTCGTGAATAGTCTAATTTAAATTCTTAAAGGGTCTGAGTTTGATAAATTTCGAAAATCGAATTTGAATTTTTTAAGAAACTTGAATCGAGTTTGGATAATTCCAAATTTGACAGTTTTGACCATAAAAAAATGTGAAAATTCAAATTTTCAATTCGACCCTTAATAAATCTGCCCCCTAATATCTATACTGAAAAACCATAGTGACTGCAATTTTAATTCTCAGGATGAAGGGCTTATCCATAGTGAGGACTTCTATTGCATGGGTACAATTTTTGAGAATCTTTGAGAAACAAAGAAGATTTTTTTTTGTTTACCCATATTTCCTTATTCACAGCCTGGGGACATATGCTCAGAGCAAACCATTGTAAACTACTAACACTTTTTTGTTGTTTTATTTTTGTTTACCCTTGTAAATCTGACTCTAACAAAGATTATTAATTAGTAAAGTAAAAATATACTGGGAAACGCATAATTATAACCATAAAACAGTAGACATCTGATAAGGTCAAGAAAAGTATTATCCAGTATAGACAGTTTGTCTCCATTAGAATTACAATTGGGGGTTAATATGGAAGTATGTGATATACCTTTAATAAACAATATATGAACAAAATACTGATTGTATTTTTTTATATAAGTCTGTTTGTCTGTAGGTACTATAAAGCTGCAAATACAGTATAGTAAGCTGGCTATGCAGGGGCTGATATTTTGTTTGGCAACTTGGCCATTCCTGTTGGAGTTGGTAGTGTATTGGCTCATGAATGAAGACAAAATGACATCTAGTCACAGCTCAGCTTTAATTAGGTTGGCTGAAAAAATCCTTTGGGTGAGGACTGCAATGAGCTTTAAATCTGGTCCTTAGCAAAAGTGTCTACATGTGCCCCTAATGCAGTAAAAGTCCCACTTGAAGATCAAACATATATAAAATAAACTGTGTATTAATTCCTAGTTTAAAGAATATCTGAGACACCAAATACATACTTACCCCAAAGCTCACCCTAACTGACCTTCAAGCTGGACTTTCAGGTGTATTTAGGAGAGTACATGTCCATTCTCCCCAATTTTCACCCTAACTGGACTACACAGGATGAGCCCATAGCCACTGCTGCACAGCCAGCTCCACAGTTTGGAAACCACTGCCCTAATGTGATCAGACTGTTGGCAAGACCAAGCCAATGAGATGCTTAACTAATGACTTCAAAATATCTTATTGGTCATGGTCAGCTTTATGCACAGACAAACAAAGTTATGGAACAGTGATAAAATAACCAAAATAACTGAAATGTTTATTATATTAAGGTTAAATATATAAAGCTGTGTTTAGCAACAGGTAGCTCCAGATAATAGGTGCAATACATGCATGGAAAAACAGCATAAATGCTAATTAGTGACCAACAAATACTTTAGTATACTACACACAAGTTGTGGCGCACACTGTTTAGCATGTACCTGCTAAGTATGCTCGGGGGAAATTGCTGTATTGGGGGATAAAAAAAAAACATGCACTTGCTTTGCACATTGCACTATTGCATTATTAAATGAACAATAATGACTGTTACCTTGCACATATCTCATAAGCATGAATCCATTAGCAACTCAACTGTAAAACGCAATTATGAAGCTATTTGATTGACTTTATAATATGTTTTTCCATTGAGTTCTTCAGTTTACCCAGATTATTACCTCGCCCCATTTCTTTATATGCAGGTTTCTTTCTCCCTCTCTATATAGAATCCCACAAGACATATTTGTATTGGTTTAAGGTTTGTGAATCTTTCATATTTAATATAGAAGGGGAGTAATATCCCCCACCTATTAGGCTTATGTCAGATGTGGCATTTTCTTCACCAATTACCACCCAATACCACCTGTGCCTTCACAAACTGACTTCAATGATATCTGCCTGTCAGTGCGGATTTCAAATTACAAATGCTTGCGGGAATTCTTTCAGGCCAAAATCCACATGGTACAGGACAGAAGCAGGCATAAGTGGTCTAAGGCAAGGGCAGTATTTGGAGTGAACGTATCGGTGGAGGAAACACAACATCTGGCATTTGCTTTACTCACCTTATTTAGTAGACACTTTTAAAACTGAACAACAATGAGGATGTAAATGACCCAAAAGCCCCAATACCCTGTCCAGTCCATACCTATTTCTATACACTGAGACAGAAGCAAATCATAATGCCATTGATGTTGCTTAGTTTTCCACTTCCCCTTTAGGTGAGGAAGTTAGAAGAACGGAGACTTGGCACAAGTCAATTGCATTTTCAGGCACAGGTTAAAATGCATTGTTTATGCAGAACATATATAGCCAAATAAAGCCAAATGTTGCGTCATAATTAAAAAAACTGCAAATATCATGCATAGTATCCCAGACTATAATAATATGCCTCGGTGTATTAATGTTTTCACAAGGTTTCTAAAACAATGAGTATAATGATACCTAGTAAAGCTAAATACTCATTTCTGATTGCTAAATTCTGTTCTTTTGGATAAAAAAAAATAAATTGTTTTTGAGCACGTTTAATCCCAAGAAATATTCTTTTTAAACCCAAAAAGCAAGTTCTTGTACATGAATGAGTGTCATTCAAAATAATCTGTGTATTATATACCTTCATGTAAGTGGCGATATTGAAATAATAGTTCTTTTGTTCTTTTTCATTTTCAGAGCGAAAGAATTGAAAAAGGCCAAGGAACTTGAAGCTGCAAAGCAACGTCCCTTAGCAATGTGACAGTGCTTTTCAGACTGTTCTCATTTTCTGTTTTTAGCAGAGACATGCAACAAAATAATAATTATTAAAAGAAAAAAAAAAACACTGCAGTTTTCGACAGATCACCTGCAGGATTTTAACAGTAATCTTTTGGTCATTGCATTTGCACTTTCATGGACAAATTTTGCTTTGTTCAGCAAGACATCTTGAAATTTAATCTTCTGTTGAATTGTGGGAAACAAAATGGCGCCAGGAAGAGTTTGAAAGTAGCTCCAATCTCTAAGTTGGGAGCTGTGTGAATCACATAGGGCTGATTTCAAACAACGTGTGGAACTGTACAAATATTATACCAAAAAAAAAAGAAAAAATACTTAATGATATATAAATATATATAAAAATATATTGAGGAAAGGTGGAAATGCACAAGCAACACATGAATGTTTAACCCAGAGCCAACAATCACTCCCAAGGAATTAAGCCCATGGAAAACCTGAGGTCATGAGGACAATGGAGAGTTTGGATCATATCCTTTTAATGTTTGTCCTACGCTTTAATCGTCATTACTGGAGGTGCCTCTTCTCCTCGATGCATATCCCATATAAAATATGCAATATATATGCATATCTATAATTAGATATCTTAACGCTTAGGCTGTAGCAAAATAACATATGTTTAGCAAACATATGTCCCGTAATTCTAGATTTTTCTTAAAATGTGTTATGCTTTCTATGTGGTTTAGGTGCCCAGTATTATGAGGAGGAACACATATTTACCAGACACAATGGTAGCCTTCTCTGTCTAACTTTACTTCCCTGAATGGTTTCTAATGGGCAACAACCTGCCTGTCACCCAGTATTGTATATAAACATATCTATGCATATATGCGTTATATTTTGTGCAAAACCCACTATATATTTGCCAAGGTCGATGCAAACATTATGTAGGCGAAACATGTTGCTTTTAAGCGAGCTACATGTTTGGTAGGTAGTATCTCTTGTGCGAAATAGAGTCACATCGCAAAATGGTGCATAGTATGGTAAGTATGCTTACACTGATTTAGATTGAAATCCTCGAAAGAATCTATTTGCAGAATAAATCATTGTCCTCCACACCTATGCCACTAAGAGAGGACCGAAAGGTGTCCATGTCTCCTGTAGTGTTCTGAAATCTCCTCTTCTTAAAAGGTGGACACAAATATGTATTTTGATGAATAAATTATAATGCACAATTGTAAATGAAGATATACGCTGAAGTATGCAGGAAGACGCTGCTATAAATGTTGTCTGTTTTATTTTTCTAAGTTTTTTCTTTTCTCAATAGCAGATTCAATGATAATTATAGTCCATATACCTATAAGCCTATTTTATAGTTAATAAAAATAACAGAGCACCCGTAAAGACCCAAACACTTTGCAATGGTGTGCTGGGTAACGCTCTGGCATCCAAGTAGTTCCCCAAAAGGGTTGCATTTACATTGCCTGAACATTTTACCTCCTCAGAATCAATGTGGTGCTGCGTGCTGGCCAGTTAAGATTCTATTTAGGCTATCTCATCTCAAATCGGAGCAAAATTTGTATATATAAGGTTGGAACGGAAATTTTAAAGAAATAGTTTATTCTTGAAAGAGAAAGCTTATTTCAGTGTGGGTCAATAACATGGCTGGAGGACATTAATATTTGTATAGTTTGCTGGAATGAATTCAAAGGTGTGGATGTACTGTTTGTATATACTGTATATAGATTTAAAACAAATCTGTGCATGAACTTACGAACACAAAAGAAATGAAAAAAAGCAAAGCATTAGTGGCTATGGTCTGTAAAATGAAACAACATTTTATTTCACGATAAGAATATTTTATTTTAAATGTTCTTTAGAAGAACATGTTGCTAAAGCATGATTAATCTGCAAAAAAAGAGCTACAGTATTTAGACTTAGAAAAAAAGCCGCATAACATTATTTAAAAGAAAGATATGTTTACATTTGATTTATAGCTACCAAAATATTTCATTTCATTCGTTTTTCCTTTATATCTTTTTTTTTCTTCGCCAATGGTGCCAAGTAATGTGAATGCTATATCGCTTACAGTTAAGTTGCATTTGCAAAGCAGATACTCATTTAAAAAAAAAATAATAATTAAAAAAGTATATAACTTTAAAACCATATGCTCACTCCAGTAAAGAACACATAGAAATAAATCATATAAAAAAAAAAATTTAAGAAAAAAAATGAAATAGTCTGAAAGTAGAAAAAATATGTTTCACATTTTCATAGCTCCCCGCTGGAAGTTAGAAAATGTCAAATAATTGCACATAAAAAAATAAATAAAAGTGTTAAAAGCGTAAAAAAAAAAAAAAATAAGTAAATAAAAAATGCAAACTGGTCTTGTAGGGAACTCATGGTATTAAATTATTTCCACACAGAAATAAGCCAAAGTGATTGTATAATCTGATATCTGAATGGAATAAATCAGACAATATGCGTGGTACAGTATCAAAGCAGGTTTGCGTTGAGCTTTTACGATACAGTCGGCCTGATAAGTGATTGTAGGGGGAGATGGTACCAGTCAGGGTTATTAGCGATTTCCCCTCTACTCTACTGTGCAGTTTCTACTGTATAATTTTTTTTTTATATACTGAGACGTAAAATGTAAACTATAAAACAATGTGCATATGTAAGAAACTTTTCCGGAGGTTGCTACAGACGAAGGTTTGATAATACTGAGGTCAGTACTCTTGTTGCCTTTTTTAAAAGAAAACTGTTCATTTTCTTTCACATGATATGTACAGATAGGAAGAAAAAGAAACAAACATTGATGTATAGGTTATATACTGCTCACACGATCACGCACAATGCACCGTTATGAATAGTCTGTACATTTTAAAAAATAAAAAATTCTATACTGCTCTTTTTTGACGGAACATTGAGTGTTCCGAGAGAAGAATGTATTTTACTATGTGTTTGACGAGGAACCGGGAGAGGAAAAGCCTTTTTTTGGAATAAGCGACACTGCTCTTATGTATTGACATTAGCACAGATTTTGGAATTTTGTTATCTAGCAATGTAAATTTATATTCCATTTTTTCATGAGGAATGTACCTACTTCTCACCCTGGCAAGAGTACTGGTCTCAGTTTTAATGCGGTATCCGCTGTATATTTGTATTAAAAAGGTTTATGTTGTGCAGTATGTCCATATGTTCTCTAAATCTGTAACATGCAGGGCCTTTTAAGTCACTGAATTAAAAAAAAAAAAGCAGTCATGAGACCTGTTGTATGTCATGATTCTGGCATCGTTCTGGTCACATGAAGAATGTCAGTGATAAAGCCAACATTTGTGATAGACCTACCCACGACTGTGAATTTTGGATATGAATGTAAGATACATACATGTACACAGTTTACTTGGATGGTATATGTGACAATTCCCAAGTGCCAGGAGTCTGTCATATAATGTAACTGTTAAACCTTATCCTGTCTCTCATTGTTTTATTTTTTGCTTCTGATGTGAACATTAAAAAAAAAACAACCATCTGTACTGTGTGAGAGAAATAAAGAATATAACGTGAAATCCCTACATGGTTGCACGCTTAACGGCAGTTCCACACAGTAGTTGGCGCCAACGGGAGTCCCCAAGGCTTGCATGTAAAGCTAGTATAGATGTCTCTTTTTTTGTAAGTTTTATTTTTGTAATTGTGCATGTAAAACATCACTGAAATCAATGGAACCGTTGAAGAATTCAGCTGCTGGAACCATGCAAAATGTTTTGAATTGCCCTTAAACTATGGAAAATGTTTTCTGAATGCTTTATATTCTTTCTGCTGTAAATTAAAAATTAATTAAATTTCCCCATATCCTGCGTTTTATTTGTTGGGGCACAAATTGGTGGCATTCGCTGTTAAAAACAGTCACAAAGCTTAGATTTTTTTTGCACAGTTTGTAAACTTTCAAAGGATATAGAAGAAGCAAACCCTGCAACTGTTGGGGTGCTCAGGAAGTTTATGGGGGGGTCCAGTGGGGATTGACTGATGAGTTTTAAAATGTGTTTATGAAAAATGTTGTATTTCCAAAGTTAAAATTGGTTGTCCGCCTTTGAATTAACTTTTCGGGGGTTATTTATCAAAGTCCGAATTTATCTCAATATTTTCTGCTACAAACTCCGATCAAATCCGCTCAAGTTTTTTTCCTGCTTATTTATTATTACATTTTGCCAGATTTTCAGATTCAGACTTTTCCATCCTCGGGGTTTAATGAATTCCGAAAAATTCGTGATTTTTTAAAAGTCCGATTTTATAAAAAAAAATCACACATTTCGTGATTTTTGCATTCGGAGTTTAGTAAATAACCCCCTTAGTATGATATACAGAGTGATATTCTGAGACAATTTTTAGTTGGTTTTCATTTTTTATTATTTGTGTTTTTTGAGTTATGTAGTTTTTTTTATTCGGCAGCTCTTCAATTTGCAATTTCAGCAAACTGGTTGCTAGGGTCCAAATGACCCTAGTAACCATGCATTGATTTGAATAAGAGACAAATATCAATAGGAGAGGGTCTAAATAGAAAGATGAGTAATGAAAAGTAACAATAAAAATACATTTGTAGCCTTTGAGTGCATTGGTTTTTTAAAACTCCCATAAACTCCCATGAACTTGAAATTTGAAATTTATTATAAAAATCGAATGTTTTAAACTCTGGTTAATAGGATCAACCCAAAAACTCAAATCTGATTCGAATCCGATTTGGGTTTAAAAAGCTTGATTCAAGTTATTTCTCTGAAAAAAACTGGAATGTCAGGAAGGCTGCAAACATCACCATATTGATCCCTGGACCTCTCCCATTGACTTATACAGCAATTCGCAGGATTTATGTGACGAATAGTCGAATTCGAGTTTTTAAAGGGCCAGAGTATGTCAAATCTTGAAAATCGATTTCGATTTTTTTTAAAAAACTTATATCAAATTTGGATAACTCCCTAGTCGAATTCGACAGTTTTGGCCATAAAAAAAACTTGGAATTTCGACCCTTGATAAATCTGCCCCTTAAAGTCACAGGAAAATGCCTGCATAGGAAAATTGTCCTACTATTTGTTGCTGGTTTTGGGTGTGAATGTTTTTTTATGTTGCTTATTTATCCTGAGTGGACTGTATATCTGTTGTACTGAAGCAAACAAAATGACTTGATTCTGCACAACATGCCAAATGGTGCATTACCTTTGGATCCATGTGTACACATGCTCCCTGCCTAAAACATCACAAGTTCGTGTTCGACTACAGTGAGGCATGCTTCTGTGTTGCCTGTTATACAGAATGCTCCAGTACTGGTGTTTCCCAAATAACAGATCTTTCTGTAACTTGGATCTTTATACCTTGTCTTTATACCTTGTAAACATTAAATAAACCCAATAGGCTGGTTTTGCTTCCAATAAGGATTAGTTATATCTTAGTTGGGATCAAGTACAATGTACTGTTTTATTACTACAGAGAAAAAGTTAATCATATTTAAAAATTTGGTTTATTTGGATAAAATGGAGTCTATGGCTGTAATTCAGAACTTTCTCTGGATAACAGATCTCATACTGTTTCCTGATAAAGGATCTCATACTGGGCAGAAGGTGATTTTGTGTTTGGGGAGGCTACTTAACCCCTTACTTACCCAGACACTTTGAGCATACCTCTCTGCCTATGCCCCATATACACAGTACATGTCATAGAAGAAAGAACAATTACTGTGCTGGCAGTTAGATCCCTGACAGTAAATGCTCTTGAATTTAATATCTGTGGCAGGTAGGTGAGTAAATGACGCTGTTCTAGTTTTTATGATGAGCCACTCTGCTAGTAGTACTTAATAAATAAACAAAATGCCAAGGAATTTCTTTGCCTATGGCAAGTGGCAAGATGGATATGTGTAGTGCTTATATCCCCTGCATAAGAGACTGGTGCTTTAAAAACACTGACAACAAAGGGGAAACTGGGAATCTATTTACCCTGCAAGGATCAGGAGTAGCTTCAATTTACCCTTTAATATTCATTTTAATTCAGATAAAACCCACTGATTTTACCTGTCTAAGGATTTGAGAGGTGTTGTGGAACACTAGCACTCAGTTGTAAAAATCCATGTCCCACTGCGACTCATTCAGTTACATTGAGTAGGAGAAACAGAAAGCAGTTCCATAGTGCAGCACTGGCTTTTTCTGAAAGCACACGACCAGTCAAAATGACCTGAGATGGCTGTCTACACACCAATATTACAACTAAAAAAAAATACACTTGCTGGTTTAGGAATGAAATTGTATATGGTAGAATGAATTATTTTATGTGTCATTTAGAAATAAAAACACCACCATAAAAATCATGACATAATCCCTTTAATGAAAATTCACCCATACCTGTGTCTCTCTGCTCCCAGCCAGATGTATTTGAGTTTTTTCCCATTTGATTGTGTTTTTTAAATTTAAATGCTTCATATCATGCAGCATATAATCAAGTTTGGTACAAGTTCAAGTTCTTTCAAATAAAAAAAAACTCTAAAATTTTTGGGAATCTCTCAGTCCCAGAACTGTTCATGCAACAGTAAATCTGTCTGAGCTGTTGAGTCAACAGTAAAGCAGCGTTGAAGGTGTCATGTGATATTATCATGATGATGTTCAGAGAGAACAAAATTCTTTCTATGCAGATTCCCCCAGGATCCCCCCTGAGTTGGATGGATTTTGTTCTCAAGCTACCCTTGGTAATACTACATTGACCTTGAGAAAGAACCATCTAATTGGTTATTTGGGCAGTTCTTTGTTTGTCTGTGCAGTGAAGAGATATCTATATGCCCTCGCAATGGTAACACCCTTTTATTATGTAAGTTCTTATGTCACAGGTTCCGAGGTTCCAAAGAGTTCAAGTGGTCTCCGGTTGTTGCAAATACACAAAAATGTCAAGGCTGTAGAGAGGATGAGATTACCAGAGCACAGTATATGAGTAGGGTGTAGTGGGTAGAACTGTGTTTTGCATCTGGGAGTACTGGGTTCAATTCCAACCAGGGCCCTTTCTGTGAGGAGTTCCGGTTTCCCCCACAATCCAAAAACATACAGCTAGGTAGGGTGGTAAGATTAAATAAAATAAAGATAGGGATGGTTAAGCAAGATCCCTGGCTAGCATACCCCCTCCCCTGTGTCCCAGGGACAAGTGTGTCTATAAAGTTGCTGAGGCACTCCCTAGTGTACAAATGCTTGCTTGGCAGTGCTCAGGTGGGAGGCTTCCTCGTTGGATAGTAGTTCCTGGGGTGGGGGCCCCTTTTTAAAAAAAACTATGAGCCCCATTCAAATGTAAAACAAGTCATGAAACAGCTTGAAACAGTCACCATTTATTTTACACCGCTTTTTACAGTGTTTTTTTTGCAAATTTTGTTATGCACAGCGTAATAAATAGGTCCCCAAATTTCACATGACAGAGGGGCTGTCACTATGTAGTGGGCTGGTGGGGGCTGTTTATGCTTCTGTGTACTTGAAATACCAGTGGCCATTTTGAATCCCAATCTGGACCAGCCCCTCCCCAATGTGTTACTGACCTTTGTCTCTCTCCTTGTGCCCATCATTTAGAGACCTTGGGGCCTATTTATTATGCTGTGTATAACTAAATTTGCTCCAAAAAAACTGTGTAAAATTAATAGTGAATATATCAAGCTATGTTTTATTTTACACCATGCGAACACCAGATTTTCCGCCGTTAATTTAAACTGCTTCAGACCTTTGTAAGTTCCGGCGGATGTTGCTCAAAGAAAAAGTGTGTTAAAAAATTACACTATTTTATGCAGTTTTTTTACACAGAAATGCCTGGCAAATTATTCTGCTGTTTTTTTACAGCACATAATAACATGGGTATCCGCAGATAGGGGCAAGGGGGGGGGGCACTTGTTATAAAAAGGATATTCTCCTGTCATACTGTATGTACATTATTGTGGTTCCCTTTAATTGTGAGAGCCCTTTAATGCGTGTGGTACGGTCATAATAAACACAGCCCCATACATGTAATATATTTATGTCACCTCTTCCAATATTATAAAATATGAAGCTGTCACACTTAAATCCTTTCGTAGAACGCGCAGCTTAACATTAGCCTACTACACTGTGGCCATAGAACGCTCGTTGCTTGCACACTGACCTGTTTCTGAATCTGTTGGCATAGCATTAGCCTCTCCCTCCTTTAATTACCCAACATGTAGCGGGAGGTTTAACACCAAGATGGCCGATACTATGGAGGAATATGAGAAAGAAGATGGCTGCCTGCGTCTAGGGTTGCCACCTTTTCTTGAAAAAAAAATACCGGCCTTCCTATACATTTATCTTTTTTCCCTATTAATAACATTGGGATCAGCCATCATTTTTACCGGCCAGGCAGGTAAAATACCAGCCAGGTGGCAACCCTACCTGTATCCCTTTTTTACATCCTGAGGTAAGATGCTTTCTCTGATATGAAGCTGCGAATATAAGTTTCAGGCCAGGGCTAGAACAGGAGGGGTGCCGGGTATGGATGTGAAGACTGACTGCTGCTGCTGCAGAGGATGCTCTGGAGAGGTACAAGGGGAGCCGAGCTGCCCAGTCCGAGTGTGGGTGTTTATCCGAGGCGTGCAAGCTGCTACTTATTTACAGCCCAGGCGGGTTCTGAAAGTACAAACTAGCCAAGGTACGGATTTGGGTTATTTTTTTGGGCCTTTTTGTACTTTGGAAAGCAACAAATTTTTTTCTTCCCCTAATGTGCCAAGCCAGTCTTCTAATGCATGTTGGGTAATGTAGTTTTTGTTTAACAATTTGCCAAGCTTAATGTAAGACAATACCCAGCATGCAATGGGACTGACTTGTGTAGAAGTCTGGAGTTACCAGATTTTGGGTTCTGCACTCCAGTCTCCCATCCCATTCTAACATTTTCCAGTGACTTTCCTCAATTTTGGGGCAACAATCTTTGGCCACCAATATCTCTAAAGCTTGACCGGTTTTACCAATATTTATTGAAATCATATATGAATTAGGGCCTTATGGGGCCCCTATACCTCCTGGGCCCCCCTCTGATGATGGGCGAATCTGTCACAGTTTGCTTCCTGGAAAAAATAAAAATGCAAAACCATGAAAATTTGAAAAAGGTGTATTTTCCCATATATTCATTTGTTTTTAGACTTTTTTTCACTGCACATATTGTGCTATTTTTGGGCTACTTCGAAGTGCCTCTTGGCTAGTTTTGGGCTGGTTTCGTAGCTGAGTTTGGCTGGTTTTGAAAATTTAGACCTGGCAACCCTGTCGGGTGGCGAAAGCTAAATGAGACTTAGCCATGGCAGTTCCAGACCAAAAGTCTCTGAACGTTCTACTGCAGAATTTGTGCTGTTGGATTCTTGGTGAGGGAGAAGTTAATGTGGGCCCCTATGTAGTTGCTTTCTGGCAGGCATGGCAAATATTGTATGCAATACAGGGACCTTGAAGCTGCCCCTGTTTTCCTGCTGATGAGTAAGTATTACTGCCCCCTATAGTATTTATATATAAAGTCAGTAATTGCTGCCCTGGAAAATTGTCTGTGGACGCTAGGGTTGCCACCTTTTCTGGAATAAAATACCAGCCTTCCTATATATTTATCTTTTTCCCCTATTAACATCTTTGGGCTCAGCAATCATTTTTACCGGCCAGGTGGCAACCCCTAGTGGACGCTTCTGCATAATAAATATGTCCCCTTATCCGAGACTGATCTGGGCAGTGCATGTGCCACCCTTGGGCATACGCTACTGTACTTGCACAAGCATTGTGTTTAATCTACTGCAGATATGGGTGGGATGGTGGCTCCCCATTCCAAGAAATAGGACACTCATCATACCTCCCAACATTTTGGAAGTAAAAAGAGGGACAAAACTATTTTCCGCACGTAGCGTGGCTAAATGTTTTGACCACGCCCATTTTTGTGGTCACACCCCCTAATTACCATGTTCATTTTACAAGATTTGGCAGGTTAGGAAAGTTTGAAAATATTTATCCTTAACTAAACTGTTACAATTACTTATTTTCTTGTCTCAAAATTGTTACAAAGTATCTTATTTGCACCTGTTAGCTATTCTGTGCTCTCTGACAAAAGCCAATTAAGTTAGTAACTTTGTTTCTTTTTCTGGCTGTCCAGTGCAGAGAAAAGAGGGACTTTCCAGTACAAATGAGGGACTGCGGGTTGAGCTGTCAAAAGAGGGACTGTCCCTCTTAAAAAGGGACAGTTGGGAGGTATGCACTCATTTATTTGGGAATTCTGTAGTATAATTAAACTCACTGCAAATAATGCATTTATTTAGTGGCCTATCTTCTATATAACTACTTATATTTGTGTATCTTCATTAGCCTGAAACAGGGCCAGACTGGCAACCTGTGGGTTCTGGGAAAATGCTAGAGGGGCTGCTATAAGGTGCCATAGAAAGTCAGTATTTAGTAGGCTGGTGGAGGTAGGGTTGCCACCTTTTCTGGGAAAAAAATACTGGCTTTCCTATATTCTTGCAGTTTTTTCCTAATAATAATATTGGCATCAAGCATCATTTTTAAAATACTGGCCAAATGGCAACCCTATGGGCTTATTGGCCCTCTGTGTACCTGAAATGCCAGGCCTATTTTGATTCTCTGTCCAGACCTGCCCTGAAACCATTTAGCTTGGTCAGTAACATTGCTTGTGGATAGCAATACACACACTGCACAGACACAAAGCTTCATTGGTTCCTGGTCTAATTTTATATGGATTTAGACTAAGCGCCTCTGTCTGGGACATTGGCACATATGTAGATCATCTCTGTATTGTGTTAAATCGCAAAATGACAACAATGTTATTGTCTCTGCCACAGGAGCCCCTGGAATGCTGTGAGCCCTAGCTGTTGCTGAAACATCCCAGGACAGATAAAGCCCTGCACATAAAAGGCCCTCCTCCTCACACCATTCCAAATCAGGAGCCTTGGGTGAGGAATTTCGAGCGCCAAGCCCTAGTTTCCGGTGATCCCAGAAGGACAATTTAACGTGACAAACTCTGGAGCGGATCTTTGCTGCACACGTGACCTGGAGTTCAGCTGACAGCTCTGCACGTGACGTCACCCGCGCTGGGCCACACCCCAAATTACGCTCCAGGCAGCGGAGTTGTATGCGACTGTAACTACACAGAGAAGAACCGTCTAGTGGAGTAAAGTCGGACCGGTGTCCAGCAGCATTTATCCAGGCAAAATGTAAGTGTGCCAGCAGCAACAGCAGCGCTGGGGGATTAGGCTGTGCCGCATTTTCCTATTGCGGGGATCGCCCTTCCCAGAATCCGCCCTTAATCCTCAGATACAGAGCGAGGCCTAAAGCAGATTCCTTACCCAGGAGTGTTTAGTTGTGATCTGGTAGACACGGGGACTAGACTGGGGATGGGGTTCAAAAACTGTTTTGCCCGGGTACCCCCCAATCACAAGTGTGATATAGTATTGGCTCGCCTTCAAAGTCACTTTTAGTATATTCTAAAATGGACAATTCTTCAACTTCATTGTTTTTACTATTATGTCGTTTTTGAATCATTCTCCTTCTTCTGCCTCTTTTCAGCTTTCAAATGGGGGTCACTGACCCCCATCTAAAACAAATGCTCTGTGAGGCTACACATTTATTGTTATTGCTATTTTTTTATTACTCATCCCATTCTATTCAGGCCTCTCCTATTCATATCCCAGTCTCTTATTCAAATCAATGCATGGTTGCTAGGGTATTTTGGACATTAACAACCAGACTGCTGAAATTGCAAACTGGAGAGCTGATGAATAAAAAGCTAAATAGCTCAAAAACCACAAATAATCAAAAATGAAAACCAACTGCAAATTCTCTTAAAGTTAAATTAACTTAAAGGAGAAGGAAACCCCCAGGGCGCAAAACCCCTCCCCCTCTCCCCTTTGTTGCCCCGCCACCCTCCTCCCCCTGGCCTACCTGTCCCCCTGGGCAAATGCCCCTAACTTGTTACTCACCCCTCTGCGCAGGTCCTGTCCACGGAGTTCACAGTCGCCATCTTCTCCCACGCGCGTCTTCTTCCTGCTCTGACCGGCGTCTTCTGGCGCATGCGTAGTAGGAACAGGTACCGGTACAGCTCTACTGCGCATGCGCCGAATGTCAAAACTTCGTGACATTCGGCGCATGCGCAGTAGAGCTGTACCGGTTTTTGTCTGATGTAAAAAAATATTTTTGCTTTCTACTAATCTACTATAAAAGGGTAAAAAAAAAAAAATATATATATATATATATATATATATATATATATATATACACACACTGGATTTACTGGCGCTTAACATGGTCCACCACATCAACGCGTTTTGGTTCACCTTGAACTGTCGTCAGGATGTTTATGTGTGTATGTATATTATTATAATATACCCACCCCCTATGGGAGCTCTCACTTTAATACATTGTCTGTATCCGTTCCATTTTTTTTATGCACGTTAACCCCAGCTGTACTACAACTCTCCGCCTCAGTGGATTCAAGAAATGCTGCTATTTTTAAATATTCAGTTGCAATGAATTATTGTTACAGGATTTCTGCTTACAATGGGTTTCACCAGTAAACGGTTCCGTTTGCTACATAACAGACAGGAGACTTAGTAACTGCCATTGTGCTTTGATAGAGAACAGCGGTAGTTAATGGAGTGTTTCACCTTGAAGTTGACTTTTAGTATGTTATAGAATGGCCAATTTTAAGCAACTTTTCTATTGGCCTGCATTGTATGCGATCTGTTATCCAGAAACCAGTTATCCAGAAAGCTCCGAAATTACTGAATGGCCGTCTCCCATAGACTCCATTATAATGAAATAATCCAAATTTTTAAAAATTATTTCCTTTTTCTCTGTAGTAATAAAAAAGTACCTTTTACTTGATTCAAACCAAGATATAATTAAACCTTATTGGAAGCAAAACCAACCTATTGGGTTCATTTAATGTTTACATGATTTGACAGTAAGCTTAATCTATGAAGATCCAAATTACGGAAAGATCCGTTATCCGGAAAACCCCAGATCCCGAGAATTCTGCATAACAGGTCCCATACCTGTACAGACTGACCAACCATTATTAAGTGGGACCATTAGGAGGTGTTTTGCGACCACGGTAATCCCAGTTTCTCCAAAAAATAATATAAATATTGGGCTTGGTGATGGCCACAGCTGACTCCAACGGTAACTAGCTATTGCAGATTATTCTGATTTATATTATGTAACCATATAGTGGTGGGCAGGAGTATGCCAGGGCTGCACCTAGATTATGGACTCCCCTATTTGTTTAATTCATTGAAGGACTAGCTGCACAACACAGCTGTAAAGCCATTTTTGCCCAGAAGGAGAGGTGCTGATCTGCAAGATATATATGTAGGAGTTGCACTATGTGCTATATGGGGCATTCTATCTCAAAGGCTGTTTACAGCTGAGCTGCATAGTGAGAATTGACCGAGAGAGTCCCCACTGGCACCAGTTATTATATTAATCCAACATGAAGGATCTGACTTTTGGACCTCCTTATCGGATCAGAATGCCCCAAAACTTTTCAGCCAGCATGCAAGATTTATTTCTTGAACAATCATTTAGAATTTCAGCAGTGGTTTAATATATTGTACTGTGGCCTTTGGAATGGCATAGTAACACTATATCATTTGTCTTTACAATTTTCACTTGAAAATCATGTGGTTATGGCGGTTACACAAGAAGGCTCAGATGAATTGCTTAAGACCCTGTGCATATCTGCTTTTTATATGGAATTGCTGTCATTGCTACTGCTTACAGATCGCAGGGTCACATAAGGCTTGCATCCGCTAGCATGAAGTTACAAGCAGATCTGGAAATATAGGGGATTTTTGGTAGGGTTCCCTGTATTTGGAACATAATATACTGGTGCAAATACTGGTAACAACCAATCAGTTTTAGTGTGTCTACTACAAGTTAGAATATGAAAGCAAAGATATGATTGGTTGTTATGGCAAACAAGTACAGTATCTGAAAAAAATATATAGGTATAGGACCTGTGATCCAGAATGTTGGGACCTGGGTTTTTCCGGATAACGTGTCATTCCCTAATTTGGATATTCATGCCTTAAAGGAATACTGTCATGGGAAAAAAAATTTCCAAAATGAATCCGTTACTAGTGCTGCTCCAGCATTTCTCAAAAGAGCAAACAGATTTTTTTATATTCAATTTTGAAATCTGACATGGGGCTAGACATATTGTCAATTTCCCAGCTGCCCCAAGTCATGTGACTTGTGCTCTGATAATCTTCAATCACTCTTTACTGCTGTACTGCAAGTTGGAGTGATATTACCCCCCTCCCTTTCCCCCCCCCAGTAGCCAAACAAAAGAACAATGGGAAGGTAACCAGATAACAGCTCCCTAACACAAGATAACAGCTGCCTGGTAGATCTAAGAACAACACTCAATAGTAAAATCCCACTGAGACACCTTCAGTTACATTGAGAAGGAAAAACAGCAGCCTGCCAGAAAGCATTTCTCTCCTAAAGTGCAGGCACAAGTCACATGAAAAGGGGCAGCTGGGAAATTGACAAAATGTCTAGCCCCATGTCAGATTTCAAAATTGAATATAAAAAAATCTGTTTGTTATTTTGAGAAATGGATTGCATTGCAGAATTCGACTGGAGAAGCACTATTAACTGATGCATTTTGAAAAAAAACATGTTTTCCGATTAAATAATTAAATTAAATAAACCCAATTTGCTTTCAATAAGAATTAATTATATCTTAGTTTGGATCAAGTACAAGTAGGGTTGCCGGTGAAACACCTGCCAAGGCTGGGGGCGGTATTAAAAATTTACCAGCAATGTAGTTGCCAGTAATTTGTAATACCCTTAAAAAAAAAAAAAAAAAAAGACCTTGGCCCGCCACAATTCGCTCAAAATGCAACTTTTTTTTTCAGTCTTCTGCCCATCGTGCGATGTTGCTCTGCCCCTTTTACTGCACTGTACATGATTCCGCCACCTTTTGCATCACGGACTGTCCCCTTTTTGTGTATATAGTATTGATAGGTTTAAAGCAATTGGGTGTGTGTCCCCACTCATCTGAGAGGCTTCTTCGGTTCAGCTAAGAAGAACTTGGCAAGTTCACTTGCTTGAGACGTATATCTTCTAGATAACCCCTTATATGTAATAATTGCCACTAAGCTTGCCCAAGTGCAGTAACCCTTAGCAACCAATAAGACATTTGCTTTTAAACATGTGACCAGTAAATGTTACCTGCTGATTGGTTGCTATGGGTTACTGCTCCTGGGTAAACTTAGTGCCTTTTGTTACATAACCCCATTAGTGTATTACTTGACCCGGATGAATATATTATTATAGTATTCTTTTTAGACATGAAGATGTCCCTGCCACTTGCATTTCTCTCACCTCCCCTTTCAGCTCTGCTGCTTCTGGCCAAGCGTTATCCATTCCATTGGGGACTGGGCGGCCGGGAGATTTAAACTACTGTCAAAATCTCCCACCCAGTCCCCTGTAAAGATGCGGGCGCCATGCCGCCCCCTAAACTTTGCTGACCGGGCCTTTGTGGCCTGCCCACATATCCAGGCCACTTTTTGTTTTGGGCGTCTGACTTCACCATAAAGGGTCTGTCCGACATAGGTATAAAAGTTCGTACTGGGTTGAGAAGGGGCGTTTTAGGGTGGGGTGATTTGGGACATTCCTGACCTGGGCAACACTAATATAAATAAGCTGACAGATAAGAACTCTTTCTTTGAAGTCACAATTGATGTGTCCACAGATTTATATTTATAGTTAAAAGCTGAGGCATTTTCTGTATAGTTGGGTGAGCAGCCATCATTCTGTCTGCAAAGAAATTGACTGGGAAATAGGTAAATACGCCGAGAAAAAACAACGGTTTCCACAGTCTTAAAGGGCAAATCAACCCCAAACAAAAATGTGTCTAATAAAAGAAAACATAATTCTAAGCAACTTTCCAATATAAATCTATTACAAGTTTACTTTCTTTCTTTTTCAATGTAAGACAAGGCAGCTGATTAACAGACCTGACTTTGCTGGGGAACGAAGACTTTTGCAACATTGTATAAATAGTAACAACCGGGAGTTGCAAATGCTGCGTTCAATAGCAATTGTTTTTTATAAGCGCTGACATTTTTTAATGTATATTGGAAAGTTGCTTAGAGGCCCAGAAGATGCCAGAAACAATAGCAGTTGACCTGGAGCAAAACAGCTGCACATTTTATGTTCTAGAAATATCAGAAAGGCAGTGAATAAAGGTGGGGCCTACATGGAGTACACAGGGAAAGTGCTGCCAGTTCAGCAAATAACAGGAAGTTCCTTAAGGAAATTGTATAAAAACTTGGTATTGTGGAAATCCGTATTGAAGGTGAACAAAATATTTTCAAGGAAGAATACAGTTTAGCTTTGTGTCAGTGCTGCATGTGTACTACTGGAGTGTCAGCAATATAAATCTGATGCTGCTGTGGCTCTCCAGTTTGCAGTGTCGGAAATGTGGTTGCTAGGGTCCAAATTATCCCAACAGCCATACACTGATATCAGTAAGAGACTGGAATATGAGTAGGAGTGGGCCTGCATAGAAAAATGAGTAATAGAAAGTAGCAGTAGCCTTACAGAGCATTTGTTTTTTTAGATGGGGTCAGTGATTCCCATTGAAAGTAGGGATGCCCGAATCCAGGATTTGTTTGGGTATTCAGCCATTTTCAGAAGGAATCGGTCGAATCCTTGTGCCTGGCCGAACCCAATTTTGAATCCTTAAAATCATTTGACTTTTCTTTACAAAACAAGCAAGTAAAAAAATGAAAAAAATATATATTTTACCCTTCCCCTCGCTGATTTGCATATGCAAATTATTGTCAGATCCGGTTCGAAATTCGGCCGAATCTTTTGCAAAGGATTCAGGGAGTTCAGCCGAATCCAAAATAGTGGATTCAGTGCATCTCTAATTGAAAGCTGGAAAAAGTCAGAAGAAAAAGGCAATTAATTAAAAAAACTATTTAAAAAAATGACGAATTGGAAAGTTGCTTAGAATTAGCCAACATACTAAAAGTTAACTCAAAGATGAACCAACCATTTAACACCTCACACTCTATAATGGCTTCAGCTTGCCCTGTGTCTGTCAGGCCTCTCTTCATTCTGATCTTCAGAATTGCAATAATAATGTAGCTTTCATTGTAAAAATAAATAAATGTTTTTGCAGTTCAAAGTATTGTTTAATAGGACTGACACAGAATCAGTCCCTGCTAGTTAAGTGAAAAAAAATGCATCATTGTAGTGATGTAATGGTAAAAAGTTCTGCTTTTCTGCACAGAGGTCCTAGGTCCAGTTCTGCCAGGGCACCATCTGCAAGGAATTTGTATGTTCTTTCAGTGCTTGCATGTTCCACCCTCCAAAAACCTACAGGCAGATTCTCCTTATAAAACTAGTGTGTGAATGTGTGGAAAGTGGTATGAAATGTGCCGGCACTATATAAGTAATTACAGTGTATCAGTAATAATAAGCCAAACTAAAATGTTCCCTAATGAAACTTACACATTACAAAGATTTTAATGTTACTTTTAAAAGTAATTTCTACAAGCTGCCTGTAGTAGTCTGTAATTTATATCTGGCCTCTAGGTGGTGTCATTGTTTGCTTATTCCTGCTTGAATGGTTGCTGAAGATATCATTGTACTTTTTCCTCAGTATGACCTTTGAAATTGAATCCTTGAGATGGCGTCAGTTAATAAAATAATGTTTTGAATTAGCAGTTCATATTAGATGGAGTCCCACAAATCCAAGGCTCTTTATTTACTGTGTTTAAGTAGCTTGTTATGTTCTTATTGGGGATTTTTAGCAGCAAATGAATACCACTCTGCAAGCTGTTGTGTAGTATGCAGCAATAAAATTGAAGCCCCTTGTACTGGGCCGAATACCGAACCGAATCCGAACCGAGTCTGGGAAGGGGAAAACAGTTTTTACTTCCTTGTTTTCTGACAAAAAGTCACGTGATTTCCCTCCCCGCCCCTAATTTGCATATGCAAATTAGGGTTCGGATTCGGTTCGGCTGGGCAGAAGGATTCGTCCGAATCCTGCTGAAAAAGGCCGAATCCCGAACCGAATCCTGGATTCGGTGCATCCCTAGTTACTACACATGAGCCCACTGTCAGACCAAGGTTGTGAGCCTTTCCTGGATTATATAATCTGAACAAGAATTTAAAAATTCAACAAGATCCCATCTCCTTATTTTCAGTGTCCATTTGTCACCCACCACTTGCATGTAGCCAAAGTCAGACTAATTTAATGGGATGGAGCAGCTTACAAAGGTGGTGTGTTTCTAGTACAGAGAAATACCTAAGCGAAACTATGGGGAGCTGCAATAAAGGTGCCATTTTTAAAGTTGGCAATCGTTTTAGCCCAAATTCAGCACTGTATTGTATATTTTTAAAAATGGTGTTTGTCGCCTTCTACATTTGGATCTGAAGTCCAGATTTGAATTTTGTGTAAGTATAATAGAGAATTGCATTATAGATTCTGCTGCAAATTCCTTTATCTCTGGTGCAAAAGCACTAAAGCTGGCCATAGACACAAAGGTTTGTAAGATTTTCGGATACCATGGCGATCGCCCGTTAGGTTAACAGATTCGACAGGTTAAAATATTTACATTAGGGATGCACCGAATCTACTATTTTGGATTCGGCCGAATCCTTTGCGAAAGATTCGGCCGAATTCCGAACCGAATCCTAATTTGCATATGCAAATTAGGTGTGGGAAGAGGAAACCATTTTTTACTTCCTTGTTTTGTAACAAAGTCACGAAATCTCCCTTCCCGTCCCTAATTTGCATATGCAAATTCGGATTCGGTTCTACCGGACAGAAGGATTCGGCCAAATCCTGCTGAA
Source organism: Xenopus petersii (assembly GCA_038501925.1). Classification (NCBI taxonomy): domain Eukaryota; kingdom Metazoa; phylum Chordata; class Amphibia; order Anura; family Pipidae; genus Xenopus; species Xenopus petersii. The sequence continues at coordinate 33,601,929 of CM076684.1, read as the reverse complement.
AATGGCTGAATCCTGGATTCAATGCATCCCTAATGTATATAGGCTAACAATAAGATCTCTGCATGTATTGACGATATCAGTGGGAGACTGTCACTACTATTTGTCGGACATATCTTTCGTCCGATTGCTGTTTGTCAATCAATGGCCTGAGCATCGTGGGATTTGTTCTCTTTACTGCTTTATATTAATCTGAATGGCTAGTTGCAGGTTGGAAGATTGGAAGGGATGGTTCATCTAACATGATTGTGTATGTGTTATGTCCCATTCTAAAGTCATTTAGTTTCCCCCACCAGAGGTATGGACTAATAGTTTTTTTTGTTGTTTTTTTCAAATAGCCCCTGCCAGGGCTGTTGTGGCACTCACTCATTATGCTTGTGCCCCCAAACATGGCCACCCACACTGGGAGCTCCTCCCACTACAGGCAGCCTAGCCATTGAGAATGAGTCTGAGCTGTTCTCTCATTCTATTCTTCTGATTCTTTTCTCTCTATTGAGCCAGAAGAGGGCGCACAAGATCCTTTTTTTTTTTTCCTATGCGTTTGTCTTCTCATTCGAGGAGAAGTGTTGTGCTGTGTTAGCCATAATTCAGAAAAAGATTGTTTTTTTTGTGATAACATGATACTGTTACTCCCCCCCCCCTTTTTTTTTTCCAGACCAACTCTGAGCTGTACCAAAAGATGGTGCTCCAGGTTCTTTCTCTCTTTCCCCACAGAGACCAACTCTAAGCTTAGCCAGAACTGGGCACTCCAAATCCTTTTGGGTTTTTTTCGACACCGCCTCTCTTTCCCTTTCCATTGATATTGACTCTGAGCTATTCTAGAAGGTAGTACAGGTGTGGGATCCGTTATTCGGAAACCTGTTATCCAGAAAGTTCCTAATTATGGAAAGGCGGTCTCCTATAGACTCAATTTTTATCCAAATAATCCACATTTTAAAAATGATTTCCTTTTTTCTCTGTAATAATAAAACAGTACCTTGTAATTGATCCAAACTAATATATAATTAATCCTTATTGGAGGCAAAACCAGCCTATTGGGTTTATTTAAAGGGGTTGTTCACCTAAGCTAACTTTTAGTACGTTCGAGAATGGCCAATTCTAAGCAACTTTTCAACAGGTCTTAATTATTATTTTTTTTATAATTTTTTAATAATTTCCCTTTTTCTTCTGACTCGTTCCAGCTTTCAAATGGGGGTCACTGACTCCATCTAAAAACAAATGCTCTGTAAGGCTTCACATTTATTGTTATTGCTACTTATTCATCTTTCTATTCAGAGCCTCTCCTATTCGTATTCCAGTCTTTATTTCAAAGCGATGCATGATTGCTAGGGTAATTTGGACCCTAGCAACCAGATTGCTAAAATTGCAAACTGGAGAGCTGCTGAATAAAAAGCTGAATAACTCAAAAACCACAAATAATAAAGAATGAAAACCCATTGCAAATTGTCTCAGAATATTGCTCTCTACATCATACAAAAAGTTCATTTAAAGGTGAACAACCCTTTTAATATTTACATAATTGTCTTGTAGACAAAGTATTGTGATCCAAATTACAGAAAGATAAGTTATCCAAAATACTTGGTATCTGGGGGTTTCCAAATAACAGGTCCCATACCGGTACTCCTGATATTTTTTCTTTTTCTCTCCCAATTGAGACCAAAAGAGGGCACTCCAGATCCTTTTTTCTATTTTTTTTCCCTTCATATGCATTTGTCTTTCCACTAAAACCAACTCCAAGCTGTACCAAAAGAGGGAGCTCAAGGTCCTCCTTTTATGTGATCACTTATAGGATTTCATACATTTGTTTTTTTTTTCTTCTAAAGTCAGTAGGATATTCTACAGAGACAGCGTGGACTAAACCCCCCCCCCCACACACACACACACACACACACACAGCGCCAGCCATTTCTTAAGCACACTATTAATATATTGAATAATAATTAATTATATCTTAGTTGGGATGAAGTATAAGGTACTACATTAATATTACAGAAAAAAGGAAATATTTTTTTTTTTTTTTTTTAAAAATTTGATTTATTTGATTAAAAGGAGTCTATTGGCTCCACAGGTCCCATACCTTTATCTATTATCCAGAAAATTCCAAAATATCAGAATGCCATTGTGCATAAGAGATCAATTTATGCAAATAATAGAAGATGATGATGATATTAATAATCAAATAGTACATTTAACCTGATGGTAGCCAAGCTGCATAAATCAAATGTTGATAACACAATAGTACTATTTTTTTTTTTTTTTTTTTTTTTTGAAACACAGGTATGTGACCTGTTATCCAGAATGCTTGGGACCTGGGGTTTTCCAGATAATGGATCTTTCCGTAATGTGGATCTTCATATCTTAAGTCTACTAGAAAGTAATGTAAACATTAAACCCAATTATCTGGTTTTGCTTCCAATAAGGATTAATTATATATTAGTTTGGATCAAGTACAAGGTGCTGTTTTATTATTACAGAGAAAAAGGAAATAATTTTTCAAAAATTTTTGATTATTTGGATAAAACGGAGTCTATGGGAGATGCCCTTTCCATAATTCAGAGCTTTCTGGATAACGGATTTCCGCATAACCGATCCCATTCCTGTATTTAAACGTTTTCAGTCGCCTTGAGGTATAATGCTCCAAATTATGTTAAGAACCCCTTATGAAGAAAAAACCCACGTCCCAAGCAATCCATTTTCTAGATACAATCGCATATGAAAGCATGCTTGTAACACTCGCATTGCTATTTTTTCCAAGGATATGCAAGATTGGCCAACATACCTGAGAAATAATAAATCCATTTTTTGCGGAGGTGTAGACCGATCCAGCAAGTGCCGAGGGCTATTTCCCAGTTTGTGCATGTGGTTTGTTCCAAGTCTAGTAACTTAGAACTCTCTGTACAGTGTTCCACAGGCAAACACGTGGATCTTACAAATGTAGGGCAGGAGACCAGTACATTTACATATAGTACAAGCCGAACTGTACTTGGCACCATTACAGAGGTGTATAAATATACCTTCCTAATTGTCTGAATAACACTCTTGCCCAATATACTCACCAACCGGAATGTGGAAGTTGTGAAGGATTCTACATAAATAGACGCTGTAGTAATATGATAATTATGTTACTGTACTTTAGGATCTGTAGGTACATGCTGTACTTTTCTTATTCACAAGTTTGTAAGGAAGAAAATAGGCTGCTATAAGATTATGCAATACCGATTTGATTTCCTCATCAAATTTACTGTACAGAAGATATTTGAAACTATAATTTATTGTTCCCATAGATTTGGGCATTGATCTGAGTTATAATCATTTTCAGTGCAGCAAAAGGCTACCTGTGGTACACGTATGGGATCTGTTATCCAGGAAGCTCCAAGATATGGAATGGCTTTCTCCCTTAGGGAGAAATTTACTAAAGGGCGAAGTGGCTAACGCTGGCAAAAATTCGCCAGCGTGACGTGGTTTCGCCACTTTGCCTATTTACTAACGATCGCTGGCGTAATTAAGGAGATAGACTCCTTCGCACTCTTAACGCAAGTCGAATTTGCACTCTGGCGAAAGAGCGTTACTACGCAAATTGTTTTTTATTTTACTGAACGTTACCTCTATCACCAGACTTGCCATTGCCACCTCAGAACAGGCGAAGTGTAATGGAGTAGATAGGACTTAGTTGAAATTTTGTTGAAAATTTTTCTAAGTCCCAAAAAACACTGGCGTCTTTTCCTTTTACAGGGTGGTAGGCTGAAAAAGATCAAACATTTTTTTTAGGTACCCTCCTTCCCCCCTACATTTGACAACATATGGCACCTAAACTATACTGTGGGCACATGTGTAGGGCATTGTAACAACTCTATATAATTTTATTAAGGTTCCCTGGCCTTGTGTAGTGTAATGTATTTGCTGCAGCATATACGGCCATTGTGCTAGCGTAACTTCGAACTGCTGATCGTATTTTTGCTAGCGCAGCTTCGCAAACGTTTGGTACCCTGTGCGTAACTTCGGATCTTCATGAATTAGCGTTGTGCTGGTGAATTTACACCTGGCCAAGTGTTGCAATGTGCACAAAGCCAGCGCTGGCGAATTTTCGCAGGTAAGTAAATTTGCCCCATAGATTCTATTTTATCCAAATTATGTTTAAAATGTTTAAAAATTATTTTCATGTATGGGATCCATTATCCAGAAACCCATTATCCAGAAAGCTTTGAATCACAGAATGACCGTCTCAATTTTTGTACGATATTCGGTGCGTGTATGGTGGGAAAAGAGCCGACCCCTATCGGCAGAAGACTTGGATATCGGTCAGCTTGTCGATCAGGCTGGACAAAGAGTACCTTCATTACTTAGCTTCGTTTTCTTGCCATTTAAAGTGGTGGTTCACCTTTTAGCATGTTTCAGAATGGCCAATTCTACGCAACTTTTTGATTGGTCTTCTTGATTTAATTCTTTATAGTTTAATTATTTGCCTTTTTCTTCTGACTCTTTTCAGCTTTCAAATGCTCTGTAAGGCTACACATTTATTGTTATTGAGACTTTTTATTACTCTTCTTTCTAGTCAGGCCCTCTCTTATTCATATTCCAGTCTCTTATCCAAATCAATGCATGGTTGCTATAGTAATTTGGACCCTAGAAACCAGATTGTTGAAATTGCAAACTCCTGCATAAAAAATCTAAATAACTCAAAAACCACAAATAATAAAAAGTCAAAACCTATTGCAAAATGGTCTCAGAATATCACTCTCTATGTAATAATAAAAGTATATTTAAAGGTGAACAACCCTTTTATGGCAAGTATGTGTAAGAGCATCATATACTTGGAAGCAGTTTGTGTAGAGGTCTTTTTGCTAGAGTTAGCATGTCCCTGAAATGTCCAGATTTGCTTCTGTAATTGCCGGCCCTTCTAAATTATATGTGGGAATTCCTATATTGTTTGTCAGCCTGTGAAACTGTTGAGTTCCCATACTGTAAACGTGCCACCAGTGTTATATAATTATACAGTTGTTAATGAGAGTACTATAGTGACTTAACGTACTGTACTGAGTAAAAGAATAGGCGTGTTCCTGTTCTTTTCCCTGTTCCAAACACACGTGGGGATAGGTGTGCCTACACTCGCATGAGAGTACAGAACTTCCTAGGACTTCTTTTTATTTTCTTGAGCAATACTGTAGACCAATTACTGTATTCCCGTCGTATTTAATCAATTTTTGGTGCTTTTTATATGTGGCATAAATATTCAACTAAAATTCCTTTTGTATTGAGCATCTGAACCTACATCACTCATCGTTTGAGGATAAAGGGAGCATAATTACTGTTTAAGGCACCTTCTGTGTGTGTGTCTCGTGTAATCGTGATAAAGCCCTTAGATTGTAAGCTCCACTGGCACAGGATGAATGATGAAAAGTTTGTTAATAGTTGTATAACATATGAAATGATACTTTGCATAGTTAATATGGTAGCCGGCCAGGTTGCCTTGGGCGTCCTGCTGGCTCCAAATTTCAGAAAAGTCATCTCCCATAGACTCCCTTTAAATTATTTTTTTTAAAGGGGTTGGTTCACCTTAAAGCTAACTTTTAATATTTTCTAGTGAACCCCATTTGACAGCTGAAAAGAATCAGAAGGGCAAATAATTAAAAGAATTAAAAAAAGAAATAATGCAGATCAATTGAAAAGTTGCTTAGCATTACTTACCTTAGCCGATGCTAAACAACTTTTCAATTGGTCTGCATTATTTCTTTTTTTTTTTTTTTTTATTATTACTTGCCTTTCTGATTCTTTTCAGCTTGTCAAATGCGGTTCACGGACCCCATCTAAAAAACAAAGCTCTGTAAGCCTACAAATGTATTGTTATCACTACTTTTTATTATTCCTATTTCTATTCAAGCCCTCTCCTGTAATTATCCCAGTCTCTTATTCAAATCAGTGGACGGTTGCTAGTTATTTAGACCCTAGCAACCAGATTGCTGAAATTGCACTGAATAGCTACTGAATAAAAAGCTAAATAACTCACACAAAAAAAATGAAAACCAGTTGCAAATTGTCTCAGAACATCACTCTCTACATCATACTAAGGGGCATGTTTACTAACATTGGAGATAAATATCTGGAGAGATTTCTGGAGATGTTGCCCATAGCAACCAATCAGATCTTTGCTTTTGTTTTCTAACTTGGCTGTGGCTGTTTAAATCTAATTGCTGATTGGTTGCCATGGGCAACATCTCCAGAAATCTCTCCAGATATTTATCTCCAATGTTAGTAAACATGCCCCTGAAAGTTAGATCAAAGGTGAACAACTCCTTTTAATGACTCAATTTAAAAATTCTCATTAATAATAAAACAGAGTCCTTTACTTGATCACCATTAAGGTATAATTAATTCATATTGCTGAGGAAACAGTCCTATTGGGTTTATGTAATGTAATTTTGGCAGACTTAAGGCATGGAGATTCAAATTACAGAAAGACCCCTTATCCGGAAAACTCCAGGCCATGAGCATTCTGGATAACTGGTCCCATGCCTGTATTCTCAATTTCTTTTTATAGGTCAATTATTAATACAGTAGTAGTGTATCAGCTGTTGAATGAAATGGCTTTTATTAACTGGTTATTATGGTTTAGGTAGTCCCTACACAGTCATGCTTTCACACTTGCCCTCCCATTTTCAGATTAATTGGGCAGAAAATAATACCTGCCCAATCAGGCTGTTCAAACCGAAACCTCACAATATTAAAGGGGACTGTGGGAAACTATCCTGTGCAAAAATATTGAAAGTGTTTATTTATGATTCATTATGTATATATGTGTGCCAGTTTTATTTAAGTGTACAGTTGCCAATGAGTCACTAGACTACTGTAACGTACTGTACTAGCAGAAGTGTTGGGATGTTCTTGTTCTGTTCTTTGTTCCCTACCCACGTGGCAAAAGGTGTGTCTGCACTCGCATAGGTTTAAGGAACTTCTAGGACTTGGCGGAAAGCAAGAGCCGACTTGACTTTATTTGTAAACAGCTTTTATAGATTTGGCAACAGATTTCGGTCTCTTGTAAAATCTCATTTTAGACTGTAGTTTCTACTGTATCCCTGATACAGCTGCCTACCTTTTGGGGGGCTAAATTACATTGCTAGTTCCAGGTTCTTCTCTATTATAAAAGATCTGTAAGTGGTATAATGAAAAAATAAAATATTGTCTGTAGTTGTAGTGCGTGTATGGTGGGAAAAGAGCCGACCACTATCGGCAGAAGACTTGGATATCGGTCAATTGTCGATCGGGCTGGACGAAAAATTTTGATCAGGTGCCTAGCAGTTGCCAATGAGTCACTAGACTACTGTAACGTACTGTACTAGCAGAAGTGTTGGGATGTTCTTGTTCTGTTCTTTGTTCCCTACCCACATGGCGAAAGGTGTGTCTCCACCCGCAAAGGTTTAAGGAACTTCGAGGACTTGGCGGAAAGCAAGAGCCGACATGACTTAATTAGTAAACAGCTTTTATAGGTTTGGCAGCAGATTTCGGTCTCTTGTAAAATCTCATTTTAGACTGCCTGTCAGCTGTTTTCTATTGTATCCCTGATACAGCTGGCAACCTTTTGGGGGGCTAAATTACATTGCTAGTTCCAGGTTCTGCTCTATTATAAAAGATCTGTAAGTGGTACAATGAAAAAATAAAATATTGTCTCTAGTTGTGGTCAATGCAGTTTAAGAGCTTAGCTTGGCCTTATCATAGCCATATTATTTTGCCTGGTCATGTGCTTTCAGAAAGAGACTATAGAACTGCTTTCTGACCGGCTACTCAATGTAACTTAAAGGGATACTGTCATGGGAAAAAAAAAATTTCAAAATGAATCAGTTAATAGTGCTGCTCCAGCAGAATTCTGCACTGAAATCCATTTCTCAAAAGAGCAAACTGATTTTTTTATATTCAATTTTGAAATTTGACATGGGGCTAGACATGTCTATTTCCCAGCTGCCCCAAGTCATGTGACTTGTGCTCTGATAAACTTCAATCACTCTTTACTGCTGTACTGCAAGTTGGAGTGATATCCAAAAGAACAATGGGAAGGTAACCAGATAACCGCTCCCTAACACAAGATAACAGCTGCCTGGTAGATCTAAGAACAACACTCAATAGTAAAAACCCATGTCTCACTGAGACACATTCAGTTACATTGAGAAGGAAAAACAGCAGCCTGCCAGAAAGCATTTCTCTCCTAAAGTGCAGGCACAAGTCACATGACCAGGGGCAGCTGGGAAATTGACAAAATGTCTATCCCCATGTAAGATTTCAAAATTGAATATAAAAAAATCTGTTTGCTAATTTTAGAAATGGATTTCAGTGCAGAATTCTGCTGGAGCAGCACTATTAACTGATTCATTTTGAAAAAAATTTTTTTTTACCCATGACAGTATCCCTTTAAATTAATGTGCATGTATAGAGGGTAAATTTAGTGTTTATTCACATGAATTTAGTGTTCATTGGTAATAATTTTGGATGTTTTACACAAATGGATGTATTGTGGAACAGGTAGATGAGGGATACTGTTTCTGTTTAAACCAGATCAAATGGACTATAAGAAGTACAGGCCCAAGTGAAGTGGTTCATCAAACGTTAAAGTAGAGCATTTCCATCCACATAAGTTAATGCGAGTAGGGCAGTATTATATAACAATATAATAGGTGATAGAGTCACCGAGAGCCGTTAATATGGCTAGAGTAAAGAGGTGTATGTAGGTTAAGTTTAGTATGCTGAAGGGCCATATCCGTAGTACAAGGGAAGATGATTATTTTCAGAAACTGATCTAATGACCAAAGGTGTATATACTTTGTGCCATTGATACATTTGTAACATAGTCAGTCTGTTTAAGATTAGGCAGGAGGAAAGTATAGGATGGTTACAATTAGAGCAGCGTTACTTTGTATTTGGTCTTCTCGTTTTCTTTTCTTTAGTTTCTCTTTTAAGTGTTTATTTGTATAAATACTGAACAGTAGTAGAAATGTAAATTTTAGTACATTTATTGCCTGTTTAATATCAATGGGAGCTATGATCTACAAAGTCTGAGCGGAATTTGAAACATGTAAGGAACATACAGTGCTGGCTTGAAGCAGAAGGCAATAACAATTATGTTCTAGTAGAGGTTAGACCTAGTGATGCCTATTAAGAATTTGATTTTTGTATAGGTGTGTGTATGCGTAAATTTAAACAATCTGAGTTCAGTGTCTGATGAGAAGCCCATCCTCATACTTTGTTAAATATCTGTTTTTCTGCAGACAAACGCATGTTAGGTGATTCTATCCAGTTAGAAAACTCTTTATAGCACAACATCAACTTTTATGACCCAGTTTATGCCAGGCAGACAGCTTTGTGACCCAGTATTAATAATGCACCTTTTTTTTTAATTGCTGTTTATGGCAAAAAAAATGTCACAGTATTAAAGGTGACCCAATTTTGGGTCTTGGACCATCGCTGCCTTAGAGATTACAAATTGGCGTTGTGGTTCTTGCTTTTCAGGCTTTTGTGTTTAGAAAACGGCAGCTATAAAAAAAAAAAACAGTCCTAGCACGCCAAATTCTCCACTTACTGCACATGCTACTGGTAATGGGCGACCTCCACTCAGATCTAGTATTCTAAGCAGGGCCGCCATTAGAAATCACGGGGCCCCATACAACAACATTTTCAGGGCCCCACCATCTACGCACTATGGTAAAAAGACCACACAGACATCAGCGCTAAAAACGGTAAACCCCCCACACACCCAAGTTATAAACAGCCATTGATGGTCAGGGCCCCCTTATAAGTTAATAAAAAAGCTGTGGTGCCAGGGCCCCCCATAAGTTTTTTAAAAATCATTGGTGGTCAGGGCCCCCCATAAGTTTTAAAAAAAAAAAAAGTGTCGTCGCCAGGGCCCCCCATAAAAGTTTTTTTTTTTTTTTTTTTTTTAAAGCATTGGCGCCAGGGCCCCCTACAAGTTAAAAAGAAACATTAGGGCTGCAGAGAATATTTTTTTTAAAAACATTGGTGGCAGGGGCCTATAGAGTATCTGGCATGTTAGAGGCAAATCCTTTCATTTGTTTCCCAACAGCACCTGAGTGCAAATGGACCTTCTTTTTAAAATGTACCAAATAAATACATAGTGAGATTAGCGTAGGTACAACTCGTTATCCAGAAAGGTCTGAATTACAGAAAGACCGTCTGCCATAGACTCCATTGTAATCAAATTATCCAAATTTTTAAAAAATGATTTCCTTTTTCTCGGTAATAATAAAACCGTATCTTGTATTTGATCCAAACTATATAATGAATCCTGATTTGAGACTAAATCAGACTTTTGGGTTTCTTTAATGTTGACATGATTTTCTTTAGACTTAAGGTATGAACATCCAAATTATGAAAAGATCTGTTATCTGGAAAGTCCCGAGCATTCTGGATAACAGGTCCCCTACCTGTATAACTTAATAAATTACATAGAATTCATACTGACTAAAATAAGACAAAATCTGGGTTAGGTAGAGCTGCTTATGGATCCAAATCCAAACTCAATGTAAAGTCTTAAATTTTTTAGAATATTGTTAGGATTTATTCTGTATATATGTGTGCCAGTTTTATGTAAGTGTACAGTTGCCAATGAGTCACTAGACTACTGTAACGTACTGTACTAGCAGAAGTGTTGGTATGTTCTTGTTCTGTTCTTTGTTCCGTACCCACGTGGCGAAAGGTGTGTCTGCACTCGCATAGGTTTAGGGAACTTCTAGGACTTGGCGGAAGCAAGAGCTGACTTGACTTTATTAGTAAACAGTTCTGTGGTTTTTGGCAGGAGCTCTTTTTAGGCTTACATTTTTTTACTGTAGCCTTGTTACAGTTTGCAACTTTTCGGGAGGGACTGAATTACATTTCTAGACCAAATTCTCCACTTCCTGCACATTATACTGGTAATGGATGACCTCCACTCAGATCTAGTATTCTAAGCCTGTCTGCCCCCCCCCCCAAACACACACACAAGTTATATAAAGCCATTCATGGTCAGGGCCCCCTTATAAGTTAAAAAAAAAAACTGTGGCACCAGGGCCCCCCCATAAAAGTTTTTTTTAAAAATCATTGGTGGTCGGGGCTCCCCATAAGTTAAAAAAATATGCTGACACCAGGGGCCCCCATAAAAGTTAAAAAGAAACATTATGGCCCCAGAGTATATATTTTTTTTTTAAAAAAAAAAAATTGTTGGCAGGGGCCTATAGAGTATTAAATAATAAATAGGTGGCCAGAAAAGAAAAAAACACAATGGTATACAGTAGACCTGAACTCCTGTGGCTTCAGGACTTGAAGTTTGGCTCCTTTTGTGTGACTTCTGGTCTTTTAATGGCTTCAGGACTTCAATTTCGGCTCCTTTCATGACTTCGGTTTTTTTTTGTGTGGCTTCGGCTCTTAATAAATTACATGGAATTCATACTGACTAAAATAAGACAAAATCTGGGTTAGGTAGAGCTGCTTATGGATCCAAATCCAAACTCAATGTAAATTCAAATTTTTTGAGAATATTGTTAGGATTTATTCTGTATATACTTGAGTATAAGCCGAGTTTTTCGGCCCCCAAAATATGCTGAAAAACTCTACCTCCGCTTATACTCGGGTCAAGCGCAAAAACGGTCACAGGCATCTAAGAATAGTCGCCGGCATCTAAGAATAGTCGCCGGCGTCTAAGAATAGTCGCCGGCGTCCAAGAATAGTCGCCGGCGTCCAAGAATAATCTCCAAGAATATTCACCGGCGTCCAAGAATGGTCGCCGGCATCCAAAAACGAGAAGCTGGCACCTCCAATGGGAGCAGAAACCCTCAATTTTTTGATTGAAACTTACCAGAAGCTGCTGCATTTCTCACCCCAGGCTTATACTCGAGTCAATAAGCTTTCCCAGTTTTTGGAGGTAAAATTAGGTACCTCGGCTTATACTCGGGACGGCTTATACTAGAGTATATACGGTATGTGTTAGGGATGCACCGAATCCACTTTTTTTTTATTCGGCCGAACCCCCGAATACTTTTGTGAAAGATTTGGCCGAATACAGAACTGAATCCGAAATTAGGGGTTGGTACTTTTTTACTTCCTTGTTTTGTGACAAAAAGTCACGTGATTTCCCTCCCCGCACCTAATTTACATATGCAAATTCGGATTCAGTTCCGCTGGGCAGAAGATTCGGCCGAATCCTGCTGAAAAAGGGCTGAATCTTGGATTCGGTGCATCCCTAATATGTGTGCCAGTTTTATGTAAGTGTACAGTTGCCAATGAGTCACTAGACTACTGTAACGTACTGTACTAGCAGAAGTGTTGGGATGTTCTTGTTCTGTTCTTTGTTCCCTACCCACGTGGCAAAAGGTGTGTCTGCACTCGCATAGGTTTAAGGAACTTCTAGGACTTGGCAGAAGCAAGAGCCGACTTGACTTTATTTGTAAACAGTTCTGTGGTTTTTAGTAGAAGCTCTTTTAAGGCTTACATTTTTTTTACTGTAGCCTTGGTACAGTTGGCAACTTTTTGGGAGGGACTGAATTACAATTGTAGACCAAATTCTCCACTTACTGCACATTGTACTGGTAATAGATGACCTCCACTCAGATCTAGTATTCTAAGCAGGGCTGCCCCCCCCCAAACACACCCAAGTTATATAAAGCCATTGATGGTCAGGGCCCCCTTATAAGTTAAAAAAAAAAATTGCTGCGCCAGGGCCCCCCATAAAAGTTTTTTTAAAAAATCATTGCTGGTCAGGGCCCCCCATAAGTTAAAAAAAAATGTTGAGACCACGGGCCCCCATAAAAGTTTTTTTTAAAAAAACATTGGCGCCAATGCCTCCCCTCACAAGTTAAAAAGAAACATTATGGCCGCAGAGAATATTTTTTTTAAAAAAAAACATTGGTGGCAGGGGCCTATAGAGTATTACAATAGTAAATTGGTGGCCAGGGGTTTAATAAAAGAAAAAAAACACACATTGGTATTCAGTAGAACTGAACTCGTGGCTTCAGGACTTGAAGTTCGGCTGCTTTCAGGGCTTCGGGACTTCAAGTTCTGCTCCTTTTGTGTGACTTCTGTTTTTTTCAAGGCTTCAGGACTTCAATTTCGGCTCCTTTCATGACTTCGGGGTTTTTTTGCGGCTTCGGCTCTTCAGGACTTCAGTGCTGAGAGTGCAAATGGACTTCCTTTTTAAACGTTATGTACCAAAAATATTATTTTACATAGTGAGATTAGAAACTCGTTATCCCGAAAGATACGAATTACAGAAAGGCCGTCTCCCATAGACTCCATTATAATCAAATAATCCAATTTTTTTTTAAATGATTTCCTTTTTCTCAGTAATAATAAAACATTAGCTCGTACTTGATCCAAACTAAGATATAATAAATCCTTATTGGAGGCAAAACCAGCCTATTGGGTTTATTTACTGTTGAATGATTTTCTTTTTGAGGTATGAACATCCAAATTATGAAAAGATCTGTTATCCGGAAAACCCCGGGGCCCGAGCATTCTGGATAACAAGTCCCATAACTGTATAACTTAATAAATTACATAGAATACATACTGAATAAAATAAGACAAAATCTGGGTTAGGTAGAGCTGCTTATGGATCCAAATCCAAACTCAATGTAAGTTCTTAATGTTAAACTATTGAAAGCGTTTATTTAGGATTTATTCTGTATATATGTGTGCCAGTTTTATTTAAGTGTACAGTTGCCAATGAGTCACTAGACTACTGTAACGTACTGTACTAGCAGAAGTGTTGGTATGTTCTTGTTCTGTTCTTTGTTCCGTACCCACGTGGCAAAAGGTGTGTCTGCACTCGCATAGGTTTAGGGAACTTCTAGGACTTGGCGGAAAGCAAGAGCTGACTTGACTTTATTAGTAAACAGTTCTGTGGTTTTTGGCAGGAGCTCTTTTTAGGCTTACATTTTTTTTTTTACTGTAGCCTTGGTACAGTCGGCAACTTTTTGGGGGGCTACATTACATTGCTAGGCCCAGGTTCTTCTGGAATAAAAATATGTAAGTGGTACAAAAAACAAACTACAGGTATGGGACCTCCTTGGGGCTTTCCAGATAAGGGGTGTTTAAGTAATTTGGATCCCAATAATGTTAGAAATGTCATGTAGATTTATTCTATATCATGATAAATTATATTGCTATACCTTTGTCCAAATCCAGTCATCAAAAGTGTAAAAATGTAGATTTTCTTTAAAAATTTTCTATATTCATAATTTATTTATATTCTGTTCATTTAGCATAGTGAGAAGGAAAGTTTAAAACTAAGTAAGCTTTATCAGAAAGTTCTAAATAAATACACCAGTAAACCCTCAAAGTAATGCTGCGCTGAGTCCTCTGTCAAAAGAAACATAGCATTTTTTTCCTTTTATTGTGTACACATGGGCTTCTGTATCAGACTTCCTGTTTTCATCTTAAACCTCCAGGGCATGGGCTTGAGCATGCTCAGTTTGCTCCTCTCCCATCTCCCATCCCTGCTGTAATTGAGCTCAGAGCTATGAGCAAGCAGGGAGAGATTCGGGCAGGAAGTGATGTCACAGAAAGCTGATATGGCAGCTGCTATACTAAACAAACAGAGAGAGCTTCTAGAGCTGTTTACTCTGGAATGGAAAAGCATTCTAAAGAATAAAAACTGCATTCTAGTTTGCACTGTTGTGGCTAATATATTGGCCTTGGTTTCCTTCTCCTTTATGTCCCTTGGGAGTGATTTTTGGATATTCCACAATTAATACTATGTTTCATGTGTTTTTAATGTTATTAATTTTTTTGTTTACCAGGTCTACTCCTGGAACTTCAGCCACAGGTGATCCTGGAAACAGGCGCCTGCAGCAGACTCAAGCGCAAGTCGATGAGGTCAGTCTTATGGGAGCGAAAATTATCCTGATATTATTATTACACAGGCAGTGCCGCACAATTATAGGCACCAATCTGAGATAATTGGCCAAGCAACCCAAAGGATCAGGATTGTAAAAATTGGCTTGCCAGGTATCCATTTCCTTTGTATTATAAATGAATGGGATGCTTGTTGGACCATTGATTGGTAACGTGCTAAGAACCTATGTCCCAAGTAAGAGTTAATGTTTGATGTAAACTCAGGTAGGATTTCTGTCTGTTGAATGCTTTGTGCAGAGGGCATTGGCATCGCCACGGTAGCATTGATAGACCTACTTCTGAACAAATGCTCCATATCCCAGATAATTAACTGACTTGTCAGTAAATTCATGGCAAGAACTTGTTTCCGGTTCTTGTCTATTTTTGGCCACACCTTTGTCTAACAACACAGCCCTTTTTATGCATTAATCCATTTTCTCTCCATATCTTGTAATGATTTTTTTTTCAATGTCCTGCTGTTTAAATTACTATTAATGGTTGTCTTTATATAAAGGCAGGTTATGAGCCTACGGAATATTGTGCTTCATGTTGATTTAGGCTTACTATTTCCAACTTGGACTTATTCTTACTCACCACTTATAGATATAATACAGATGGCCATTTGGCTGAGATGCTTCACCATGTCACTCCAGTTGAATAGATCACTACCATTCATTTTTTTTTATTGTCGTATGATGCCAAAAGCTAAAGTTTAAATCTGCCTTGATCGAGATCACCATTTATAAGAATATTATTTACAAGATATTCATGGCTCTTGTGTATTATATAGTAAATAAAGTACCCCCTCTTGTAAATTATAAGGATATTACCGAGGTGTTTCATGAACGAAGGCCGAGTGTTTTTATACAGGTCATGCAACTCCGAGGTAACTTCTAATATCCTCATATTTTGCAACAGGGGGTACTTTATTTATTATAATACACAAGTTTCAGTGAGTCATGTGACAGAAATTAACTAGTCAACGTTTATAACTAATGACATCAGTACTCACCGTGTATAAGGATATCATTTACAAGATATTCATGGCTTTTGTATATTATATGTGTATATCTGTGCATTATTTGTCTTTTAGTGTCCCTTTTAAATAACTATTATTATAAATATCTATTGAGTATGAAGTAGGTGAGGGCAAGTTCATGGGAAGATAAACGGCCAACACAGTGGGGGTAATTTATCAACGCTGGGCAAATTTGCCCATGGGCAGTAACCCATGGCAACCAATCAAATTGCTGCATTCATTGTTCTACTTGCAGCTGGCTTCAAAAAGCTAATCACTGATTGGTTGCTATAGGTAACTGCCCATGGGCAAATTTGCCCAGTATTGATAAATGAGCCCCAGTATGAGGGGGGTACCAAGTTTGCAGCTTATGTCAGCCCTTGTATGGCCAGCTTCACATTATAAAATGATAGCCACACAGAGCAATAGTTTTTTTTTCTGACTCCCAGGGACAGTGACCCCCTTTTGAAATCTGGAAAAGGCAAATAACCTAAAATCTGTTTTTAAAAAAATCAAGAACAATTGAATGGCTGCTAAGCAACATTCCTTCTAAAGCTGGCCATAGACTCAAAGATCCTATTGTTTGAATCCTCAAACAATCGTACTTCCCCATCCCCCGACCTGCCATTAACCATTCAGATCAAATAAAGTAGTAAAAGAACAGATCAGCAATGTTCTGCCCCTGACAGCAATCGTACGAAAGTTATGTCTGACAAAAGCTGGTGACAGTCTCCCACTGAAAATCATCCAATCGGTAATACATGCAGAGATATCATCGCGGGCCGTCAGAAATCTTTTAACCTGGCCGTTTGTCCAAACAACCGATTTCCGTGGGATGAAAAATGTCGGGACTCTCCACAGACGGCCCAAAAATCATACGAATCAAGGATTCTTACGATCGGATCTTTGCGTCTATGGCTAGCATTATTCTTTCTCGGTTATGTTCATAAAAAATTCTCTTGTGTGCATATTTTAAACGTCTGTAAGCAGTTTTTAAAAAGTGTGTCTTGAGCCTGAATTAATACAAAATGTTGTGTTTTCACACACATTTTTGTGTGCATCAAAATTTGTTGTGTGCGCTGCCCTGAGCATTTGTGTACAAGCACACACCTTACGGGGAACATTGCTGATAAGAATAGGCATTCTGTAACCTAAAAAATAACTTAAAGGGAAACTGCCCCATTAGTTACATTATGACCACATACAATGTCATTATTTTATACAGCACTGTATTTTTGAGGCTACTGGGTGCTTTTATATTGGATTGGCAAATATATTTAGAATTTATTCTGTGTCTATCCTCTTTTGAACCTTAGGTGGTTGATATTATGAGAGTTAATGTGGACAAAGTCCTGGAGAGAGACCAGAAGTTGTCTGAACTTGATGACCGGGCAGATGCACTGCAAGCTGGCGCTTCCCAGTTTGAGACCAGTGCTGCAAAGCTTAAAAGAAAGTACTGGTGGAAAAACTGCAAGGTAAGAAGCTTGAAATGATTATGGGAGTTATTTATCAAAGGTCGGATTTGAGTTTTATATACCTCTAATTATCTCGCAACTCAAATGGTTTCTTATTTAAGAAAAAACTTGATTCAGCGAGTTCTGGGTTAACAACAAAAAAAATCAAAAACTTGCATTGCTCAAAGTTTTGCCCGAGTTTTCGTGGCAAAACCCTCTGGAAAGAACTTGAACATCACGAAGGCTATTAACATCTTGAAATGGTTCAAGGGGCCCCGAAAAGCCGCACCATCATTTTTTTTTTTTTTGAAAACTCTAATTTTCATGGAAAACACAAATCACTACTTAATAAAGCTGCCCTAAATGAAATGTTGATCTAATCATGTTGGTGGTCAGCTTATGGGGTTGCCTCTGCCTCATCTGTGGAGGAAATCACAACATTGCTTCTATTATCTCGCATCGTCTCCAGTGCGGAATATGCTAGCTGATGTTTCATATGTTTTCATGTTCTCGCTTGCTAGAACAAATCTGTATTTTAAAATTATACTAGTTATTTATGGTTTCAATTTTACTATTTTCTCTTTGTTTTCCCTTTTTTAGATGTGGGCAATATTGATAGCTGTAGTTCTGGTTATAATCATCATCATCATTGGTAAGGATGTCTTTGCAGCGAATAGCAATCATACACTACAGGGGTTATTTATCAAAATCCAAATTCATCTCATTATTTTCTGAAATATACTCTGACCGAATCCGCACAGGTTATTTCCTGTTATTTATCAATACATTTACTGAAAAATTCCATTTTGGGGAAAAATTTGAAAAAATTGTCCAAAATTCGAATCGTACTAATTGTAAGGATTTTTTGCCTGAGAAATCTGATTTTTTTTTTCCCAAAAAACACAAAATCTACAGATTTTTGCACAAAACCCAGCGCAGATCAGGATATCATCAGGGCTTTTATACAACCTTGGCTGGTCTTAGATGCATTTTCGGATTCAGACTTTTTGCATCCTCTGGGTTTAATAAATCGGAAAAAATGTGACATTGTTTTTTCACAAAATTCAAAATTTATAGTAACTTGAATTTTTCCAAGTTTTTGCTAAAATACCCCTACGAGAGTTGCACGCTATAGGGGTTATGTAATAAAAGGCACTAAGTTTGCTCATGGGCAGTAACCAATAGCAACCAATCAGAAAGTAGCATTTACTGGTCACCTGTTTAAAAGCAACCATCTTATTGGTTGCTATGTGTTACTGCTCCTGGGCAAACTTAGTGACTTTTATTTAATATTTATTTGGGGGTAAGTATTTTGCCTGAAACTGACTTTACTACAGGTATAGGATCCCTTATCCGGAAACCCGATATCCAGAAAGCTCCGAATTACGGAATGGCTGTCTCCAATAGACTCCATTTTATCCAAATAATCCAAATTTTTAAAAATGATTTCCTTTTTCTCTGTAATAATAAAACAGTAGCTTGTATTTGATCCCAACTAAGATATAATTAATCCTTATTGGAAGCAAACCCAGCCTATTGGGTTTATTTATGTTTAAATTAATTTCTAGTAGACTTAAGGCATGAAGACCCAAATTAAGGAAAGATCCATTATATGGAAAACCCCAGGTCCCGAGCATTCTGGATAACAGGTCCCATACCTGTATTGGAACCTGTGATTGTCGGCTGAAAATGCAGCTCCGTGCCATAGATTTCAGGGTTCTATTACATGTGCACCAGACAGTCGCCATGTTATACCAGACAGACACAAGCACAGGCTTTCACCTTTCGCCACCACCAATCAAACGTGATAATAACATTGGGTGGTTAGTGCAACTCACAATATTGTGGTTAAGTTTCCATGTGCGAGGTTTAAATGCAGAAATTCTTCACTACAGAAAATCATGTGTAGTTAGCTGTAGTTTGGATATTCTTTGTATGTATAGTACAATATACACCACTCTGCCCACTCAACATTATGTTTCACTATGTAGGCAGATCTCGAATTCACTGTACAGCCCCAAAGGGGATGGCCGTATCACTGAACCCCTTAATTAATTTTACATATTACAAATGCAAAAGACAGGCTGTCTGAAAATGAGAATTTATATTCTATATATCTCAATCAGCTCTACGACACGATTATGTAAAAGGAAATTAGTGTTTGAATATATTAAAGGAAACAAAACAACAACATAACTATGTCATTATATTCATGAGCAGATATGGTTAGTTTGCTGCCTTTTAGTGTGCATTTATTAATCCTGTCTTTGTTTTACAGTGTGGAGCGTCTCCTAATCTTCCGGGATACGGATCCTAACTGAAGCCAAACCAGTTGCTGCAGTTTCTTTTTTTTTTTTTTTTTTTTTTTTTTTTTTTTTAAATCTCCAAACCTGCTGTATTTGAGAGTTTATATTCCAGCTCAAGGAAAAAATGTTTTAGTTTAATATTTCTTGTTCATAGAGTTAAGTGCCTTAAATGAAACCTAAAACACAGCTTATTTAATACCAAACTAATGGGCACAATGAGCACTTTGCACTGTGTCTTTAAACAGAGTTGAATGTGAGTGTATTAACATTTTCCCGTTTAAATTCTTACTGTTCTCTTTAATTGCCCTCTGCAGAGAAAAACAGATTGTGTGCTTAGCAAGCTTTGCAACTTGGTGGTTTCTGAACTAAAACTCCCAGCAGCCTTCTGAAGCAACTGGAGCCTCACAAGGTGCAAATCTGTGAACTGTATGAGGGCCAAGCAAAAATCTAACAGTGAAAAGTAATAAAATTATATATAATTTAAATGGAGTGCCAAGAGGTAAAACCTTTCTCAGGTATTTGTAGAAACAAAGGGAAAAATGTGCCCTATTTTTAATAGATAACAAAATCTAAGAACTAACCCACAGCAACCAATAAGACGTTTGCATTTAAACAGGTGACCTGTACATTCTACCTGCTGATTGGTTGCTATGTGTTACTGCACCTAGGCAAAGTTAATGCTTTTTATTACATAACACCATTTGTCTTCTAAACTTTGCTCTATGATTACTTTGGTGGCCTTTATTATGATCCCCATGGGGAGAACAGAACCTTCCTGCATGTTTTACAACTGAAACATCTTGAAAAAAAATATACAATAGAAGTTAAAGGGTGAATTGCGTATTTGTACATTATTAACCTAATGAAATTAAAGCTTACAAGCAATTAGAGGAGACACCCCATCACACACTGTGCCTTAGGTTTCTGCAGGCAGTCTCCGTTGTTTGCTACGTTCTTTTAGGGTGCAAATAAACCAATGCTCATAATCCTGCTCTGAAATCTCGATTTCTCTTTAATATCGTTGTGGCCAGGGCTCAGTGGGCCTCATTAATGACACTGAGGACATATTTACTAGTGTGATAAACCCCATGGCAATCAATTTAAAATGAGTGTTTCACTGTCTATTGTGGATAGAATAATGAAAATAAATCTTTTGCTGTGGGTTACTGCAAATACCAATGTTAATACAACCACCCAGTGTTTTTTTATTAAACTATTTAGTAACTGCATTATTTCCTAGCCCCTGTTCTATAATCTTAGCAACAACCCCACTCCATTTTGCTTTCCGGTGTTTTTATGGACTGTACTGCTAATCCTTCTGAATGGGCAACATATGTAGCTCTCAGATACATAGCCAGTTAACGCTTTCTTTAAAAACATAGAAAACAATGTTTTAAATTAACTTGTTTGTTTTAATGTGCAGCTAGTTGGAGTTTGTTGTGAGCTGGAGCTCTACAAATCTGAAGAACTTATGGTTGTTTATTGGATGAACTTATTGGATGCCTGTAGTAGGAGGATTTTGCAGCTATTGGGTTGGCACTGTGCAGGGTCATGTGTTCAGATAGTTGAAGCCTTGCTGTAACATAAGCAAATGTTAGAAATGGGGGGGTTTGACCTGAAAAACTCCAGAAAGCCCTGATTTAGTGTATGTAAAATTAACTGCACATACAGGGCTCATGCGTGCTTCAGATCCTCATTAAATTTCACTGTCCCACTACAATAACACTACAAAGGTTGCATAAAATAAAATTGCAGAACATTGCATCTTTGGAGCCATTGTTCAAGTCTGAATGCATAGGTGCATAAACCCATCACATTCTCATAGAGGGAAAGTTGCAACAACTAATATTGTATGAAGCTGGTTTGCGCCTAAAATGAGCCCATAACATTGTTTGCGAAGATGGAATATTTACAAATGTGTGTATTTGTCCAGCCAAATATTGTATTCTGTAATATGGTATCTGTATTTGCTAACCGATCATTAAGCTTCTTCTGCACCTGGCTTTGTATTTTCTGTTAATATGCACTGCAGCTTTAAGTGATGCTCTGTAGAGCTCCATAGTCTATTACATTTGGATTTTGCCTTTGGTTTAAGCAGGAATGTTAGATGCACAGCTGTCTAGGCATACTGATCTTTTTGTCCCAGCTTATTCATGCTGAGGGACAACTTGTACTGCATAGCAACTGTTTGAGTTTGGCACCAGGCTAATTATATGTTGCACAAGAACTGTGAGTTCAAGAAAAACATATATATGCATAGCGAGACTGGTTAATCCAGTTGTTACATGTATTGCAGGAAAAGTGCCAGCCTGCCTCTGTTTGCATACAGGGATATCACATAAGCAGATGCTAGATGACTCCTTTTGCCTTTGTGAATAGCTTACTGTGGTCTTTCCATTTGCACCAGCCATTAATACCATTTGACTTTGCCAAAGTTAAGGTGGCCATACATGGATAGATCCGCTCATTTGGCGATGTCACCAAACGAGTCCCTCCGATATGCCCACCTTGAGGTGGGCAATATCGGGCTGATCCGATCGTGGGCCCTAGGGCCCAACAATCGGATCCTAGCGTTTGCAAACGGGCGGTCGGATCGCGGGACCGAACCAACGAACAGATGCGGCCGCGATCCAACGGGATTTTTAATCCCATCTGATCGAGATCTGGAAGACTTTCGGGCAGATCTCGATCGGGGAAGCCCGTCGGGGGCCCCCATACACGGGCCAATAAGCTGCCGACTCGGTCTGTCGGCAGCTTTTATCGGCCAGTGTATGGCCACCTTTAGTGTTCATTTAAATCCTTTTGTGCAGCAACTAGTTGTATTTTGCCAGTTTATTTCTATGCCAGTTCATTTCTAAGTAGCTGGAGGTTTTTTGTAAGTATGGTGGAACGATATATATATATTTACAGGCAAAATTGCAACCCCCTGTCGAAAACTGTATTTCTGCTTAAAACAAGTAGCAGCTACAGATCTTTGGTTGAACGACACGGATAAGTGTAAAGTCTCCAGGATACACAACGTCTTGCCTATTTCTAGATTGACAAATACAAGTGTTCTGGAGCCAGTGAAGCTGTTGGCTCCATGTTGCATTGCTGTGGTCCTTTTCTTTCTTGCTATGCACGCAAGGTTATTGGGTTCATTCTGTCTAGGTTGAGCCCCAATATAAATAAAACCCAGTTAACTATAATATTGCTTTGTCATTTAGGCTATATTGCCACATGTTTTTGCTCTACAAGTGACCTTCTTTCTAAAAGTGCCTTCCGCAAATATCCATTGTGCCTATTGCTAATCGTAAATACCACTGACGCTGACAGTAACGAATGCTTTTCCAGTTTCTAAATCAAAGTGCCAAGGCTTAACTGAATCCTATGCTTTGTAACCAAAACACAAGAATTATACCAGTTTCTAAAATGCAGCTTTGCTCGTATAAACCATTACAGATGCTGACCCTGACCCAATTGAAATAGGGAAAAGCAGTCTGAACACATTTTGATGCTGGAAGCTTTAATTCTGCAAAAGCTGGAGCAACAAAAGTGGCCCGCCTGTGGTTTAGTGTCCCTGGCATTGAACAGTGTCTGTGGAGTGGCATTTGATGAGGCAAATCTTGGCTTCAAGTGTCAGTATTTATTTGTGTCAAGGACTCAATCAACATTTATTGACATTTATATGTAAGTCTGACTCTTTGATGGTTCTGTATCATGTGTGGTATTTGCCTACAGCATATCCTTGTTACTTCCATTTATTATCCCTAAAACTTTTTCTGTCTAACTGATTGTTTTGTACACTGTGCACTAACACAAATTTACTGTACAATTGAATAAAACAGTTTGTCAGTATGTGTTTCTTGGCTTCTTGTTGACTTGAGGAAGACTAGCTGCACATGACTGCAGTCTGAATGAGTAATGGAAGTCAAATAATAGGAACTCCTACTTTCCAACTGTCCCAATATTCCTTGGTCAGCCCTTGGGGGCAAATTCGCTTGTGACCGATTCGCCCACTTCGCTAGGTGTAAATTCGCCAGGACAACGCTAATTCCCTAAAAGGCGAAGTTGCTTCCAGGTCAGCGAATGCTGGCTGTTGTGCTAGCGTTGGCTAATTTGCATATGGCGGGAAGTGAAAGTTGAAAGTCCAGGGAACCGTAATGAAATAAAGTTTTTATAATGCCCTACACATGTGACCACTGTAGAGTTTATGTGCCATATGTTAGGAAATGTAGGGGGGAACCCAAAAAAAATGTTATGGTCTTTTGCAAGCTATAACCCTGAAAAAAAGGAAAAACCGCCAGCGTTTTTTGGGACTTAGAAAATTTTTCAACCAAAAATTGAGGAAGTCTTATGCACTCCATTGCACTTCGCCTGGTCTGAGCTGGCGAAGGCAAGTCTGGCGCAAGATGTAACGTTCAGTAAAATCTGCATCTTAGTGAATTTGCGGAGTTACATCCGTTCGCCAGAGCTCAAGTTTAAATGTGAAGCAACAGTAGCGTCTGTCTCTTTTGATAGCAAAGAGACGACTGCACCAATTAGGGAATTGGCGTTGTTACGAAATTAAGCCACGCTGGCGAATTTTCGCTAGCATTAATCACTTCGCCCTTTAGGGGAATCTGCCCCCTGGTTTCAATCTTACCCTGGAAATAGTTGTACAGGTATGGGATCCGTTATGTGGAAACCTGTTATCCGGAAAGCTCCGAATTACAGAATGGCCATCTCCTGTAGACTCCATTTTGTCCAAATAATCCAAATTTTTAAATGATTTCCTTTTTTTTGTGTAATAATAAAACAGTAGCTTGAACTTGATCCCAACTTAGGCATAATTAATCCTTATTGGAAGCAAAACCAGCCTATTGGGTTTATTTAATGTCTACAGGATTTTTTAGTAGACTAAAGGTATGAAGATCCAAATTACAGTATTCTGGATAACCGGTTCCAGTATTAAAAATGCCCTTGATATATTTAACTGCACAGAATCATCTGCATGTTCAGTCAGAATAAAAAAAAGTAGATTCTAAGTTTGACACTATAACTAATTTTCTGATCTTTCTGTAATTTGGATCATAATACTTTACATCTACTAGAAAATCATGTACAGTAAACATCAAATAAACCCAAAAGGCTGGTTTTGCCTCCAATAGGGATTAATTACTGTATATCTTAGTTGGGATCAAGTACAAGCTACTGTTTTATTATTACAGAAGAAAAAGGGAAATTGTTAGCATTTGATTGTAGTGGAGAATATGTGAGATGGCCTTCCCTTATTTGGCGTTTTCTGGATAATGGGTTTCCAGATAACGGATCCCATACATGTACCATTGAGGAGGGGTTGTTTCAATGAAACATAATTTTGTTATAAACATCACCATTAAGAATGCCATGTATGGTAGGTGCGGCAAATTTATCCACTTCAGTGTAATGCTCATACAGTACAAAGGAAAGTTAGAACATTAAGGGGGTTATTTATCAAAGGTGGAATATTAGTTTTTTTTTTTAAACCTTGAATTAACTCACAACTCAAATGGTATCTTATTTAAGAAAAAACTCGACTCGACTGCAAGTTTTGAGTTGCCAAACCCGAAAATTCGAGTTTTCAGGCAAAATCCTCCGATAAACCTTGAACATCATGAAGGCTATTGACATCTTCAAATGGTGCAAGCAACCTCTGCCATTGACTCCTACATGACCTGCAACAATACAAAAAATTCCTAGTTATCGTGCAACTATACGAAAATGTCACAGTTTTCGTAACTTTTCCGCAACATTTCATCCTTGTGCTTTTTTTGTTTGGATCTTTTAATAAATGATTGACGTTCGTGGAATTAATTTTTGTTGTTTTAAAAAACCTCTTAATACCACTTAAAATCGACCTTTAATAAAAGGGCCTCTGAGTGTATCCTGTATGTGCATTCCGCTCCTTCCAGTGCTTCTGCTTAGCTGGTGTTTGGAGAGGCTTGTCCGTAAGCTCACTCAGCACTAATACTAAAGCTCAGATTGGAAGGATGAGTAATGTCCATCTTTATGTAATAGGCTTCATTTATTCTTTTTTCCAGTCCGTTTCTCATTTTTCCACCAGCTGGAGTGCTGAAGCACATGGATTTCACGGGCAAAGTCCAAGTGCACGTCTATTCCTGTTCTGAATAATGCAGCGATCCCTGGAGTACAAAATGTAACTTTGTTCATCTGAGAGTAAAAACTGCCCCTGCGAATTGTGTAATGACCTGTAACTGTATGTATAACTTTACTAAAAATACAACTAAAAACAAGAGAAAGCAGTAAAACCCGACACTACCTTACTAAAATTAATTGAGATCTAATTATATAAGTGCTTAGTGCTATTATAAACATATGCTTAGTTCTCAATCAATTTAGCACCAACATACAATTAATGGTATTTCAATTGATTGTGTTAATACAAATAATTATGATTAAAGTGCTTCAGTGCTATAAATTAGGTGCTGTGACCTTCAACAAAATGTATCTACACACAATTGATGAATAATCTAAAAGTTCATGGTTCTTATATGAATTAAATAATTCCCCATAGATCCGTGGTAAAAACCCTGACATCCTCCCCTTATGGGAGGAGATTAGCTAATCATTGAGCCTGATTGTATTCCTGAGACAAACTGGAGTGATTGACATGTTAGGAAAGCTGTGAGTATCATGCTGACAGGTGTGCAGCAATGAGGCTCCACAGTGTGAGAATCTCGCAAGATCTCAATGAGATCTCTATGATGTCAGACGCTGAAGCTTTAAAAAAGCCATGCAACGGATGAAAAGCCCATTTGCCTTGATAAAGCGTAAGCGAAACGTACGTCGGCGAGCCTTCAAACCCTTTTTTCTTAAAAAAGCTCATTATTGAAATCTTACCTTTTTAAACTTTAATTGAATCTCGGATCCAGAGAAATTTAATGGAATTGTAATCTAAAAATCTAACTTTTAGAATATATGGAGTAACAAAAATCACAATCAATACAGGTACAAAAAGGTGAGGAAGGCCCTATGCATAGGCATACAGTCTAAAGGGGAGGGAGTAATACACAAGGTGTGGGAGTGGGCAAGATCGAATTAAGTGGGTGAGAAATGTGGTGTTGCGTTTGGTAGTTAAGCAGAGTGAGGGTAGGCTTCTCGAAAGAAGTGAGTTTTCAGAGATTTTTTGAAAGCAGAAAGGTTGGGAGAAAGTCGGACAGACCGTGGGAGAGCGTTCCAGAGGAGGGGTGCAGCCCTTGCAAAGTCTTGAATGCGAGCATGTGAGGAGGTAATGAGAGAAGAGTTGAGTAGCAGGTCAGTAGAGGAGCGTAGTAAGCGAGTGGGTGAGTATATAGAGATGAGTTCAGAGATGTAGGGTGGGGCAGAGTTATGAAGTGCTTTAATCATAATAATTTGTATTAACACAATCTATTGAAATACCATTAATTGTATGTTGGTGCTAAATTGATTGAGAACTAAGCATATGTTTATAATAGCACTAAGCACGTATATAATTACATCTCAATTAATTTTAGTAAGATAGTGTGGGGTTTTACTGCTTTCTCTTGTTTTTAGTATCCCTATTCTGGTTGATATACCTCTACACAGCCTGAAATTGGGTAATACAAGTGAGTGAACATTAATTACAAGTGAACTCTATTTTTGTTTGTGATAAAAATACAACTAATTCAGAACTTACTATTTTATATGGAGCTTTTAAATGGGTTGTTCATATTTAAATGAACTTTTAGTATGACCCATTTGCAATTGGTTTTCATTCTTTATTATTTGTGGTTTTTGCGTAGTGATGAGCGAATGTTTCACCAGGCATGGATTCGCAGCAGAATTCCTCATTTTGCCATTTGCGAAAATTCGCCACGTCAAAAAAAGTCGCTGCAAGAAAAGAACACTTATTGACTTGAATAAAGTCGCCAAGACAAAAGTCAGCACAAGAAAAAACACCCACTGACTTGATGAATTTGGAGTAGAGAATAAAAAAGTTGCGCGTGTAAAATATGTCGCCTATTGACTTCAATGTGTTTCATGAAGTTTTTGGCAGTTTTGCAAAACACATTGAAGTCAATAGGCGACATGTTTTCTGCACGCAACTTTCTTTCCACGCATTAGTCAATGGGCGTTTTTTCTTCTGCTGACTTTTGTCTTGAGGGACTTTTTGTCCAAATGCATTAGAGTCAATGGGTGTTTTTTTTTTTTTGTTTTTTTTGCGACAAATTCGTATTTCAGTGAAGTGAGGCCTTTTTAGGGACAGCAGAGTAAAGATTTGATCACATCTGTTCCATAGTGTAAATATGAATTAAGTGTTGTATCTGGTAAAGGTCAGGCATTACATGTTATGCATATAATCACAAGCACGCAGCTAAGGGACTGTAGAGCCCATATAGTACCTCAATGGATTGTTCTTCCAGCCTGGTTTGATTTGTTAAAGTTGTACTTGTTTTTAACATGGGATAAATTCAGTATTAAGGCAGCATTTGAATGAGTTATTTTGTATCAGTTATAAGGAATAGGGTTATTTTTATGTATAATAAGGACCGGAATATACCTTGCCCATTGACTTAATTAGCAAATGACACTGGAACTTTATTAATATGCTAATTTGTGAGTTCAGTGGGACTTGAGAGAAGGTCATTGTATAACACAAGTATAAGGCAGATTTTTTTACATAATTGGCTGAAACAACGTAAGTGTTGCGCGTTTCCTAACTTACGCATTAAAGTGACATTTCACTGTGGTCAGGGGGTTTCAAGGCTGCTAATAGGCAGGTCATGCAACTCTTCAAATAGAAGAAAAGAAAACCAAGAAGCTATTGGTGCCTTTAAAAATTGCCTGGGAAAGCTTTAATAAAGAGACATTGAGATGCATTAGTATCAATGTATAACTATTATATAATGAGCTTTTTTTTTACATAGAAACACAATGTAAATTAATTTATTATAGTGTGACACTCCATGGCAGCTGTAGGGATTGGTGTGTGTGCTGTACACTGTACAATAAGCAGGGATGACTCACTCAGCTTGTCACTTTCGGTATTTTATTTTTCCATCCCACATACAGGCCACGTTTTGTCACATCTCCGCAGACCCACGTATCTCTCTAACCTTTTTTATGCTTTGAAAAGAGCATTGTCTTTTCTTCCGTTAATATCTGTTATAATTCTCAACTACTTAAACACCATTTAAGGACAGCAAGTTTGCTACACATCTATTTAAGTATGTATCAGCTTAATTGTCATAGTGAGAATGTCACCAGTATCCCAGTTATATAAGCTATGACCTTGGACTTCATACAGTATACTGTGTATATAGATAGATATATAGATTATATATGTATATATATATATATATATATATGTGTGTATATATATATATAAATATATATATATAAAATCATAGCACTCTCAATAATCAGTCTCTCGTTGCCTGGGTGCATGCCACTAGTAACGCATACAATCCTCCAATGATGAAGCCGCACTCACAGGTCTTATCCAACGGTATAAAGAATTTATTAAAGGGATCCTGTCATCGGAAATCATGTTTTTTTCAAAACGCATCAGTTAATAGTGCTACTCCAGCAGAAATCTGCACTGAAATCCATTTCTCAAAAGAGCAAACAGATTTTTTTTATATTCAATTTTGAAATCTGACATGGGGCTAGACATTTTATCAATTTCCCAGCTGCCCCCAGTCATGTGACTTGTGCCTGCACTTTAGGAGAGAAATGCTTTCTGGCAGGCTACTGTTTTTCCTTCTCAATGTAACTGAATGTGTCTCAGTGGGACATGGGTTTTTACTATTGAGTGTTGTTCTTAGATCTACCAGGCAGCTGTTATCTTGTGTTAGGGAGCTGCTATCTGGTTACCTTCCCGTTGTTCTTTTGTTTGGCTGCTGGGGGGGAAAAAGGTAGGGGTGTGATATCACTCTAAAGGTGGCCATACATGGAGAGATCCGCTCATTTGGCGATGTCTCCAAATGAGCGGATCTTTCTCATGGGCCCTAGGGCCCAACGATCGGATCCTAACAAATGGGAACAGGTGGTCAGATCGCATCAACAAACAGATGCGGCCGTGATCCGACGGGATTTTTAGTCCCATCCAATTGAGTCTCAATCGGGGAAGCCGTCGAGGCAGCTTTTATCGGCCCGTGTATGGCCACCTCATCTTGCAGTACAGCAGTAAAGAGTGATTGAAGTTTATCAGAGCACTAGTCACATGACTTGGGGCAGCTGGGAAATTGACAATATGTCTAGCCCCATGTCAGATTTCAAAATTGAATATAAAAAAATCTGTTTGCTCTTTTAAGAAATGGATTTCAGTGCAGAAGTCTGCTGGAGTAGCACTATTCATTTTGAAAAAAATTTTTTCCCATGACCGTATCCCTTTAAGAAACTAACGTTTCAGCTGCATCTCAGCCTTTGTCAAAGTTAAAAGATGCAATGTAGACCAGTAGACCAATGTAGACTAAATACCAAGTCAATTGTACGAAATCCCAGTACCCTCCCCTTCTGACGTGTTCCTCTTAATGAAATGCATCCTACAGATATAAACTTCAAAAACACCGGCACATACATGTAGTGTAAAATGCTACAAAACATTGCCTAATCACTCTGATAATCTGAGAGTTATATAGATAAACTTGCAACAAAGTATTTCTCCATTAGTCACCCGTTACTCCTCAAAGTGTACATATCTTTTACGGTATGTACGAATAGCACATTCGATCGAATGCGATTCAAAGTTTTTCCCAAAAAAAACATGATTTTTCAAAGTCCACCAGTTGACTCCAAATAGGTTATAGAAGG
Organism: Xenopus petersii; assembly: GCA_038501925.1. Taxonomy (NCBI): domain Eukaryota; kingdom Metazoa; phylum Chordata; class Amphibia; order Anura; family Pipidae; genus Xenopus; species Xenopus petersii. Next base: position 33,571,510 of record CM076684.1, on the reverse strand, counting down.
TCCCCCATAGGCTAAAACAGCAATTGGCAGATTTTAGATGGTGAATGGTCGATGTTTTTAAAGAGACAGTACATGATAAATTTCGATATTCAAATTTTTTTCAAATTCAAATCGAATTTGGACTATTCCCTAGTTGAAGTACACAAAAAAAAACTTGAAATTCAATTTTTTTTCATTTGAAAATTCACCTCAACCTTTGATAAGTCTGCCCCTTAATGTCTACATGATTTTCTAGTAGATTTAAGGTATGAAGATGCAAATTACAGAAAAATCCCTTATCAGGCAAATCCCAGGTCCCTAACATTCTTGATAACAGGTCCCATACCTATATAAATTGGAGTGCAATACAGGTACTACAAAGCCATGATCTTTTGATTAGTTAGAACAAAAGTGGCTGTGGAAAAAATTTGTAAACCCCAAATTTTTGTGAATGAACAAAAAATTTGTTCGACAATGAACATTTTGATCTCCGAAAACCTCAAAAACCATTATTGAAAGGTTGATCTTTGAACTTTTAAAACTCCCATGAAACTAAATTCGACCAACTGCAATTTATTAAAAAAAATTAAAATTTGGAACTCGGGTGAATAGGATCGACCCGCAAACTCGAAACGATTTCTATTTGAGTTTTTTCTCTGAAATGTAAAATGAAAAAAATTTCAAAAATCAATTCGAATTTTTTAAAAAAAACTCATAGAATTTTAGCAATTCCCTAGTCAAATTTCACAGTTTTGGACATAAAAAAAAACTTGAAAATTTGAATTTTCCCTTTTTTCAGCTAAATCTGCTCCTAAGTAACTATATAAAAATCTGTACGATTTGAGTACGATTCGAAGAAACAGACTTACATGAACTTCCATAAATCAGCCCCTTGGCTCTGAGTTTCAGCATTTAGGGCCTTATTTATTAGCATTTGGATTTCTGTAATTTTAGAAGTTCTACTTTGAATAAACATTTAAAAAAACACAAATGTTACCGTATTTATTTAAAAGATATGAATATAAAAAAAACTTGAACCCATGAAATCGTTGAATAAAATTTGAATACCTAAAAATATCGAGTTCACAAGCTCAAACAAAATGAAAAAACTTGAATAAATGGTTTACACCTGGTTTAGACTTTTGTTGACCAAAACTGAAGTTCCAGTAATATCTGGTCTTTACTCATGAAGAGAATTTGTTTAGTGTAGGGGCAAGGGCATTTAGAAGAAATCCTTCTGGGGGAGCAATAAAAAAAACAAGCAGATTTCATAGACTAAACCTTTATAGGCGAGGGCCACACGGGAAGATTCAGGGAGATTGGTCGCTTGGCGACTAATCGCCGCGTCTTTGAGGCGACTAATCTCCCTGAATGGCTTGCTGGTATCTTGCTATAGTCGCCTGTGCCTATTCACACGCGGCGATAAGTTTTTCAAAGTCGCTCGAAATTGCCTCAGGCAATTTCGAACGACTTTAAAAAAAGTGTCGCCACGTGTGAATAGGCGCAGGCGACTTTAGTGCTAGCGGGTGCAAAATACCAGCAAGCCATTCAGGGAGATTAGACGCAGCGATTAGTCGCCAGGCGACTAATCTCCCTGAAATCTTCCCGTGTGGCCTAGCCCATACACTAACTGGGTACCCAAGTAATAACAGCACTTATTTGTAGGAAATTAATTTATTAACAAAACCCAGCAAGCCGTAACATTCCATAGCATTATAACTAGGGGGGAGTGTGTAAATAATAAAAAAATATGTTGCACTATACATAACACAAAAGGAAGTGATATCACTCAGGAAAAAATGTTCCATCCCTGTGCCCCAGTCTTGTTATTCATGGCAGCCCAGGTTCAATAGAGACGCTGAATCTTGCTTTGTAAGATCAGGCCTTTATTGTCAAGGAGAAATATACAAACATATACATCTGATCGAATAGCGACTTGTAGATAATTATATGTGTGATCTTGTGCACAGTAAACTATGTGTAACCTTAATAGAGATAGACACATCAACCTCCCTATTGTGCTCTATACAAGAAATGTATCTTTTAATAAGAAAAACCATTGCAAATCTGCAAATACTATGGGGCAAATTCACTAAGCGGCGAAAATTCGCCAAGACGGCAGGGAAGACAATTACTTTAACTTTCCATTCAGCACTTCCTAGATGTCACTGCTCTCCCCACATTCCCCCTCTCTCTTTACCATTTAATTGTGTAACCAGGACATGGGGATGGACATCAGGTCCCTCATTCTGGTGCACAAACAAGATTCTGAGATGATGCAAGATCAATGAATTCCTAGACTGAAGGAAACAAGATTCAAATAATTTATATAGTGTAATTTAAGTTTATTTTGCTTGACTAATGTGATAAAATAGGATTTTGAGTCATTTTTTTGGTGACGGGTCCCCTTTAAAGGTGAACCACCCCTTTTAGGGCTGAGACACAAGCTGATATTCGGGGAGATTAGTCGCCCAGCAACAAATCTCCTCTTCTTCTGTGCGCTTCATTTTCCGAAGTTGCCTCACGAGGAAACTTCAGGGCGACTTCGGAAAATGAAGCACTCCGAGTGCCATCCCGCTGGCGATTTAGATTCTAGCCGACGGGAGGCAGTTCGGGGAGAACCCAGAAGAAGAGGCGATTTATCGCTGGGCGACTAAATCTCCCCGAATCTGAGCGTGTGTCTCTGCCATAAAGAATAGATCGGTGAGAAAGCAAATATCTAAAGTGAAATAGCAAAGCCAAAATTTCAAACTTCACGGGAGTCACACATTTCTTAGATGACTAAAGTGATGCTGTATTACATGCCTGCATAATTGCTTTATTTAAGCTGAGTGTGTGACTCAGTCCGTGACTCACTAGCACTACCTGCCTCGCTAGAACTATACCAAGTATGTGTCAGGCTAAGGATCGGCGCTGTGCTTGGTGGGTTACAGCATTCGCTCGTCCAAAGGAAAACACTTCTTAAAGGGGTTGTTCACCTTTACGTTAAAGGGATACTGTCATGGGAAAAACATTTTTAAAAAAAATGAATCAGTTAATAGTGTTGTTCCAGCAGAATTCTGCGCTGAAATCCATTTCTCAAAAGAGCAAACAGATTTTTTTTATATTTAATTTTAAAATCTGACATCGGGCTAGACATTTTGTCAATTTCCCAGCTGCCCCAAGTCATGTGACGTGTGCCTGCACTTCAGAAGAGAAGTGCTTTCTGGCAGGCTGCTGTTTTTCCTTCTCAATGTAACTGAATGTGTCTCAGTGGGACATGGGTTTTTACTATTGAGTGCTGTTCTTAGATCTACCAGGCAGCTGTTATCTTGTGTTAGGGAGCTGTTATCTGGTTACCTTCCCATTGTTCTTTTGTTTGGCTGCTGGGGGGGAAAAGGGAGGGGGGTGATATCACTCTAACTTGCAGTACAGCAGTAAAGAGTGATTGAAGTTTATCAGAGCACAAGTCACATGACTTGGGGCAGCTGGGAAATTGACAAAATGTCTAGCCCCATGTCAGATTTCAAAATTGAATATAAAAAAATCTGTTTGCTCTTTTGAGAAATGGATTTCAGTGCAGAATTCTGCTGGAGCAGCACTATTAACTGATTCATTTTGAAAAAAAAATTTTTCCCATGACAGTATCCCTTTAACATTTAGTATATTATAACATGATCATTTTCAATTGATCTTCATTATTTATTTTTTACAGTTTTTGAATGACTTGCCTTTTTCTTCTGACTCTTTCCATTTTCAAATTAGGGTCAGAGACCCCATCTAAAAACAAATGCTCCGTAAGGCTACAAATTTATTGTTATTGCTACTTTTTATTATTTATCTTTCAATTCGATTCCACTCTTATTCATATTCCAGTCTCTTATTCAAATTAATTAATAGTTGCTAGGGTAATTTTGAGGTTTTTTTTTATTAGCCTTCTTCCTCTGAGTCTTTCAAGCTTTCAAATGGGGGGGTCACTGACTCCATCTTAAAAACAAATGCTCTGTAAGGCTACAAATTTATTTTTATTGCTACTTTTTATTCCTCATCTTTCTATTCAGGCCTCTCCTATACGTATTCCATTCTCTTATTCAAATCAATGCATGGTTTCTATGGCAATTTGGACCCTAGTAATCAGATTGCTGAAACTGCAGACTGGAGAGCTGCTGAATAAATCAAAAAGCACAAATAATGAAAAATGAAGACCAATTGCAAATTGTCTCAGAATATCAATCTCTACATCAATCATACTTAAATTTAATTTTATTGTGAACAAACCATTTAATGAACTGTTGTATAGTTATGTTATGTTATGTAGTATCTACTACATTGATTACAATGAAGTGGTTTTAATTGCAACCCTACAGAACTCATAAGGGCTCATGGGGGGGTTCTATAATTTCTATGAGACTCTTAGGGGGTTATTTATCAAGGTCCGAATTTATCTCAACATCTGTTGCTACAAACTCCGATCTAACCCGCTCGAGTTTTTAACGCTTATTTATTATTACATTTTCCCGAAAATTTGCTTTGCGGGGAAACCTCAGATTTTCAAGTTTTTTACATGAATTTTCCCCGAAATCTCAGAATTTTTCGTAGTTTTCACCCGAAAGCTCCGAAAACATTGTGAAATAGCCCGAAACCCCCGACACAACCAAAAATCAATGGGACTGTTCCCATTGACTTTTATGCAACCTCTACAGGTTTGAGATGCCGTAAATTCAGGCTTTTTAGCCCTCGGGTTTTAATAAATTCCGAAAAAAAGTCAGTTTTTATTAGAAAAATCAGGAATTTTTCGGATTTCGGGTATTCGGAGCTTAGTAAATAATCCCCTTAGACTAAGAACTAGGGATGCACCGAATCCAGGATTTTGTTTGGGATTCAGCCAGGATTCGGCATTTCAAGGATTCGGCCGAATCCTTGTTCCTGGCCGAACCAAATCCTAATTTGCATATTTAAATTAGGGGTGGGAAGGGAAATCATGTGACTTTTTGGCACAAAACAAGGAAAACACTTTTCCTTTCTGGCACCTAATTTGCATATGCAAATTATGATTCAGATTCAGTTTGGTATTCGGCCAAATCTTTCATGATATTTGGCCGAATTATAAAAAGTAGATTCATCCCTACTATGAATAAAGACCTGCAAGCAATGGGAATTGGGATTCTATCTCTAATTATCTCCTTATAATTATCTGCTTATATGTTGCAAACCTTTAAAAGCTTATTTGCTACATATAGTGGATTTGTTAAAGGAAAATTGACTTTTACATGTGACTGGGGTGAATAAAATGCAGTGTTACAGTACACTGTCTGCATCTTACAGTGACATGTGCAAGCCTCCATAATGATGCCAAGCCTTCTGAGTGTCCATGTATATAATGCATAGATTCTAATCACTTCTCCACTATTAATTTGGATCAGTGATGGCCAAAGTTCAGTATTCCAGTCTCCTTATGACTAAAGTCAAAGTTGTGGATCAACAAGAGGAAGAATATGACCATGTCTATGAATGTAACAACACACAAGGGAAAATATATTTTCTTTTAACCCCCCTAGTAATGATACACCCCCACAGCCTTTGATAGCAGAAGCTCTGCAGGGTATTTATCATATTAAAAGCAATTGATTTAATTTGGAACGTCTCTTTGTCACACTATATATTGTGGCCTCATGATACTGCCTCTCTTCTTCTCTTTAAAGCAAACTTTGCTGTCTGGCGTCATTGAGTTGTTATGAATCTAAAACTAACAAATGTCATTTGCCATGAATGGGAATCATTATACTAATGGGACTACACATAATCACAAGCTGCAAAGTGTTTAATAAGGGAGCAGGGTAGCCCTTCAAACAGACATGTAAATCGACTTCTTTCACAAAAAAGAAGCAGATAAACAGAACAACAATAAAATCTACCCAGGAGCACAGTAGTGGTACTTATGATTAATTTCCTCTAAAATTGAACAAATGCATGTACAGGACAGAAGATAATATCCCGGAAAATAAGAGATAATTTAACTCATTGTCCCGAGTCAGTATCGGTTTTGCGTATGTGAAATAAGATTTTTTTACAAACTGGGGATGGATCCTGGGCCATATCCTCAGAGCAAGCAGACCCTGCAATTTCTGCGGAGGGGAGGCAGGAGGTATAAGGTGCCCAGAGGGGCACTGATTGATTTCAGTTATGTTTTAAAGTATTAAAATATCATGTACTGTTGCCCTGCACTGGTAAGGGTCTGACCACAACTTTGGGCGACTTTGGAAAACAAAGCGCTCCGTGTGCCTGCCCCCAGGTGATTTACATTTTAGCGGCAGAAGGCAGGGGAAGGCAGATCGGGGAGATTAGTCGCCACAAAGAAGAGGAGATTGATCGCCTGTTGACTGTCTCCCCTAATCTGCCCGTGTGGCCAGACCCTTAAACTGATGTGTTTGCTTTAGAAACACTACTATAGTCCATATAAAAAAAGCCGCTGTGTAGCAATGGTGGAAATTGAAAAAAGTGTATATGGCACAGGTTAAATAGTGGATAACAGATAACACCATTATGTTCTACAGAGTTTATTTGCTGTGTAACCTGAGCCTTTTCTCCTTTGAATGGCTGCCCCCATTGCTACGCATCAGCTTATTTATATAAACAATAGTAGTGTTTCTGAAGCACACACAGCAGCTTTACCAGTGCAGGGCAACACTACATTATATTTTTATTACTTTAAAACAATTTCATTTTTTTAAGTTACTGTTCCTTTAAAGTAAAACTACAAAGGAGATTTTGATCACATTTTGCAGAACCCTTCCTGATCCCCACAGCTGGTGTGTTTTGTTTATGTGTCTACATCTGACATTCAATGTAGTTCAACGAGAAGAAAAAGTCTTTCCACACCATCAGATTTGATCTTGTCGGATGTAAACATGGCATACAGCATTCCCTTCTGACAGGCGTGCCAGGACGGATGGCAAATGTTTCATGTCATTTTCATAACAGATTATTCTATTAAGTGCCATTATGTTTTGACCTATGTGACTACATCCAACTTGTAGGATACGTTCTGTCAATCCAACGCCATCCTACAAGTCTCCTATATAGTGTAGCCCTTATTCCCAAAGTCTAGGGGACCTTCATCTAATTTTGTTGTGGGGCCAAGTAACATCTAAATAGGCTTCTGAATAGATCCTAGCAATTAGTAATAGGGGTATTAGAGAACTGATCTGTACAGGGGCCCAGAACCCAGAGGGTTAAAGCAATAAGATAGAGCCCAAATAAACCAGTGTCTAGAGGACAATTAACAGTAATTACTGTATATACATGTATGGGACTTTTTATGCAGAATGCTCTGGACTTGGTGATTTCAGGACAAGGGGTCTTTCTGTAATTTGGATCTCCATACCTTAAATCTACAAAAAAATGTTTGGATTAATTATATCTTAGTTGGGATCAAGTACAATGTACTGTTTTATTATTATTACAGAGAAAAATTAAATAATTTTTAACATTTTGGATTATTTGATTAAAAAGAAGTCTATGGGAGATGGCATTCTCGTAATTTGGAGCTTTCTGGATAATGGGTTTCCGTATAATGGATCTCATACCTGTCATTTCACACATGTTGTGCTGACAGCCAAGGCTTAACCAATGCACCATAATGTCACTGCACTTTACCACTGAATAAAGAAATGAAAACCACCATACTTAGGCACTTTTAAAAAATAAAAGCCAATGCTACATCAGTGAGATCAGTTTTAGTTGGACAGTCAGTGGATGTCAACTAGTGCATAGTCAGATGGGGACTAGGAATAGGAATTACTCCAAAAACGTTTTTGTCCATTTTTGCCCACGACTTGTGAAAGCTCTGGAACACGTCTAACATGTTCAGGTATTTTTAATAACACATGGCCAATTCTAAGCAACTTTTCAATTGGTCTTGATTTTTTATTTCTTGTAGTTTTTTAAATATTTGCCTTTTTTTTTTTTTTTACTCTTTCCAGCATTCAAATGAGGGTCCCCGACCCCATCTAAAAACAAATGCTCTGTAAAGCTACAAATGTATTGTTATTGCTACTTTTTATTAGTCGTCTTTCTATTCAGGACTCTCCTATTCATATTCCAGTATCATATTTAAATCAGTGCATGGTTGATAGGGGAATTTGCTGAAATTGCAAACTGGAGAGCTGCTGAATAAAAAACGAAATAACTCAAAAACCACAAATAATAAAAAAAGGAAACTCAAACCCCCATTTGAAAGCTGAAAAAAGTTTCTTCCCATGGGCCGAAAACATAGGGACCTTAGACTGTAAGCTCTGCTGGGACAGGGACTAATGTGAGTAATGTGAAATCTCTTTAAAGCTTGTCAAAAATTTTGGTGCTATATAATTAAGTATAAGAATAATAATAATAATAATAATAATAATAATAATAAATGCCTGAAAACAGTAAATGGAATCCAACCCCAACTCTTACGTTAAGAGTGTATAAATGGATGTTGTAATGTGATTAGCTCAGCAATTCTGTGCCATGTGAGATTGGACCTCCCCTGGACTGAAGCAATGTGGTATTCCAAGTGGATGAAGGCACTTAGCTAAATGGGATTGGACTCATTGAATCTGTGCTGGGAGAACCCTGCTATTTTTGACTGATACGGACTAATACTGACTGATAACGACTTCAGTCATGGTACAAAGTGTTATTGGCCTTCTAAGAGAAGATACCAGCTGCACAAACTGACTGAATCTGTACTGGATGAAGGCACAAAGACAAGGGTGTTTAAATCCACAACAGGGGGATTTATTTAACTGGAACTATATTAAAGGTGGACGTTCAACTTCCAATCATTTTTTTCAGTTCAGATGTTTTCTGATTGTTCCCCAGAAATAAAGACTTTTTTTCAAATGCCTTCCATTTTCATGTTTCACCTTTTTTCCCCCAAAATTTAAGTTGAATGTTCCTGTCTCTGGTGTCTCAGTCTGGCAGCTCAGTGATCCAGGTGCGATTCTGTTACAATTTGTTACATTAGTTGACCCACTTCTCAGCAGCATCTGTAGAATATTAGCAACTATTGTATCAATTCTAACAGCTGTCTGTAATGAAGCCCAGGGATTCTGCTCAGCAGGGACAAAGATAAGAAATGTATCAACTAAATGTATTCATTTTGAACAGTTACAGAGTTGGTGACTCCCCCTACCCTGCCAGTGCTGTTGTACAAACACATAACAAAGAAACTTTAAACTTCAATGTTACAAACACACAAATAAATAGAATAAATAGAAAGTACAAAGTTGGAAAAAGTCTTTATTTCTGGTGAACTATATGAAAACAACTGAACTGAAAAAAAGTGTTGGAAGGTGGACAAACCCTAAGAGAAAGTACTGGATACACAAACTGTCTGAATTTGTACTGGGTAAAAGCAGAGGGGTCCATTAAACTAGAACTATATTAAGCTGTTCCTGTACTTGACACTACAGTATGATTGGAAGGTTACTGAATAATGCACTATTCCAAGCCTGATTGGATCCATGCTGGATCAAGTAGGTGGCCATACACAAGCAGATAATGTTGAAAGCGTATTGCCCAATGTTATGGGGCCCTCCAACAAACTTCTGCTATTGATATCTGGCCAAATATCAGCCAGATGTCCATTGAGCAGGCTTGAAATTCCTGTTGGATCAAGGACTGCACTAGGCAAATCCAGTATGAAAAAGGGACCTTGGAGTCCTTGTAGATGATAAACTTGGCTGTAGCAAGCAATGCCAGTCAGCAGCATCAAGGGCAAATAATGTATTGAGCTGTATTAAAAGGGGCATAGAGTCATGGGAGGATGGGTATTTCTTCCACTGTATAGAGCACTTGTAAGGCCCCATCTAGAATATGCCGTACAGTTTTGGTCTCCATCACTCAAACAGGACATTATTGTATTAGAGAGGGTACAGAGAAGGGCAACTAAGTTGGTAAAAGGTATTGAAAATCTTAGCTATGAGGAAAGACTGGCCAAATTGGGGATGTTCATGCTGGAGAAGAGGCATTTAAGGGGTGATATGATAACTATGTATAAATATATAAAGGGATCATATAATAATCTCTCTAATGATTTATTTACCAGTAGGTCTTTCCAGCTGACACAAGGTCAGCCATTCCGATTAGAAGAAAAGAGATTCCGCCTAAATATTCGGAAGGGGTTTTTTACAGTGAGAGCTTTGAAGATGTGGAATTCTCTCCCTGAATCAGTTGTACAGGCTGATACATTAGATAGCTTTAAGAAGGGGTTGGGTGGCTTTTTAGCAAGTGAGGGAATACAGGGTTGTGGAAGATAGTTAATAGTACAAGTTGATCCAGGGACTGGTCCGCAGGGCAGCCATCAGGGGGGGAAAGGGGGGAGAGTTGTAGGGGGCCCTGAGGGTAAGGGGGGCCTGGCCACACCACACTTACTTGAATAACCGGGCCCCCCATCTTTCTGAGAGCTGCTGACTTTGGGAAGGCATGTGGGGTCCTAGCCACCAATATTTTTTAATGGGGGGCCCTGACCACCAATATCTTTTTATATTTATTAACATGTGGGAACCCTAGCCACCAATATTTTTTGTTTTTTTACTGTGTGGTGGGGGGCGGACCTGTGGGGTGGGGAGGGCGGACCTGTAGGTGGAGCTTGCAGTGGTGCAGCCCAGGGGGCCCAGGAAATTTTGTCGTATGGGGCCCTGCGATTTCTGATGGCGGTCCTACTGGTCCGATTGCCATTTTGGAGTCAGGAAGGAATTTTTTCCCCCTCTGAGGCAAATCGAAGAGGCTTCGGATGGTTTTTTGCCTTCCTCTGGATCAACTGGCAGTTAGGCAGATTAAAAAAAGTTAAAAGGTTGAACTTGATGGACGTGTCTTTTTTCAACCAAACTTACTATGTAACTAAGCTGCATTAATCCAAATGAATGATAAATCAGATCAGTATTTTATTTTTTTTACATTTTCTGTAGACTTAATTAAGGTATCCAGACTATAGAAAGATCCCTTATATGGAAACACACAGGCCCTAAGCATTCCAGAAGTCCCATATCTGCGCTTGACAAATTATTGGATCAAAACAAAAATCTAAAAGTGTTACATTATAATACGCAATACCCAGTTTGTCGTACGGCCCATCATTTCTGATAGCAGCCCTGTCCCTCCCTATA